>OZ030010.1:8089462-8396962 GCA_964023405.1 Apodemus agrarius
ATTGAGGTTTGTCTAAGCCAGTGATGCTGTCTTCCAAGGCAGGTGCTAATGGTCTCTAGAGGTCATGACTGACTAGATCAAAACCTCCTGAAGCAGGAATCAAGGCTTGTAAGACACATTTTGTGGTCTTTACAGCTGTAGTGTTCTTAGACTGATCACAAAGTGTCCAAAACAGCTGAGGTAGAGGATAGGCTTGGCAGTGAAGGCCCTTAATCCCAGCATTTGGGAGGCAGAGGCAGGCAGATTTTCTGTGAATTTGAGGACAACCTAGTCTAAAGAATGAGTTTTTTGGCTAGCAGGACTACACAATGAACTTTCACCAAACAAATAACAATAACAAAACAAAAACCCAGACAGGCTGCCATGACAGCAGACTGGACTTGCCTCCAGGCACACAGGTTCTATCACCAATGGTTTTCCCAGGGCTTTCTTCACCCATTCACAGAAGGAGGAAGAGGAAAAGAAGCCGCCGCCCATGGGACATTTGCAATAAAGACTTAAGAAAAGCTCAACACAAAATTCATATTCTCAATAGCATTTAACAATGTTTACTAGTGCTTAGCCCAGTACTCTGGGAAGAGTAAAGTCCCTCTAGCTGTCTCTCACCTCCCCCCTTTCAGTTTGACTGTGTAGCCCTGGCTGTCCTAGAATTCATTTTACAGTCCAGGTTGTCCTCAAATTCACAAGAGACTAGCCTGCCTCTGCTTTCCCAAGTGCTGGGATTAAAGGCGTGTGCCACTATGCCTGCCTTCTCTGTCTTAATATTCCCAGAATTGGGACACAGACTTCTGTGTCACCTCAAGGAACATCTTGGTGGTTAGGGCTTCTATAACAAAATACCCCAGAGAGTGAACAGCTCAGAAAGATGTTTTCCTCACAGTTTAGGAGACTAAGAGTCTAAGATCTAGATGCCAGCATGCTAAGACTCTAGAGAGGGCTCTCTTCCTGACTTGTAGATGTCACAATCTAGGCCTGGTGTTGCCAGATTCTTGGCTTCTTATTCAAAGACTTGAAACAACAACAAAGGCTCATACAGATTTCTATTCTTCAGATTAGAAAGGCAGACGACACGGTCAGTGTTGACAGTAGGCCAGAGTGGAGATCTCACTCAAGGGCAGGTTATAGCCTGGGGTCTCTTTTCCGGTGTATAGGAAGGAAGGACTGGTTATTAGGATTATACTTTGAGTATTTTGATTGATAGATTAGGTCATATAATTATTTCTTTATTGTCCATGTTCCTTCCCATAATGCATCTGATAGATTATGTGTAAACATAAGGTGGCAAATAGGGGAATCTCCCTAAAAGTTCACTTGAGGACAGTTTGTCTCATTGAGCAGCACCAAAACCCAGTCCAGGACAGATCGGTCTTTCTGGTCTTATATAGGCATATGCAGAGTACAATTGCATAAAATATTTCTAATTATTTTGGTGCTGCTTCTATGATATTGGCAAGAATTTGACATTGGGCTAGGATAAGGAAGTAGGCTCAGGCAAGAATTTGACATTGGGCTAGGACAAGGAAGTAGGCTCAAGATCTTGATCATCTTGATAAATCCCTGAATATCATGGGTCCTTTGTTTATGCTTTGTTTGTTCCTAGACTACTTTGTTTATGCCTTAGAACTGGCCATATTCTTTGCATGTACCTAGAATGAAATAAAAGACTGGAAGAGATTAAGACAGCTTCAGCACTTGCTGGGATCATACTACAATGTTGTCTTATTGTCTTTTCTTTCTTTAATCCTCACTCGCTCCCTTGAGACCCTGTCGACTGACTGAGCAAGCTTAGTTACTAGGATTATGAAAACCATCAAACACACAGAAACCAGAGACTCGGGTGTAAAGATCCCTTCAAAAACAATCCACATGCTGTTCCTCTCTGCTTGTACCTACCAGTCAGAAATGAGATTGCAAGGAAAGGGAACAGAACATTTGGAAATTAGTAGCAGTTTTCTGTTACTAGTTCAAGGATAGTTGAGTATCCTTTGTTAATTCTCTTAACCCTGCCAATGACTTTGGGCTGGGGTGTATTTAATGGAATAATTTAGGGAGCTAATAGAGTTGTTTGTTTTGGTTTTGTTTTGTGTTTGTTTGTTTGAGACAGGGTTTCTCTGTGTAGCCCTGGCTGTCCTGGAACTCTCTCTGTAGACCAGGCTGGCCTCTAACTCAGAGATCTGCCTGCCTCTGCCTCCCAAGAGCTGGGATTAAAGGTGTGCACCACGACCCAGCTTACAAGTGAAGTTCTTAATGAATGTGTATTGTTTGACATGAGCAAGCCATGGTAAAGGACCAAAGAATTTGACCCATGGGAAATTGGCAAAGCTTTTCCCTTGGTTCAGGTTTAGAAAAGCAAAGCCTTTTGCTATTTCTGTTCAAAGACTGGTATTTACCAGCAATTGACCAGTGTGTGCAAAACCTAGCAACTACAGCTTCTCCCTCCCAGAAGTTTATAGTCTGAAACTGCCCTATAATGTACATAATAAATGCGCTGAGGTTCCTGGTTGTTGAAGTAGTTGGTGCCATTCCAACAGATTCCCCCACAGCCTGATTCCACCTTTTCTGTTTCTGTGACTGTGTATCTCTTCTTCATTGTCTTTCCAAACCCAAACTTCAAGGGTCCAGGCAGTACAGTGCTTACCTACAATGCTGGAGGCCATCACACACACACACACACACACACACACACACACACACCAAAGTTATATATACACATACACATATATATACATATACACACATATATACACATATATACATATGTATAACTCAGAGATCTGCCTGTGTATATATGTGTATATATGTATGCATATGTATATACACATATATACATATGTATAACTCAGAGATCTATCTGCGTATATATGTATGGATACGTATATACACATATATACATATGTATAACTCAGAGATCTGCCTGTGTATATATGTGTATATATGTATGCTTATGTATATATATATAAAGTCTTTCCACAATTTTTGCATTAAAAAAGGAAATTATCAAAAAATGGAAGGAGTATACTGAAAGAACATTGGAGCCAACATGAAAGACCTCCCAGTCACCAAATTAAAACAGTGTGAACAACTATATAAAAAACAATGTTAAACTGGGCAGTGGTGGTGCATCCCTTTAATCCCAGCACTCACGAGGCAAAGGCAAAAGGAGCTCTAAGTTAAAGGCAGCCTGGTCTACAGAGTAAGTTTCAGGATAGCCAGAGCTACGCAAAGAAACCCTGTCTCAAAACAAAACAAAACAAAACAAAACAAAACAAAACAAAGTAGATCCAAATCCATAGAATGAAATAAATAACAAAGCACTCATACTAATATTAATATTTTAAAAAGAATAAAGCTGGATGTAGGGGCGCACAGCCTTAATCCAGCACTTGGGAGGCAGAGGCCTGTGGATCTCAATGGGTTCCAGCTAGCATGCTCTATGTCAGTGGTTCTCAACCTTCCTAATGTGACAACTCTTTATACAGTTCCTCATGTTATAGGGAACCCCAGCCATAACATTATTTTGTTGCTACTTCATAACTGTAATTTTGCTACTGTTACAAATCGTGATATAAATGTCTGTTATGTAGGATATCTGCTATGTGGTTCCTAAGGGATCACGACACACAGGTTAAGAACTGCTGGCCTACATATTGAGTTCTAATACAGCCAGGGCTAGAGAGACAACATCTCAGAAAATAGAACAAACAAAAATAACCAAAGGCTGGCATGATATCTTAGCCATGATATCTCAAGTAAAAGGCACTTGGTACCAAACATGATAACCTGAGTTTCATCCTCAGGGCCCATGTAGTGGAAGGAGACAATAACTCCTGCAAATTGTCTTCTGATAGACACACACATACATGTGCCTGTGCTCATACACACATACACATAGTAAACAAATGATACCTTCCAAAAAGAAAATGTTTAAAAATAAATGATTGAATGAGGGTTTGGGGAAAATAGTTTATTCTATGAACTACTTGCCAGGGAAGTATGAAGACCTGAGTTCAAATCCCCAGGGTTCACAGAATTGGCCAGGCTTTTAATCCTAGCGCTGGGCAGGTACAGACAGGAGGATTCCTGGGCCTTACTGGCCAGCCAAACTAGCTCAGCAGTGAGCTTCAGGTCATACTGACAAGCCCCATTCCCAAAATCAAAGTGGACTACTCCTGTGGAACAATGCCTGAAGGTGCTCTCAACATATACATATAACCATGCATATACATATACATGCATACATATACCTGCACATTCACACACACACACAAACACATACACACACAATTGAATAAATAGCTGAGTAGTATAGACATAATTCTACATCTCTTATACCACATTGGGAGGCTAAAGCAGTAGGATTACAAATTTGAGTCCAGCAGAAGGCAAAGTAAGAGGAAAGGTAGTATCTCTCTCAACAGAGGAATGGATACAGCAAATGTGATATATTTACACAATGGAGTACTACTTAGCTATTAAAAACAATGAATTCATGAAATTCTTAGGCAAATAGATGGGTCTAGAAAATATCATCCTGAGTGAGGTAACCCAATCACAAAAGAACACACATGGTATGCACTCACTGATAAGTGATTATTAGCCTAAAAGCTCAGAATACCCATGATACAACTCAGACCATATAAAGCTTAAGAAAAAGGAAGACCAAAGTTTAGATGTTACAGTCCTACTTAGAAGGGGAACAAAATAATCATGGGAGATAGAAGGCAGGAGGGATCTGGAAGGGAGAAAGGAGGGGGAGGGGAAAGGGGGCATGATCAGGTATGGCACAGGAGAGAGGTACAGAAAATTGAACAGAAATATGTAGTAGTGGGAGATGGGGAACTGGGGGTAGCCACTAGAAAGTCCCAGATGCCAGGGAAGCAAGAGGTTCCCAGGATCCAACAAGCATGACATTAGCCAAAATGCCCAACAAATGGGTGATAGAACCTGTAGAGACCACTTCCAGTAGATAGGCATGGCCCCCAGCTGAGGGATGGGACCACCCACCTATCTCAAAAATTTTAACTCAGAATTGTTCCTATCTAAAGGAAATGCAGAGACAAAAAATGAAGCAGAGACTGAAGGAAAGGCCATCCAGAGACCACCCCCCCTCTTGGGGATCCATCCCACCTACAGATACCAAACTATTGCTGATTCCCAGAAGTGCTTGCTGACAGAAGCCTGATATGGCTGTCCCCTGACAGGCTCTACCAGCATCTGTTGCACACAGTTGCAGATACAGCCAACCATTGGACTGAACCCAGGGAAACCCAATGATTTAGTTAGGGGAAGGACTGAAGGAGCTGAGCTGAAGGGGATTGCAACTCCATAGGAAGAACAACAATATCAATTAACCAGACACCTCAGAGCTCCCACGGACTAAACTACCAAACAAAGAGTACACATGGATAGACCCATGGCTCCAGCTACATATGTAGCAGAGAACTGCCTTATCTGACATCAGTGAGAGGGGAGGCCATTGGTCCTGTGAGGCTTAATACCCCAGCATAAGGGGATGCTAGAGTAGTGAGGTGGGAATGGGGGTGGGTGGGGGAGCACCCTCATAGAGGCAAAGGAGGGGATAGGATGGGAGGGTTGCAGAGGAGAAGCCTGGAAGGGGGACATTTGAAATGTAAACAAATAAAATAACAAAAAAGAGTTTAAAATTGGTTCCTACAGATCTGTACCTTTTGAGGTTGAATATTTTGTTGACTGATTTTATAATCCAAATAACTAAGTGAATCTCCTATTTGTATAGTTCCTGAAGCAATCTGTAACTCCCAGCATGGCAGAATTCTTTGTGTTTCCTTAAACATTTTCTCTAAAGCATTTTCATCAGAATCAGCCAACAATATGTCATCCACACAATGATAAATGATAGATTGAGGAAATTGCCTACAAATTATTTCTAATAGTTGTTGCACAAAATATTGACATAAAGTTGGACTATTTAACATGGAAGTACTTTCCAATGGTATCTTTTCATTGGACCACTGTTGTTCAGAGTAGGTACTGAGAAAGCAAACCTTTCCCTATCTTGCTCATGCCAGAGTATTGTGAAATAGCACTCTGTCAAGTCAATTACTATTATAGGCCAGGATCTCAGTTTCAAAGAAGGTGAAGGAAGTCTAGGCTGTAAAGGAGCCATTGGTTGAATAACTTTGTTAACTGCCATTAAATCAGTTATCATCCTCCATTTTCCTGATTTCTTTTTTACAACAAACACAGGGGAATTCCATGGGTTGGTAAACTGTTCAATATTTTGAGCCTCCAGCTGGTCTTGTACCAGTTGTTCAAGTGCCTGCAGTTATTCTTTTGTTATGGGTCACTGCTCTTTCCATGAAGGTCTATTTGATAACCATTTTAGGGGCAAAGCTGTTGGTATGTCAGCAGTGGCCCTTTTTATAAATTTGGAAACTCAATCCCTGTGATATCTTGTGTTTGGATAATGGGTACAGTTTGTGATTGTTTTTGTCACCCGTATCAATAGCTTCCCCAAGGAGCATCTACCATATCACCCCTAATTTCCTTATTCACTGTCCTTAGAATTGCAGGGATAGGAATCTGAGTACACCATTATTGTAAAAATTCCATTCCCCATAAATGTATGGGTATATCAGCCACATAAGGTCTCAACTCCCCTGTTTGCCCTTCTGGTCCCACATAGTTAATCCATCGGACATGTCTTATTCATGATAATTTACCAATTCGTATAAACTATGTGTATACCTTTTAAAGTGGTCAATCTGCATTCAAAGACTTCTGGAAAACTATACTAATGTCAGCTCCTGTATCCTCCAAACCTTCAATTTCAACACTGTTCATTTGTACCATTAATTCGCGTCTCTAATCATTAACCACTATTTGCCAGAACATAGAGTTTCTAGTACTGCCAAAAGCTTTTCTACTGGTTCAACCTTGCCCTTGATGTAAGGAAACAACAGCTGAGTAATTCTATCCCCTGCATTAATTTGCATCTCCTTTTTTTAAAAACATATACCATAACTTTAATTTCTTCCTTGCTATCCCCATCTACTATACCTGGATGTACAATAAATTGTTGAGTTATTCCATTTCTTCCCAAGATTATTCCCCCTGTCCCTGAAGGTAAAGGACCATAAATACCAGTCATTAACTTATAACATTCAACTGTAAGAGGCATATCTTTGGCCAGAGCCAAAGCTGCACTTCTTTCTGTAGCATGTATAAAATATTTAACTTTAATTTTCTTGCCCACTTGGTACCTCCTGGGTGACCAAAGGAAGACAGCTCATATTGTTTGCTGCAGGGCCTCAAGCTGACAGGCCCCACTGTTCATTTCCCAATGATAAGAGGTTACCTTGTATGTCTCTCTTAGACCTATAATCCTTGGACCAATGTTTCCCCTTTACACAACAGCTATTAATACCCTGGAAGTCTTTGTGGCTCATAACAACCAGAACCTGCTTATTCTTGTCTACTATTACCATATTCTCTAGAGTCAATGTACCTGTTATTTTTCAAAGATTTATTTATTTTTTTTTTTGAGACAGGGTTTCTCTGTATAGCCCTGGCTGTCCTGGAACTCACTCTGTAGAGCAGGCTGGCCCGGAACTCAGAAATCTGCCTGCCTCTGCTTCCCAAGTGCTGGTATTAAAGGCGTGAGCCACCACCGCCTGGCTTATTTATTTATTTTAAAGAGTTATTATGTATACAGTGTCCTGCGTGAATGTATGCCTGCAGGCCAGAAGAGGGAACCAGATCTCATTATAGATGGTTGCGAGCTATGGTGTGGTTTCTGGGAATTGAACTCGGGATCTCTGGAAGAACAGCCAGTGCTCTTAACCGCAGAGCCATCTCTCCAGTCCCATACCTGTTATTTTTAGCTCTAAATCTTCTTGCCTTACAATTTCTTTGGAAATGGCCAAATTCACCACAATTAAATCATTGAGCGCCGAGCGTGGTGGCGCATGCCTGTAATCTCAGCACTTGGGAGGCAGAGGCAGGCAGATTTCTGAGTTCGAGGCCAGCCTGGTCTACAGAGTGAGTTCCAGGACATCCAGGACTACACAGAGAAACCCTGTCTCAAAAAACCAAAAAAAAAAAAAAATCATTGAGCATTTTGACTCCTAAGACTTCTAGCTGTGATGCTGGCGTGATGTTCCTGAAAGCCAACTGCAGTTGTCTCTCTTATCCATTTGTCTATCAGTGTTCCTTGTGCTTTCAGTGGTCTGGTTGTTCTTACATTCAGTATTCACATTTTCAAATGCCAAGATCTCTATCAATGGCTGTCTGGTTTCATGGTCTGATATGGCTCTATTTACAGCTGAAGTCAATCTTTGTAAGATATCAGTAAAGGCTTCGATAGGACCCTGTATTACCTTAGTAAATGAGGTAGATTACTTCCCTGGCTCCTCAATCATATCCCAAACTCTTAAAGCTGCAATGTGACATTGTTCAATTATGACATCATCAGACTGGATTTGTTCTTGTAGATCAGCATAACACCCTTCACCAAGCAGCTGGTCTTTAATAACATTTATCCTTCTTGCTATATTATGTTGTATATTTTTGTGGCTTCCTGCTTCTACCAAGACAACCATTGTAATTGTTGGCCAGCTTCTAGCACAGCGGACACCAATCCCTTCCAATCTTGAGGAATAAGCCTATTCTGCATAGCCCAAGTACTTAACATTTGTTTAACAAATGGAGAATGTAAGCCATATAATATAATATTCTCTTTAAAATGCTTTAGATCTAGCATTTCTATTGGATGCCAATATGGCTCATTAAAAGCATGGCCACCATCGTTTGCAGCCATATGCTGCACAGAGCCTGGGAAGGCTGCAGTTGCCTGTGTAGCCCCAGGTAAATCCTCTGGTGATGCACTTGGCTGACATAATCCACTGTCCCTGTACCACCTCCTGCTCTTCCCAGCCCCTTGTCTCATGGAGTTGCTCCGGGCACCTGGCAGTGAAGGTGTGTGGAACAGGGTGGGGGCAGCAATTTGCCTTCCGTCCTAGTTTTAATCCCCTCTTGCATCATGCAGTAGATTCCCAGTCTCAGACACCAAGCCTGAACCCTGTTGTTCTCCTCCCACTGGCTCTTTTCTGCTTTCCAAGCACTTCTACCTCTATCCACAAACTCTCTAAGTGCAAAGACAACTCTGCAATTCATTCTAACACAAGAGAATTGAGTAAACCTTCTGTGTTTTCAGCTTTCCCTCCCATCTTTCCCAGAATGGTATGCATCAAGACTATGAAGCAAAACCAGAAAAACCCCATCCAGAAGCAGTTGCTACTATTTTGCCAGCCTCCTTAAACACATGGCCAATCTTTCAAGACTTGCCTTTTCCTTTACTACTTTAGAAGTGAAATTACCCATTAGGCCTAAGTCACATTGGGTGTCACCTTTAGGCTTAGAGTTTTCTCTACACCTACTTTATTTAGGGTTCTTGAACACTTCAACCTCCCTTCTAGCCCACCAACAAGAGGTAGGGGAAAAGGAAGGTTTATAAGAAAAAAGGGAGTTGCGGACCTGTTTAAAAGGAGTTCTTTGGAGCAATTCCACTCTTCCTTGTCAGGATACCAGCAGTCCAGACCAATAGCAAACACTAAAGAAGAACCAGTAGCAGCTGCTCAGTCTAGCAGAAACCACAAGGCTCTGCAGAATCATACCAGTCAGTGGAAGTGGCGAGGCAAGAATGAGCCGGAATACCACAAGAAGTTCCTTGGCGTATTTCTCTCTACGGAGTGAAGAGCAGCAAAGACAAGCAAGTCAAAGAGACCAACGCAGCATTCCATGGCCAGTGAAGATCAGTGAAGTGCTTCACGGCATCCCAATGCAAGAATTGCCTTTCACTGTTCGTGGGGTTCTATTTGTACTCTTTCTAAACATCATGCACCCTCTCAAGCGGCTTCTCCAGCAAATCATCACATGCCCTCTCATGTGTCTGCTTCAGTAAGACATCCTCTCACAAGACAACTTTCAGGAAAACATCATGTGCCATAACTGAGTTTCCAAAGAAACCAGAAATGTCCACGTCAGAGTATTTAAAGCCATACCGCCCTGAACATGTCCAATCTCGTCTGAGCTTAGAAGCTAAGTACAGGTGGGCCTAGTTAACTACTAGAATGAGAGAAGGAGTGGGGGTGGGGGGGACAAACAATAAAGACCCCCTTGTGTAAACAGGGTGTGATGGTTTCTACCTGCAATCCCAACAGTGACTGAGAGGAGAGGATTGCTGAGTCCAAGGCCAGGTTGAGCTGCAGTGGGAGACTTTACCTCTAAAATGAAACAAAGCAATCAAGAAATTTTCTGATGTGAGCTCAAATTTGCAGGCCACAGTTTGAGAAGGAACAAGATGTACATACCACGCATCTACTCTGAGGGATTTTGTCCTTGATTTATTCTTTCACAATTTTATACAAACACAATGTACTTTGATCCAATTCCCCAGTGTCCTCTCTCATCTACATTCCCCTCGCACCAACCCCCTTCCTCCCAACAAGTCCTCCTCTTTCCTCCCTGTGTTTTTGTGGCCACTGTATGTAATTAGGGCTGCCTGCATGAACACGAGTGGAGTTGGGAACCGGCGAGCTTGCCTAAACGCCCCCAGCTGAGCTGTTTGCACGGGTTTCTTGAGAGCAAAACATCTCAAGGCTTAGCTTGATTCCTGCCTTCCTTTCCCAGGTACCTGACCTATGGCTATGATTGTTTTCTCCTGTTCCCTTCCCTGGCCTCTAGTATATATATTGCTGGTCTCTCAGTAAAGCATTGGCATTCTCCTTACAGAATGACCCGTGTCTGTGTTTTCTGTTAATTCCCCCAGGCCCATGCCCAATACTCGGTACCGTGGCAGTGCGGGCGCTGTCAGAGTAGGTCAAAGGCAACTTAGCAGCGGCGACAGCACAGAGGAATATACTTCTCTCTTTCACACAAACCTTCGAAAGGCAAGAGCTCCTCAGAGAGGGGAGGGGCATTGTGAGCCCCCACCCCCTCTGAGATAGAAGGTTAAAGGGCCTGTTCTTGTGCAGGTACAGAGCAGGTAGCCACTGCTGCTGTGGGTTTATGGGTACAACGGCCATGTCATCCCCAGAAGATACAGGCTTTGTTTTGTTTCTTTTTGATTGTTTTTATTTTTAAAGATAGGGTCTCTCTCTACATTAGCCCTGGCTGTACTGGATCATTCACTATGCTTGTAGACCAAGCTGGCCTTGAAGTCACAAAGATCCACCCGCCTCTGCCTCCTGAGTGGTAGGATTAAAGATGTGTGCCACCAAGCCAGGCGTGGTGGCACACGCCTGTAATCCCAGCACTTGGGGGGCAGAGGCAGGTGGATTTCTGAGTTCGAGGCCAGCCTGGTCTACAGAGTGAGTTCCAGGACAGCCAGGGCCACACAGAGAAACCCTGTCTCTAAAAAAAAAAAAGATGTGTGCCACCACTCCTAGCTTATAATGCACTCATTCACTACAGACAGACACAGCAATGTTGTGGTAGAGAACATCAGCAGCATCTCAGCCAAGTGACCAAGATTAATATCACTAGTAATAATATTACCAAAGCCAGGCATAATGGCTCATGTCTGCCATCTGAGCAAGAACAGTAAGTACTCTTAACACCTGAGCCATCTCTCCAGCCCCATTTCTATAGTATTTTTGTCAATAATGCATAGCCTCATAATCATGAGAAAACAAAATCAGTAAGACCCCCCCAACTTAGATACTCCACAAAATACCTGAACATACACTTCAAAAGTATCAGGGAAAGATAACTGAGTCACTGTCAGGAATTAGAGGAGAGCAAGGGGATAGAGCCAAGTGGAATCCTGGACTGGATCCTGAAGCAAAGAGAAAGCAGATCGATATCATGCCTGGGAAGGAGCTGAGAGTTCTATGTTTTGATCTGAAGGCAACAGGAAGTGACTCCATACTTTGAGTAGCTTGAGCATAGGAGACCTCAAATCTTGCCCTCACAGTGACACACTTCCTCCAACAAGGCCACGCCTCCTCGTTCCCCTTAGGCCAAGCATTCAAACACAGGAATCTATGGGAGCCTTACCTATTCAAACTACCACACACACACACACACACACACACACACACAGGCAGAGAGATACACAGAGAGAAGTGGGGACATCCTGTGAGGAAGGCTTGGTGAGCTTAGATGAGGACTCTAAGAAGCACCAGGCGACTACCAATCTACACCCAAATCCAGCCATGAGAATCCTGGGCTTGTTTAGTCACTTACCTCCTGGCCTGAATTCAAAGCTGGTACGGAGGCCAGGATTACACACGGGTTGGGACAGAAAGAGCTCCAAGCTAAACACGCTCCCTCTCTGATCTAATGCATGCAAAGGGGCAACTGGCGGGGCCAGGGGAGAGAGTCAGAAAAATAAACTCCAACAAGTTGGAGTTCTTTCTGTCCCTGATACTACTTTTGAAGTGTATGTTCAGGTATTTTGTGGAGTTGGGGCAACTCTATTCACTCTTGTCTGTGTTTGTCTCTCTCTCTCTCTCTCTCTCTCTCTCTCTCTCTCTCTCTCTCTGTGTGTGTGTGTGTGTGTGTGTGTGTGTGTGTGTGTTTTGTTTGAGATAGAGTTTCTCTGTGTAGCCCTAGCTATACTGGAGCTCAGTCTATAGATCAGGCTGGCCTCGAACTCACAGAGATCTTCCTGCCTCTGGCTCCTGAGTGCTGGGACTAAAAGCCCACACCACCACTGGTCAGCCTCCATCTACTCTGTTATAGCACCACAGAGTTATATCTGCAGCGCCTAAAACAGAGCTCATTGTGTTGTGAAACAAACTAGGCAATCTAGGAAAACTGAAATCAAATTAGTTGGTTTTTTTTTTTTTGGTTTTGTTTTTGTTTTGTTTTTCTGTTTTTTTTTTTTTTTTTTTTTGAGACAGTCTTGTGATATAAGAAAGAGAAGCCTGAGAAGGCCCATCTTTCTAAAGTGACCTTGATCTGCTTTTACTACTAATGGTAGTCCAATGTAAAAAGGAAAACATCACCACAGATTAATCTGTGGGATCTGTCAGTAGTAAATTGCTTTGAGACTGACAGCAGGGGGCTGACTAAAGGAATGGATGACTGAATGGATAAACAAATGAAGAAGTGGAGAGTCAGAATTGAGACTTTTAAAAATATCAATGTTAGGATTCTGTCTAAACTCCACCCCACAATTACCTGGCAACAGCCAGGTATGCCCCTCCCATAGTTGCCTGGCAACAGCCAGGTAGACCTGGCCCACTATAAAAGGGGCTGCTTGCCCCTCCCCCCCCCTCTCTCTCTCTCATCACTCTTGCCTCTTGGCACTCTCACCTCTCTGCCCCTCTTAGGCTCTCCTCCCCTCTCCTCTCTCTCCACGTGGTCATGACTGGCCTCCACTTCTCTACTCTCTCTCTCTCTCTCTCTCTCTCTCTCACTGCCTCTCTCTGCCTCTCTCTGCCTCCACTACCCCATTAACTCCCATCCTCTGCCCTGAATAAACTCTATTTTATACCATGTCTGTGTGTGTCTGGTCCCTCCGGGGAAAGGGATACCTGGGCATGGGCCCCCCCTGGCACCCCTTCCCCCACACCACCATATACTATTCTCTAAACCTCGCTCTCTTTTTATGAACCCAACATTTGATACCAAATCCCAGGAACAACAATCAAACCGAGAGCTGCTGGGACAGGAGTCTTCTGGCCGCCATTTGCACCAGGGAGCTAGGTGGCTCCACAGCCTTCTGTGCACAGCCTGGCTGCCAGGAGACAGTGATCTCCCAGCAGAGCTTTCACTTCTGAGTGAACAGGTGAGATCTCCACCTTCTTTCTGGAAGGGAACACCTAGGAGCAGAGCGCACAGGGCATGTGATCAGTGGAGCTGCTGGGACGGGAGTCTTCCCTTTCAGCCACCATTTGCACCAGGGAGCTGGGTGTCTCCACAGTCTTCTGTGCATAGAAGAGAGTTGGTCTCCCAAGAGGATGGACACAGGCTTACAGGCCCACAGGAGGGACAAGCTCCACCCAGAGACAGCAAGAACAGCTAGCACCAGAGATAACCAGATGGTGAAAGGCAAGCACAAGAACCCTACCAACAGAAACCAAGGCTACTTGGCAGAACCCAGTTCTCCCACCACAGCAAGTCCCGGATACCCCAACACACCGGAAAAGCAAGGGTTGGATTGAAAATTACATCTCATGATGCTGATAGAGAACTTTAAGACGGACATAAAGAACCACCTTAAAGAAATACAGGAGAAAGCTGGCGGTGGTGGCGCACGCCTTTAATCCCAGCACTTGGGAGGCAGAGGCAGGCGGATTTCTGAGTTCGAGGCCAGCCTGGTCTACAGAGTAAATTCCAGGACAGCCGGAGTTACATAGAGAAACCCTGTCTCGAAAAACCAATATATATATAAAGAAATACAGGAGTGCTCGCTTTCTGCCATCATTCCTTGCTGTCACCATGGTGTAAATGAGTATTTCAGCGGATGTTCTCAAGAGCATCAACAACACTGAGAAGAGAGGCAAACACCAAGTCCCCATCATGCCATGCTCCAAAGTCATCGTTAGGTTCCTAACTGTGATGATGAAGCAGGGCTACACTGGTGAATTTGAAATTATTGATGATCACAGAGCTGGGAAGATCATTGTGAACTTCAGAGGAAGGTTGTACAAGTGTGGAGTGACCAGCCCTTAATTAGATATGCACCTCAAAGACCTAGAGAAACGGCAGAACAATCTGCTCCCATCACGGCAGTTAGGTTTCATTGTGCTGACAACCTCAACTGGCATCATGGACCATGAAGAGGCATATGAAAACATACAGAAGGGAAAATCCTGGGATTCTGTTTTTAAATGTAAAGCATAAATAAAAAGCCTTCGTGGAAAAAGAAAAGCAAAGAAATACAGGAGAACATGGGTCAATAGGTAGAAGCCCTTAAAGAGGAAACACAAAAATCCCTTAAAGAGTGCCGGGCGGGGGTGGTGGCGCACGCCTGTAATCCCAGCACTTGGGAGGCAGAGATAGGCGGATTTCTGAGTTTGAGGCCAGCCTGGTCTACAGAGTTCCAGGACAGCCAGGGCTACATAGAGAAACCCTGTCTCGAAAAAAAAAAAATCCCTTAAAGAATTACAGGAAAACACAGACAAGTGAAGAAACTAAACAAAACCATCCAGGATCTAAAATTGGAAGTAAAAAAAAAGAAAGAAATCACAAAGGGAGACAACTCTGGAGATAGAAAACCTTGAAAAAATTCAGTAGTCATAGATGCAAGCATCAGCAACAGAATACAAGAGATAGAAGAGAGAACCTCAGGAGCTGAAGATTCCACTGAAAACATTGACTGAACAGTCAAAGAAAATGCAAAATGCATAAAGCTGGTAATCCAAAACATCCAGGAACTCTAGGACTCAATGAGAAGACCAAACCTAAGGATTATAGGTATAGATGAGAGTGAGGATTTACATCTTAAAGGCCCAGTAAATATCTTCAACAAAATTGTAGAAGAAAACTTCACTAACCTAGAGAAAGAGATGCCCATGAACATACAAGAAGCCTTCAGAACTCCAAACAGACTGGACCAGAACAGAAATACCTCCTGTCACGTAAT
Source organism: Apodemus agrarius (assembly GCA_964023405.1). Taxonomy (NCBI): domain Eukaryota; kingdom Metazoa; phylum Chordata; class Mammalia; order Rodentia; family Muridae; genus Apodemus; species Apodemus agrarius. The sequence goes on from OZ030010.1 coordinate 8,105,037, forward strand.
AATCAAAACACCAAATGCACCAAACAAAGAAAGAATATTAAAAGCAGTAAGGGAAAAAGGTCAAGTAACTTATAAAGGCAGACCTATCAGAATTATACCAGACTTCTCACCAGAGACGATGAAAGCTAGAAGATCCTGGGCAGACCTCATACAGACCCTAAGAGAACACAAATGCCAGCCCAGGCTACTATACCCAACAAAACTCTCAATCATCATAGATGGAGAAACCAAGATATTCCATATAAAACCAAATTCACACTATCTTTCTACAAATCCAGCCCCACAAAGGACAATAGATGGAAAACACCAACACAAGGAGGGAAACTACACCCTAGAAAAAGCAAGAAAGTAATCTTCCAACAAACCCAAAAGAAAGTAGCCTCACAAACATAAAAATAACACCAAAAATAACAGGAAGCAACAATCACTATTCCTTAACATCTCTTAACATCAATGGACTCAATTCCCCATTGATGTTAAATGTTAAAAAGGCATAGACTAACATAAGTATTTTTCATGTAAATCTTCAATTTTATCAGAAAATGTTTGTAATTCCTCTTCCAATTAATTTAGTAATGTTTCTATGTTTACCATTTTATCTGTATTATTTTCCATGATAATCTTCAATTTTAACATGTTTTTCTGTATATTTCTTCAATTTTGTCAGAAATATTTTCCATATAAATCTTCAGTTCTATCAGAAAATGTTTATAATTCCACTTTCAATCAACTTAGAAATATATATATATATATATATATATATATATATATATATTGGTTTTTCGAGACAGGGTTTCTCTGTATAGCTTTGGCTGTCCTGGAACTCACTCTGTAGACCAGGCTGGCCTCGAACTCAGAAATCCATCTGCCTCTGCCTCCCAGGTGCTGGGATTACAGGCGTGCGCCACCACCGCCCGGCCAACTTAGAAATATTTTTATGCCTACCATTTTATCTGTATAATTTTCCATGATAATCTTCAATTTCAACATGTTATTCTATATTTTTCTACAATTTTATCAGAAATATTTTCCATGTAAATCTTCAATTCTATCATAAAATGTTTCTACTTCCTTTTTCAATTAATTTAGCAATGTTCTTCATGTCTACCATTTTACTCTTTAATTTTCCACGAAAATTGTCAATTTTAACATGTTTTTCTTTATATTTTTTCAATTTTGTCAGAAATATTTTACATGTAAATCTTCAATGTTATCATAAAATGTTTTTACTTTCTTTTTCAATAAAAAAAGAAAAAATAGAAGAAATATATAGAAAACACGTTAAATTGATGATTGTCATGGAACATTGAACAGATGAAATGGTGGGCATAAAACGTTTCTGCCGGGCGGTGGTGGCACACCCTTTAATCCCAGCACTTGGGAGGCAGAGGCAGGCAGATTTCTGAGTTCGAGGCCAGCCTGGTGTACAGAGTGAGTTCCAGGACAGCCAGGGCCACACAGAGGAACCCTGTCTTGAAAAAACAAAAAACAAAACAAAAAAAAAACAAAAACAAAAAACATTTCTAAGTTGATTGAAAGTGTATTCATAAGTGTATTCATGCACGCCTGTAATCCCAGCACTTGGGAGGCAGAGGCAGGCGGAGTTCTGAGTTCGAGGCCAGCCTGGTTTACAGAGTGAGTTCCAGGACAGCCAGTGCTACACAGAGAAACCCTGTCTCAAAAAGACAAAAAAAAAAAAAGTGTATTCATAGACATTTTGTGGTAGTATTAGAGATTTACATGGAAAGTATTTTGGGTAGAATTGAGGAAATATATAGAAAAAACATGTTGGGATTGAGGATTTTCATGGAAAATAATGCCCTATATTGGTTGACATAAATTACGTCTCTAAATTAATTGAAAGATGAAGTATAAGCATTTTCTGATAAAATTGAGGATTTACATGGAAAATATTTCTGACAAAATTGAGGAACTATATGGGAAAAAGTGTTAAAATTGAAGATTTTCAAGGAAAATTATCCAAAAAATTATTCAATTTTATCAGAAATGTTTTCCATGTAAATCTTCAATTTTATCAGAAAACATTTATAATTCCACTTTTAATTAATTTACTAATGTTTTTATGCCTACCATTTTATCTGTATAATTTTCCAGGATAATCTCCAATTTTAACATGATTTTCTATATATTTCTTCAATTTTATCAGAAACATTTTCCATGTAAATTTTCAATTTTAATCATAAAATGTTTCTACTTCCTTTTTCAATTAATTTAGTGATTTTTCTTTGTCTATCCTTTTGTCTGTATAATTTTTCATGAACATCTTCAATTTTAACATGGTTTTCTATATATTTTTTTAATTTTATCAGAAATATTTTCCATGTAAATTTTCAATATTATCATAAAACATTTCTACTTTCTTTTTCAATTAATTTAGACACGTTTTTATGTCTACCATTTTATCTGTATAATTTTCCAGGATAATCTTCAATTTTAATATGTATTTCTATATATTTCTTCAATTTTTTAGAAATATTTTCCATGCAAAAATACAATTTTATCAGAAAATGTTTATAATTCCTCTTTCGATTAACATAGTAATGTTTTTATGTCCACCATTTCATCTGTATTACTTTTCATGAAAATCTTCAATTTTAACATGGTTTTCGGTATATTTCTTTGATTTCATCAGCAATATTTTCCATGTAAATCTTCAATTTTATCAGAAAATGTTTATAATTCCTTTTTTAATTAATTATAAAGATTTTTATATAAACCAATTTATCAGTATTATTTTCCACAAAAATCTTCAATTTTGTCATGTTTTTCTATATATTTCTTCAATTTTATCAGAAATATTTTCCATGTAAATTTTCAATATTATCATGTTTCTACTTCCTTTATCAATTAAAAAATAAAAGCAAAGCCGGGTGGTGGTGGCGCATGCCTGTAATCCCAGCACTTGGGAGGCAGAGGCAGGTGGATTTCTGAGTTCGAAGCCAGCCTGGTCTACAGAGTGAGTTCCAGAACAGCCAGGGCTACACAGAGAAACCCTGTCTCGAAAAACCAAAATAATAATAATAATAATAATAATAATAATAACAACAATAATAATAAAAACAAAAATATCAAACCAGGGAGAGAGAGAGAGAGAGAGAGAGAGAGAGAGAGAGAGAGAGAGAGAGAGAGAGAGAGAGACTTGTGTATCCCAAGCTCATATGCAGAGCAGAGGGTAACATTGAACTCCTGGTCCTTCTGAGTCAGCCTTCTGAGTCCTGGCTTTACAGATGAAAGACATCACATTTGGTTTATGCCGTGCTGAGGACTGTATCCAGGGCTGACTTTGTGTGTTGCAGGCAAATGTTCTACCCATATCAGCCCCAAATATATCTTTTATCTACAATCTAATTAAACTAAAAATCAATGACATCTAGAAAATTCTCAAATATTTATAAATTAAACTGTGCATGTTAAAATAATTCATAGGTTAAAAAGAAATTAGATTGGATAAGGTGGCTCACACGGCCATCCCAGTACTTTTTGGAGAATGAGGCAGTAGAATCATTGTGAGTTTTGAAGCCAGCCTAAACTACACAGTGAACTCCAGGCCAGCCTGGGCTATAGTTGAGATACTCTCAAAAAGACAGAGAATATTTGGGAATATTTATTTTTTGTCTTTTTCTTACTAAAGCTAGTACTCAAGGCCTTACAACATGGTAGAAAGTAAGTGATTTACTACTGAGTCACAGCCTCACTCTTAGGAAACATTTTGAATTAAATGAAAACAAAAATATAGTCTACCTAATTTGTAGGATGCAGTTGAAGTATAGTGCTTTTAGAGAATTGCATAGCATTAAATGCTTACATTAGGAAAGAAGAACGGTCTCAATTCAATGGCCCCAGCTTCTGTACTGGCTGGTTCTGTGTCAACTTGATACACGCTAGAGTCACCAGAAAGGAAGGAGCCTCAGCAGAGGAACTGCCTCCATGAGAGCCAGCTATAAGGCATTTTCTTTTCTCTTCTCTTCTTTTCTTTTTTCTTTTCTTTTCTTTTCTTTTTTTATTTTCTACATTCTTTGTTTACATTCCAAATGACTTTCCCTTTCCTGGTTCCCCCCTCCCCATAAGTTCCATAAGCCCTCTTCCCTCTGCACATTCCCCAATCAATCCCCTCCCACTTCTCTATGCTGGTAATCCCCTGCATTGCTGCATCAAGCCTTTCCAGGACCAGGGCCCTCTCCTTCCTTCTTCTTGGGAATCATTTGATATGTGAGTTGTGTTTTGGGTATTCTGAGCTTCTGGGCTGATATCCACTTATCAGTGAGTGCATTCCATGTGTGTTCTTTTGTGAATGAGTTACCTCACTTAGGATGATATTTTCTAGTTCCAAACATTTGCCTAAGAATTTCATGTCAGTCTGGCAGTTCCTCAGAAAACTGGGCATGACACTTCCGGAGGACCCTGCTATACCACTCATGGGCATATACCCAGAAGATTCCCCAGCATGCAATAAGGATACATGCTCCACTATGTTCATAGCAGCCCTATTTATAATAGCCAGAAGCTGGAAAGAACCCAGATGTCCCTCAATGGAGGAATGGATACAAAAAATGTGGTATATATACACAATGGAGTACTATTCAGCAATTTAAAACAATGTAAGGCATTTTCTCAATTAGTGATCAATGAGGGAAGGCCCAGTCCATGTGGGTGTCTGGAGTCTATAAGAAAGCGAATGAGCAAGCCACTAAGCAGTACTCCATGGTCTCTGCATCAGCTGCTGCCTCCAGATTGCTGCCATTTAAGTTCCTGGCCTGACTTCCTTCAGTGATGGACTACAAGCTGTAAGATTAAATAAACTGCTTCCTCTTCAAGTTTCTTTCAGTCATGGTGTTTATCACAGCACTAGAAGGCAGGCTAAGACAGCTACTGTACTAGAAATTAGAAAAGGGGATAGAATCAACCCAAAGCAAGGAGAAGGAAATAATGAAGCCAGAAATCAATGACACAGAAACAGAAGCTAGCTCTCTGAAAGGATCGATAAAACTGAGGAGTTTCTAACCACATTGGCAAAGAAACCAACCAGCCTCAGCAGAGCAGAGAATGAATGTATCCTACTGCGAAAACCACAGACCACCCAAGACATCACAGGTAAGTTGAACAGCCACATTGAAAACTTCTTGAAAACTTCCCATTGAGAAAGCAAAAGACAAACTGTTTCCCGTTCTTTGGGCGCACTTGTACTCACCACACCTGGGAGGAAGAGCAAGAGGATCAGAAGGTGAAGGTCATTCTTGCTACATATCAAGTGGGACCCTACTTTGAATGAATGAGTGAATGAACGAATGAATCATATATACGTAAATAAAAAAAATCCATCCACAACAAAAGATAGTTTCAAGAGTGAAAACTGGTAGGCATCCTTAGTTCAGTAGTAGAGTTCTTGACTAGCATGCATGAGATCCTAGATTCAATCCTCAGTAACGAGAGGAGGGTACTAGGCATGTTGCCACATGCCTGTAATCCAGCACTCAAGACACTAAGCCACCCAGGGCCAGTCACTCTTTCCTTTCTAGTATGATGGGACACCTTCAGGTGTACTACTCAGCTTGCTGTAGCTACATGCTGGGTGTTTTCGGTATGTTCTACACCTGTTTCTGTCGTTAGTGAGACTTGGTTTCAGCACATTGTTGTTCTTTCTCTTCTTGTAATTACATGTAAACCTGTTTAGCTTGCGAATCCTAGACTGCAGAATCTTTGGATGTTTGCAGTAATGCTAGACTGTCGCTGGCTTGGCACTGAATGTTGATACCCATAAAGTACTGGCAGACTTTCTGTCACTGGGGATGAATGTAAGCCTTGCACAGACTTAGAGCTATTCATATATGATGAGCCTTTAGCAAGCTGCCCGGTCCTCATGGGCAGACTTACTTGGCTGTAGTTGCTTCTTTCCGGTAGTATTTCCTTTTGTTAAACCTCTTGCAATCAATATAGATTTAATTCATCTTTTAGTTTTCTTAGGAATCATGGAGACTTAACTTTGAGTTGGCCTCTCAAGGAAGAGAAAAGAAGTTGCTGCCAATAACTTCACAGCACATTTTTGGCTTTGCACTGTATTCTGTTTACCATTGAATATGAATAACATGGTCATCATGAGTTTATGGTTGAAATACAACAGTACAGAGCTAACTAGGGACACGGCCAGTACTTGTCTAATGTGACTTGTTCCTTTCCTCTGCAGTTGGGGCTCACTGCTTCTTCCCTGCCTTAGGAGCCATTGGGGGTCTGAGTGGGTCAGAGACAGTGAGTTAATAGTGTCAATTAAATACACTGATTTATCTGCTGTGCTTCATTATGTTAAGAGACCAAGTTAATCAACAATTATAAAGTACATAGTTTTGCTATGTGCTAGGCTCTGCCTCCTGGCTGGTAGATAACTAAGATCTGGGGAATAGCATCCAAGAAATGCTATTGTATTTGGGGGTTACAAAAGCAGACCTGGACAAGTTGTTCACTTGAATGATACCTATTGGTCAGAACAATTTTATTAAAAGATTGTGATCATGTAAAATTACAGTCAGTACTCAACCCTTCTAGCAAAATATTTTTTTGAAAAATAAATGAAATGCCTTTATAAAAAAAGAAAAAGACACTAAGGCAGGAAGATTGTTAAAAGTTCTAGGCCAGCTTGGGCTATGTAGCAAAACCTGTCTCAAAAAACTGGGGGTGGGGGTGGGGAATATCTGGAAAGAGTTGCTAGGAGAGGTATTGTTTCATTAAAACAGGGTCTTACTCTAGAGGCCTAAATTTGCCTGGAACTCACTCTGTAATCCAGACTGGCTTGAAACTCTTGGCAATCCTCTTTCCTCAGCCTCCCACATGTTAGTACTCTAGCCATGTACAACCACAACCAATTTACAATTTTTTTGGGGGGGGTACTGGGGATTGAACCTAAGGTCTCATACTAGGTAAGCAGCCACTCGATTAGTGACAGTCCCAGCCCTACAAGCCAAGTTTTCAAATGGACAGGAAATTCTCTGCCAAACAAGATAATATAGACAGCAAGTTAATATACAAATAGACATTTAAATTTCGGGAGTGTGCTTGCACTCTCGTGACCATACCATGTGAGTGCAGGTACCATGGAGGCCAGAAAAGGGTGTCATATCCCAAGAGGCAGGGTTATAACTGTGGGGCAGTGAGGTGTGCATAGGCAGCCTGGTCCCCGGTCGGTCAAGCTTAGGTTTAAAACCCCAGAGATCCAGCAGGTGACTGTCACCTGCAAAGGGACAGAAGGTATTCAGTCATGCCCCCTTGGGCCCCTGGCTCCTGTCGCAGCTACAGCCTCCCACAACCCCCATCAGTGGCCATCAGTCAAGTAGGAGCAGCACCCCACACCCTCCCACATGCAGATAAGGTATCTCCAAGTTCTCAGACCAAGCTAATGAGAAGTATCTGTTGTCAGACCCTGACCCACCCCAAAACTGTATATAAGAATCCTATCCAGAAGGAATAAAGGTGTGTGAACTACTCTGTTGTCTGAGAGCTTCTGTCATAAGAGCTGTAACACTTGGGAAGAGGTCTACTCTCCCAAAGAACTGCCTGAAGCTGCACTGCACTCCTCCCTAACTAGGCAGCCTCTCGTCTGCCTAGTCCGGCCTGACTCAGCTATATATGATAAGGATGGTAAGCCACTGGAGCCTTTAAACTTCAGACAGGGCAGACCTCAGCCCTGACAGTAAGAGGGGAAACAGTCCCATAGAAGCCTTATGGGTGTCCAGCATCTCAAAAGGGTCCCATCCAAAATTGACCATTAAAATAGATGATAAACCATTCAAGTGCCTTATTGGTACTGGAGCAGACAGGACAATTTTAAAACAGCAAGAGAACCCATGTGATTAGCAACTGATCTCTGGGTCCCAGATCCTAGACATGGGGGCTACCTCTCACACATTCATTGCCAAACAGGCCTACAAGTGGGAAGACCCAGATGGAGCTCATATAGTCCCTGGTGGCTCAAGTGGCCACCAATCTTCTAGGGAGAGATATCTTACATCCAGCATGTCACAGCCCCACAGGTTATGACCCTGCGTCTGGGGATATGACACCCTTTTCTGGCCTCCATGGTACCTGCACTCACATGGTATGCTCACGAGAGTGTAAACACATATGTGTGTACATGTGCACACACACTCACAAAATTTAAATGTCTATTTGTATATTAACTTGCTGTCTATATTATCTTGTTTAGCAGAGCATTTCCTGTCCATTTGAAAACTTGGCTTGGCTGGGCGGTGGTGGTGCACACCTGTAATCCCAGCACTCTGGGAGGCAGAGGCAGGTGGATCTCTGAGTTCGAGGCCAGCCTGGTCTACAGAGTGAGTTCCAGGACAGCCAGGAATACACAGAGAAACCCTGTCTCGAATAAAAAAAAAAAAACTTGGCTTGTAGGGCTGGGACTGTCACTCATCGAGCGGCTGCTTGCCTAGTATGAGACCTTAGGTTCAATCCCTAAGGTGGTTCTTACTACCTGTCTTAGTCAGGGTTTCTATTCCTGCACAAACATCATGACCAAGAAGCAAGTTGGGGAGGAAAGGGTTTATTGAGCTTACACTTCCACACAGCTGTTCATCACCAAAGGAAATCAGGACTGGAACTCAAGCAGGTCAGAAGCAGGAGCTGATGCAGAGACCATGGAGGGATGTTACTTACTGGCTTGCTTCCCCTGGCTTGCTTAGCCTGTTCTCTTATAGAACCCATGAATACCAGCCCAGAGATGGCACAACCCACAAGGGGCCCTCCTCCAGTTGATCACTAACTGAGAAAATGCCCCAAAGCTGGATCTCATGGAGGCACTTCCCCAACTGAAGCTCCTTTTCCTATGATAACTCCAACCTGTGTCAAGTTGACACACAAAACTAGCCAGTACACTACCCAATCAGAAAGAGACCACATTACAATAGAGGACATATCTTATAAAGAAAATAATACCCAAGGAAACCCTAAAAACCCTCCTCCAAATCATCCCCAATTCTAGGGACCACTGTTAGATTTAGTACTTCCTGCCTTGACTGGCTCTCCGATGAAGCTATCTGGGTCCCACAGTGGCCTCTATCAAGGGAGAAGGTTAGAGCCCTCACACAACTGGTAGAAGAATAGCTGTTGCTACATCTCCACCCCTCCTGCAGTCAATGGAATACCTCTGTGTTTGCTATAAAACAGAGCTCAGGGTGATGGAGATTATTACAAGATTTGAGGGCAATTAAGAAAACCATTTGAGTCTGGGGCTCCCCTCAAACAGGGCTATCCCACATCTCAGCTATCCCTGCCAATGTTCCCCTATTAGCAATAGACATAAAAGACATTTTCCCCATCCTTCTCCACCCCAAGACTGTGAACACTTTGCATTCTCAGTACCCCCCCCCATTAACAACTCTGGCCCAGCCTCATGATATTAATAGACTGTTCTGCAGGGAATGGCTAACAGTCCAACGATTTGTCAGAAGGCTGTAGCCACTGCATTAAAACACTATTTAGACAAAGGACTCAATATATACCATTATATGGATGATATATTAGTATGAGGAAATACTCCCCATTCCCCTCCCCCTTTCCCCTCCCCCTCACCAACTTAAGGACCAGCTAATACCTTCCCTATCTGCCATAGGATTCAAAATAGCTCCTCACAAAATCCAAATTATTCCACCCATTGCATTTTTAGGAAGAGAGATCTCCCTTACTTCAATACACCCCCTCAAACCCATCCTTTCCTTCCTTCAAAAATTAACTCTCACCTCCCTCCAGAGCTTTCTGGGCAACCTCAGTTGGCTTCAGTCCTGGCTTCCCCTTCCCACAAGCACCTTTCAATCCCTCTTCAACCTCCTGAAAGGAGACAAAAGTCCCTCCTCCCTGAGAACACTGTCCCCAGAGGCAGTCCAAGGTCTAAATTCTGTCAACACAGCCCTAAAAGATGTGGCTCTTGATAGGTATGACCCAAGAATACCTATACAGCTCCTTATCTTTAACTCCTCCTCTACACTTGTGGCAGCTCTTTAGCAACCTCAGGGGATGCTGGAATGTCTCCATACCCCCATGGGTGGTGCACTCTGAATTTTAAATGATGTGGATGCACTTGCTAGCATGATTAAAAGTGGCAGGGATAGAGCCCTTCAAACCTTAGGGTAAGAACCTGACATTCTTGTCACCTCTCCGACATTCAGTGGCTAATCAAAACTTGTTCCTGCTTTGCTATCAGCTTAATAGAATTCCCAGGACAAATTGACAATCATTATCCTGATGAAAAATGGACGTCTACCCTCCCTCTGTTGCAATGGCTGTTCCCCAAACTATTCTCAAAAGGGCACATAGCAGGAGCCCCCTCAGTATTTACCAATAGTGGAAAGGGAGGCTGCAGCAGTAATACACTACTTCCCTCAGGATGAACCCCCTATCCTCCAATTCAAAGAGCTACCCCACCACTCCCCCCAGTATAAAGAATTATATGCCATCTATCTAGGTCTAAAAGAAGTCAAGGACCCCCTTAACCTCTTTTCAGACAGTATATACACTGTCAATTTGCTCCCCTGGTTGTCAAGAGCCTTTGTCAAACTAGACAACAACCCACTTTCCCCTCTACTCATTCAGGTCTCTGCCACACGAATCTCGGTGGACACTGTGTGATAATTTCCACAGGTAAAGGCCTTGTACAATGAGGCTGTCCTCAGGTAAAACTGGTGCTGTCCTCGAGGGAATTTCGCTGTGGAACTCCCTGGCCGGAGAGAATTCTGAGCTCTAATCTCAGGACAGCCTTGCCTTTATGACTTTCCTTTGATCTATTTCCTTATTCACAAGAAGTTCTGGTAGCCTGAGCTATGTATAATCAGGCAAGAATGTTAATTAAAAGTTCATTCTTTGAACTACAGTACTGGCCAAAAACCCTCGGTTCTTAGGGCATCGCTTTGCTTAGTAGTTTACATAATTACATTGATCTCCCAACAAAATGTAAACTTTTATGGCTATGCTGATTGAGAGTGGCTCTGACATGTGACTTGCAAAACTTTAACCTAACACTATGATCTCAGGTTCCCTCAGAGAGGGCCAGGTGATAATTAGGTTACTCACAGAATCTCACTAAGGCCTGAGAGATCTGGCTTAATGTCCTTTGAAGTCCCCTTTATAGATGTCACACAGAAACGTTTTCTCCCTGGCTGATTTTACATTTCCTCATGGCAAACGGTCTTCACTGATTGTCTTTTGTGCCTGCTGTACTGGATACATCCTTTGATATGTAAAGATCTCATGTTTAAAATCCCCTGGCTGACTGCAGCAAAATGCACTCAGATTCCAAACTATTTTTGTGTCATGGTTTCTGTTTGCCACTTCGCCGAACCGTGTGCCTTCCTGCTTCTCAAAAGAATCCTGGAAATCCTCAGCCCCAACTCCAGGTAGAGAGTGTGGTCTGTAGCAGGTCTCCACCCTCCTACAGGGAAGAGCCTCCATGTACATCCAGCATGTCCAAACTCACAGTCCCCTGCCAGGTCCTATATCTGAGGGAAATGCACTCACTGACCAAACCGCCTCAAACAGGGACATTCATGACCTCCACTGAACAAGCAGACCAATTTCATTCACTCACACACACAAATATAAAGGGGGTTCATGCCCGCTTCCCCCACATCAGCCTTGCTTAACTCCAAAGGATAACAAAGAAAGGCTCCTCCTGTGCATCTCTCACCACCCCAGCTTTACAAACAATGGACACCAATCTCTGAGGCTTTAAGTCCAATGCCTTATGGCAAATTGATGTCACCTATATTCCCCAATTCAGTAGACAGAAATATGTTTTTGTCACCATAGATACATACTCACATTTTATATGGGCTATAGCTCAAACAAGTGAAAACTCAAAAACATTAATTTACCATATTCTTCCCACCTTTGCCATCATGGGCATTTGTCAACAGATAAAAACTGATAATGGCCCTGCCTTCACTAGCTCTCAATTCAAAACCTTCTGCAGAAGTGTGGAAATTGCCCATCATATGGGAATTCCCCCACAACACTTAGGGCCAGGGAATAATATAAAGAACACATCAAACCCTAAAGGCCCAACTCATAAAATAAAAGACAACCACCTATCCCCCTAATGTAAATCAATGATGGCTCTGACTACCCTAAACATATTTAACATCTACAAAAACTCCAAACAGCCTCCTATCTCCCTCTATCTGCACACACCAAAATTAACTACCCCCCATCCTAGTGTGATGGCAAGATCCTTTGGATGGGATTTGGAAAGGACCAGACCCCCCCCTCCTTACAACCAGGAGGGGTTTCGCTTATGTTTTTCCACAGGACCAGCCTAAGCCTATCTGAGGTGTCCAACACCACGCCACCAACCAAGATTACCCACCTCTCACTGGCAGATCAGGGAAAGGGGAATTGGAAGAGGAGGCCGAGGAAACACCACACCCAGAGGGACAGCAAGATCTCCTGGAAGGACACCCATGACCTGGTGACTGCTGCCCAGGCCATGTGCCCTCCACAAGTGCCCCCTCTCCTCTATCCTCTTGGCTGTTTTGTTATTCTTCATGCTAACTCTGCTACTGCCCAGCCTCTCCTTAGCCTTCCCAACACCTACCACTGGAGATTCTACACTAGGGAAACCTACAATGGACACAACAAAGTTATAGGGACCCAGGACTGCCCACTAAAGGATGTAGAACTAGGATTGAGATCCCTCTACACCCGGATTCCATCTCCACTATCCCCAGCCCTTTTCTCTGTTTTCCTTACTGAAACACAGGTATCTCCAGGAGGTCTCTACATATGGAGGTTGCAGATACTGGAACTGCAAAATGGAAACCACCAATCGTGGCGGCACCATGCTCACCAACCTTAAAACTCATTTTCAGCTTTCCATCAGCGACCCGTGGAATGAATGTTGGCAAACTGGAGTCATGGGTAAACTTTACCCCAATGGCTATGCCAAATACCCAGTGGCTGACCTGCACATCTCCTGTGAGCTTGTTCCTGCCTCCAAATCAGCCTTTACCCATCCATGCTAATATTATCCAACAGGAAAACCAGTCTCAGAAGGAGGTACGAGCTACCCTCTCCTGCCTACAATACATCTAATAGGCAGCTGACCTCCTTTCCTTAACCACCCACCCTAACTCCTCCCAATGCTTTTTCTGTGCTTCTCTCTCCCGACCTTTATCAGCAGCTGCTCCCATTAACATTTCCCTTCATAACCTCCATGGGCCCCTACCCACGAGGAAGGCACAGAACACCCTGATTCCTCTCTTTGACCTATCCCCCGCCCCTTGCCTTATAGGACCCTCCTCAAACCCCATCTTACATGTGTCCATGACATCACCATCACCAAATCAGTATGTGTTAACCCTCCTGCCCTCCTCTGGTGAAAAGGCACTACATGTGCCTGTATTAACCCCCCTCTTCAAGGCTCCTGCACCCCCATGATAATTGTCCCCCAGTTTTATCTCTACAAGCCTGAAGAATTTGTCTTGCAGATGGGAGAAAGCCAAAAGAAGAAAGAGGTCTTCGTCCCTCTGCTCATTGGACTAGACCTTGCTGTCTCACTGGGCGCAACAGGAACTGCTGGAGCAGTCCTTGTCCAAACACAACACCAGGCCAGCGACTTCCAAGACAAGCTTGACAAGGCAATTGCTTCCACTACGGACAGCCTTGAGTCTCTTCAACACCAGACGGCTTCCTTAGCAGGAGTCGCTCTCCAAAACTGGAGAGCCCTGGACTTACTGACTGCTGAACAGGGAGGGACTTTTGTTTTGCTGGGGGAGGAATGTTGCTTTTATGTCAACGAATCTGGGCTGGTAGAACAAGATATACAAATGCTCAAAGAGCTCTGGGGAACCCCCGGGCACACTATACTCCTAACACCCCTTCTCCATGGTACTCTAACCCCTTGGTAGCCTGGGCTCTTCCCCTCCTTGGCCCATACTAGCCATTTGAGCCTTACTTCTCTTGGCACCCTGCCTCATTCAGTTTCTAAGGCAGCAGATGAGTAGAAGTGCACAACTCACTACCAATCAAGTCTTTGTTCAGTATCAAACTGTCCCCAGCATAGGAGACAGTTATTCTGATGACACCTCTCCCTTATAAAAAGAAAAAGGGAGTTGTGAGGTGGTGAGCTCTGCATAGACAGCCCGGTCCCTGGGTGGAGCTGGAGACCCAGGTGACTGCAAAGGGACAGCAGGTGTTCAGCCACACCCCTTGGGCCCCTGGCTCCTGTGACAGCCTCCCACGGCCCCCTGCAGAGAGGTGTGTGGCCATCAGTCACATAGGAGCAGCACCAATCCCTCCTACATGCAGAGAAGGTTTCCCCCAAGCTCTCAGACCAATGAGAAAGAAGTACCACCTGCTGTCAGACCCTGACCCACCCCAAAACTGTGTGTAAGAATTCTAGCCAGAAGAAATAAAGGTTTGCGAGAACTACTCCATCGTCTGAGAGCTTCTGTCATAAGAGCTGTAACATTTGCGAAGTGGTCTGCTCTCCCGAAACACCACCTGAAGCTCCAATGCACTTCTCCCTGGCTAGTCAGCTTCTCGGGTTGGCCCAGCCTGACCCGACTCAGCACAGGGCGAAGTGGAGTAGCCCAGGCAGCACAGCAGAGACGGGTGGAGCCAACTGTAGCAGTGGCAGCAGTGGAAGTGACTTTCCCTCCCTGCTCGCATTCCCTCCCCTTTGCTGGAGCTCTCGCACCTGGCCGGGCCAGAGATCTCATTGGAAAGCCTCGGTACACAGGCTCAACATGGGTTCTGGGAACTGAACTTGAGTTTTCTGTTTGAGCAGCAAGTGCTCTTAACCACTGAGCCATCTCTCCAGCCCAGTATTTTGTTTGTTTGCTTGTTTTTGTTTGTTTTTGATCTTTTGACATGGAGTCAGGCTGGCCTGGAACTCACTATGTAGACAGCTGGCCTCAATCCTGTGGTGATTCTCCTAAGTTCTACCTCCCTAACGGTAGAATTACAGACGTTCACCACCACATTTGGCTTGCTGTGATTTTTATTTTTAAACCGGTACTGTAGAGTCTAATTGGGACATGCGTAACTTGCCCCTTGAAACAGATCACTCTTGAGTTTTGGCCAGACAGCAGATTCAAGGTTGAGAACAACCAAGTAGCTGGATCAATCCCAGAGCTGCTGGAGCATTTCAGGTGAGAGAAACAGATTGGGGGGGGGGGGGGCTCAACCAAGGCTGCATCAATGGAACAAGAAGAAAGGGTGGGTGTAGCATGAGTTTTTAGCTACTCCACTTTATGCTCCTGGCGGGTCAGGCTTCCAGCCGCCCACCCAGGGAGTCTTTGGATCCACAAATGAAAGACACACACACATTAGCTTATTTTAATACACTCTCTAGCTCAATGGCTAGGCACTTCTAATCCTCTGTCTGCTACCGTAGGCCCAATCAGGGAAATGGCCAGTGACCACTCACCCAAAATCTCACATGACTGGTTGGCTTTATCTCCTGCAGCTCCTACATCCATCTGCATCCCATTACTTCATGGATATTTCTCTTTCTCCTCCTCACTGATTCTTAGCCCAAGCAATGCTAAGGGGTCCTGCCCCATCTACCTTTGCCAAACCATTAGCCACTGGCATCTTTTTTTTAAAAAATTATTTATTTATTATATGTAAGTACACTGCAGCTCTTCAGACACCCCCAGAAGAGAGCATCTCATTACGGATGGTTGTGAGCCACCATGTGGTTGCTGGGATTTGAACTCAGGACCTTTGGAAAAATAGTCAGTGTTCTTACCCAGAGTTATCTCTCTAGCCTGCCACTGGCATCTTTATTGATCAATCAAAAACCAACTGGGGACAAGACCTTAAGCATTTGGACATGCAGATTCCTAAATGAATTAAAGCATTAGAACCAATCTTCAATAGGTGGGTCCAACAAAAGCTTGAGTAATAGGTCAACCACAGGCAACCTTAATCCCAGCACTTTGTGGCCAGCCTTGTCTATGTAGCAAGTACCAGGCCAGCCAGAGCTATACAGTGAGACATCATCTTAAAACAAAATAACAAATTACAAAAGGTTGGGAATGTAGCTTAACCAGTATAACACTTGCCTAGTAAATGTAACATCCTGAGTTCAATCACCAGTGCTGGGTTGGGGTGGGGAGAGGGAAAAAAAGGAAACAAGGAACTCCCTTAAAGTAATTGAGCCAGGCTTGGTGGTACTAACCTGTAATCTTAGCACTTGGGAGACAGAGGCAGCAGAATTGGGAGTTCAAACATTTAGCTATTTAACAAAATTGAAGCTAGTGGGCTACATGAGAACCTGTCTCAAAGACTGCATTGCCAGTCACACCTTAAAACTACCATAGCGGGGCGGTGATGGTGTTCGCCTTTAATCCCAGCACTTGGGAGGCAGAGGCAGGCAGATTTCTGAGTTCGAGGCCAGCCTGGTCTAGAGAGTGAGTTCCAGGACAGCCAGGGCTACACAGAGAAACCCTGCCTCAGAAAATAAATAAATAAATAAATAAAAATTTTAAAAACTACCATAAGCCAGGCGTGGTGGCTCACATCTGTAATCCCAGCACTTGGGAGGCAGAGGCAGGCGGATTTCTGAGTTCGAGGCCAGCCTGGTCTACAGAGTGAGTTCCAGGACAGCCAGGGTTATACAAGAGAAACCCTGTCTCAAAAAAAAAAAATTAAAATTAAAATTAAAAAATAAAAAATAAAATAAAAAACTACCATAATTCCTGATATCAGGATGTTTGCAAGAACTAACAAGTTCAGGGGCTGGAGAAATGGCTTAGTGGTTAAGTACTGTTCTTCCAGAGGACCTGGGACCTACATCATGTTGTACACAACAACCTGTAACTCCAGTTCAGGGTATCTGATTCCCTCTGACCTCTAGCAGCACTAAACACAAAAAGTACACAAAACCCTACACAATCACACAGGCAAGCATGCACATACACAGTTTTTGGTTTTGTTTTTTTGTTTTTGTTTTGATTTTGAGACAGAGTCTCACTATGTAACTCTGGCTATCCTGAAACTCACTGTGTAAATCTACTTGCTTCTGCCTCCAGAGAATGCTGGGTTTAAAGGCATACACCATCACACCCAGCTAAAAATCAATCTTTAAAAAAAATAAATTTCTATCTCATAGAGAGATTTTAAAAATGGAGGATAGTAACAGAAAGCGAGCACATGGCTCGCGCTGGTTATTCTAGCAATTGTGAGTCCGTGGCAGGATTAGTGAGTTCTTGGAGCATATGCCTGTAATTGCTGCACTCGAGAGATCAAGGCAATAGAATCATGAGTTCCAGGCCACTGAGAACTGTGTAGCAAGACCTTAAATAATAAAACCCAATGAATAGGCCTGGAGAGATAGTTCAGAGGTTAGGAGCACTGATTGCAACTCTAGAGAAGGCAGGTTCAAATTGAGCACCCAACATGCTAACTGTCTGTGACTCCAGTTCCAGGGGATCTGTGGCACTAGGCATGCACATGGTGACATATATATGCAGACTGGAAAAATACTCATATACAATAAAACAAAATAAATCTTTGAAAAAAAAAACCAGTAAGCTGGGCGGTGGTGGCACACATATTTAATCCCAGCACTTGGGAGGCAGAGGCAGGTGCATATCTATGAGTTCAAGGTGAGTCTGATCTACAAATCAAGTTCCAGGACAGCCTGGGCTACATGGAGAAACCCTGTCTCAACGTGGAAGTGGAAGTTTCTGGTTGTGTCATGTGATGCACATTCATGTGTTTTTCTGAGGCAAGACCCAAGGGAGGACACATGATATTTGGCGAGAATATAAACAGGACTCAATGAACACAATGATGGCGGCGCTTGTTTAGGGGGCCTTGCAACACTTCATTGGTCTCAAGTCTCGGATGATCTTCACTTTGCTCAGAGAGGCATGGCAGAGAATTTCTCCTGGCCTTGCTCCTGCTGACTTGTGCTAGCAGAGGCCTGGCAATTTCTGCTAGTTTGTGCACTGCTGAGGATTTGTGTTGGTAACCTGACACTACTGAACTGCTGGTATCCTGACAAATGGAGATCGGAATTGCCCTGAAGAACTACTTCCAAACAGGTCCACATCCCCTTGTCCTATTTACTATCTTTTCTCCCCTACCTTTGGACGGTGGGCTAGAAGGGGGTTGAACCATTTGAGAACCCTTATTAAACGTAGGTTTTCATAGAAACAGGGGGAGGGGTTTTCATAGAAGATAGGATAAAAGGTTTCTGGGAGGGGGACACTTGAAATGTAAATAAATTAAAAATAATTTTTTTTTAAAAAGTAGGTTTTGGCCGGGGGGTGGTGGCGCATGCCTGTAATCCCAGCACTTGGGAGGCAGAGGCAGGCAGATTTCTGAGTTCAAGGCCAGCCTGGTGTACAGGTGAGTTCCAGGACAGCCAGGGCTACACAGAGAAACCCTGTCTAGGAAAAACCAAAAAAAAAAAACAAAAACAAAAACAAAAACAAAAACAGCCAGGCGTGGTGGCGCATGCCTGTAGTCCCAGCACTTGGGAGGCAGAGGCAGGCGGATTTCTGAGTTCGAGGCCAGCCTGGTCTACAGAGTGAGTTCCAGGACAGCCAGAACTACACAGAAAAACCCTGTCTCTCTCTCACACACACACACACACACAAAAAAAAAAAACAAAAACAAAACAAAACAAAAAAAAAACGTAGGTTTTGAAAAATGTAAGCCTACACAAACCCCCTCCCCCAAAGAAACCAAGTGTGAGTCACTATGGCATCTTTGAATCTTGACTGGCTGCTATGACAGGCTGTGATTCTACCCTATCACAACAATGTCCCTGCTGCAAAATATTGTCCATATCCCCGAGAGGACCGAGTATACAGGTCACACATGTTTTGTCTTCTTTAACAGGGAAAACTAAAACATACAGTCAGAATTGATTTGGGGTGAGTGTGTGTATGTAAGTGCACACACACTCAAAGACTGTCAACCTTGTTGTTATGAGAGCGGGTCTCTCCCTGAACTGGGACCTTGCTGTTGTGGTTAGACTGACTGGCTGGAGATCCTCCGGTCTCCGCCTCCCTGGGAGGTGGGATGGGACTGGAATCACATGCTCTCATGCCTGGCTTTTTACGTGCGTTCTAGGGATTTAACTCCGTTTTTCATGCTTATGTGGCAAGCATTTAAGCCACGTAGCTATCTCCTGAGCTCCAACTTAGAGTTTTAAAAGAAAGTCCTTATTTGCAAAACCATTTATCATTTGGTGGGAAACAAATGTGAAACTATTAACTTCTCCCTCAAGTTCTTTTTTTTTTTTTTTTTTTTTTTTTTTTGGTTTTCAAGACAGGGTTTCTCTGTGTAGCCCTGGCTGTCCTGGAACTCACTCTGTAGACCAGGCTGGCCTCGAACTCAGAAATCTGCCTGCCTCTGCCTCCCAAGTGCTGGGATTAAAGGCACGCGCCACCACCCAGCGTTAATTGGTTCTTCATGCACTAGTTTTTAACTTGGGGAGAAATATCTATGCCTTTGTATATCTCCTCAGGAGTTTCAAGGATATGCCAGGGGAACGTGGCCAAGATGCACAGGTGTTTATTTTTCCATGTACCATGAAATTTAGGGGAAAATAGCTCAGTTGGGTACTGACACACACTGTTCGCCATTTCTTCAGTCTGCGCATGTTCTTGTGCTCATGGGCAGGTTCCTTCGCTCTCTGGCATTGCACTTGATATTCTAAGCTCTCCCTGAGAAAGCACAGCCTTCTTAGGGGATCCCAGATGCTTCTCAGTTACTTCAACTCGGAGACCGGGGTACCAACGCAGGAGCAGAGTATTGCCCAGGCAGCATGATACCATCCAGAACTAAATCAGGGCTCTTCTGGGAAGGCAGAGGCAGAGATGCAGCAGCTGCTCCCGTGGTCCACAGTGGGGCTGCAGGGGAGAGAAGAAACAGTAGATGTGAGCAACATCCAGAAAAATAAGGGGAGCAGCTAGTGGACAGACAAGGCAATGGGGAATTGTCAGAGGGGCTCTCTGCTCACACCCTGGTAGGATGGAAGTAGTGAGGGAAGGGGAGGGTTAGTTTTTGTGACAATCTACTATTATATATCCTTAGAAGCATGTAATCACCAAATGGCACCAAATAGATTATTTAGTGGACCTCCTTAACTCTTTTTTAAAAAAGATTTTATTTATGTATATATATACATAAATATATATACATACATATATATATATATATATATATATATATATACACACACACATATATATATACCGTAGCTGTGTTCAGACACCCCAGAAGAGGGCATTGGATTTCATTACAGATGGTTGTGAACTACCATGTCGTTGCTCGAATTTGCACTCAGGTCTTCTGGAAGAGCATTCAGTTCTCCTAACTTGATGAGCCATCTCTCCAGCCCCAGCTCCTTAACTCTCAACTCGTTAAGTAGTATTTACTTTCTTTCTTCATTTTTTAAAACAGGGTTTCATTGTAGGCCAGGCTAGCATCTAATTCATGGCAATCCTCCTGCCTCAACTTACCATACTACTCCCCCCTACCCAGCAAATGTCTTTTCTTTAGCACTTCCTAGGTCCTTTATGATTAGGGGAGCGAGCTAGAAAAGTCAGGGAGGCCTCTATGGTAAGGTATGTACTAGAACTGAGTTCTGAGTGAGGCAATAGTTAAGTGAAGAAAGACTCAAGCAGGAAGCTTTAGTGCAACCAGGCACCCAGAGGATGTGGGAGGGTCTTCAAGCCATGGTGGAAACAAGGCCAAGCTAATGAGGCTGTTACCGTGGTTCACATGAAAGAGGAAGTAAATTCGGCCCACTAGCTTTTTGTTTTTTGGTTTTTGTTGTTGTTGTTGTTTGTTTGTTTGTTTGTTTGTTTTTGGGTTTTTTTTTTGGTTTTTTTTTTTTTTTTGGTTTTTTCCAGACAGGGTTTCTCTGTGTAACCCTGGCTGTCCTGGAACTCACTCTGTAGACCAGGCTTGCCTCGAACTCAGAAATCCGCCTGCCTCTGCCTCCCAAGTGCTGGGATTACAGGTGTGCACCACCACCACCCAGCAGCCCACTCACTTTTAAACCTCACCAGAGTGACTAGGTAAATGGTGGAGCCATTAAACAAGATGAGGGAGGAGCCTGGAGAGGACAGGGAAGGGCAGTGTCAAGGAGTATCACGTCTCTTGAATATTATAAACTGTTAAGATGCTTAAACGTATTAATAAGTTTTGGGACAACCAGGTTATATGGCGTACTCCTTTAGTCCCAACACTTGGGAGGCAGAGGTGGACATATCTCTGTGAGTTCAAGAACAGTCTGGTCTACACAGTGAGAGTTCTAGAGCTATGTAAAAACACCCTGCCTCAAAAGTAAATACGGTTGGAGACATGGCTCAGCGGGTAAGAGCACTGACTGCTCTTCTGAAGGTCCTGAGTTCAAATCCCACAAACCACATGGTGGCTCACAACCATCTGTAATGGGATCTGATACCCTCTTCTGGAGTGTCTGAAGACAGCTACAGTGTACTCACACATATAAATAAAAACTATTTTTTAAAAAAGTAAATACATTTTGGGACAAAACCCATATAGTCATCTCCAGAGAGACAGGTAAGTCAAATTCAGCCTTGATTCAATAATAAAAAATGAGATACAGGGGGCTGGAGAGATGGCTCAGTGGTTAGGAATGTGGACTGCTCATACCATGGAACTGAGTTCAGCTTCCAGCACCTATTAGCGGGCTGGCTCACAACAGCCTGTAATAGTCCAGTTTCAGGGGATCTGACACCCTCTCTTCCGGATATCTTAGGTACACATACCCACGCATATATTTTTTAACTAAATCTTTTTTTTAAATTCAAAATATCAATACACTACTAACCTTAACACATTTGACATTAATTATTCTGGCACTGTGTCTATTGGCGAAATACTGGAAGAATTCACTATTATTTAACAGTGTACTGGTTATAGTAATAAAAATGGAAAATAGAGAAAATAAATTAGATATACTAATAAATACAATTAGATGCTGGGCAGTGGTGGCGCACGCCTTTAATCCCAGCACTTGGGAGGCAGAGGCAGGCGGATTTCTGAGTTCGAGGCCAGCCTTGTTTACAGAGTAAGTTCCAGGACAGCCAGGGCTACACATATAAAACCCTGTCTCAGAAAAAAAAAATACAATTAGAAAAATAAGAGCAAATAAATTAGAGATCTAATAATTACAGGAAATAAAGCTGTCATTCCTGGCAGATATAACTGTGACCATGAGAATTCAAAGAAGTAACTGAGAAACTAGTATGAAGTGATAATTCAGTAGCTAAAAATAGTTTATAGGAATCTATAGCTTTCATATATATATACGTGTGTGTATATATATATATATACATATATACACACATACACACACACACACACACACACACACACACACACATATATATATATATATATAATTTATGGGATGGTAAAATCATGCCAGGAAGCTTGGTAAGGTGGAGCAGGTTGAGACCCAGAGACTCGGTGGGCACAGGCCTGAGACTTAGGTGACTCCCCGCTCCCTGCCAGACTCTGGACTGGAGCACATGCCACAGTCCTCACATAAGGAAAAGGGGCCTGTGGCCACAGAGGCCCAGAACAGTTCTCCATGCTAATGAGGTGCCTAGAGGCCCAGAGGGCGTAGCCAATAGGCTTCCCTTCCCAGACACTCCTCCCTGCAGAAGGTATTGAATCTACAAAAGGTATTTAATCTCGGGTCCACCCTGAGAAGGGGGTACTATACAGTATGCATCCATTTTCCACAATGAACAGCCAATAAACAATATGGATAAACATGGACTGTCTCTTTCCTCTACCACCACCATGGGGAATGTGCGTTATGCAGAAGGTCTTCGTCTACAGAGCTACATCTAAATCTCCGGTAGAAGGCCTAAGCTTCCAGCTGCTTCTGCCCAACCAAGGACAATCACTGCTGAGACAAGCCAGAGGTCCCCTTCTCCCAGCAAGAGTCAGAGAACCCACAGCCCCAGCTTTGGGGAAGGCCCAGGGAACCCGCTCCCCACCCCCCAAACCAGCCCCAGGTTTCCAACATTTCAGCCTGTGCTTTCCCACCCCTAGACCAGGGTCTTGGCACTTCCCTGAAGCCCAGAACCAGCCGGTAGCCTCGTGGAATAAGTACAGTCAAACTCCCCTCGTTCACCTCCCGAAAGGCCATGCCCTGAGGCAGGAGGAACGCAGACCTACATAGACTCACCAATTAAAACTATGATGGCTCAGTGGGTAGAGGTGCTGGACCTGAGTGTAATTCTCAGAAGCCACTCACACAAGGGTGACAGAAAACCATCCACAAGTTGTTCTCTGATCTTATATGCTATGGCGCGCACGTGTGTGTGTGTGTGTGTGTGTGTGTGTGTGTGTGTGTGTAGAACACAGACAATTCAGTAATGGAAGCGAGATGACCATAATTTGGTCAGAAAGACAGAAATAGATTTGTCCATACCTGGGAACACTCTCCATACCGTCTCCACCTGAGAACATGAAAAGCGAAAAGTGGGGGAAAGCGTAAGAAGCCCGAGTTCTTTGCTCACTTGGGGTCTTGTGTTTTCAAACAGGGACTCATATATCCCAGGTTAGTCTCAAACTTGGAGGATCTATGAAGCCATGAATGAACTCTAACTCCTGGTCATCCTGCCTCCATTTCACAAATTACTGGGATTACAGGCATTTGCCACTATTCCCTGCCAAGACTCTAACTGGGGGTAGGGGTGGGGTTGCATTAATAAGCATAGTAGAGAGGAAATGGGGAAGAAGGTAATTATTTTTTTTTCCTGAGACAGGGTTTCTCTGTGTAGTCCTGGCTGTCCTGGAACTCACTCTGTATACCAAGCTGGCCTCCAACTCAGAAATCCACCTGCCTCTGCCTCCCAGAGTGCCGGGATTACAGGCGTGCACCACCACTGCCTGGCTAAAGATATCTTTTCTTCTTTGTCCATCTTTTACAAAAAGGGATTGTAGTGCATCCCAGATATAGTCAAGTTGACAACCAGGAATAGCCACTACACAGATACAGAGTAAATGGAGCAGGGGAAAGGGCCTGGGAGCATCGCGTCATAGGTTTCAATGTAAAACTACAAAATTAGAAACAAAAATAGACCATCTTCAGCCGGGTGGTGGTGGCGCACGCCTTTAATCCCAGCACTTGGGAGGCAGAGGCAGGCGGATTTCTGAGTTCGAGGCCAGCCTGGTCTACAGACTGAGTTCCAGGACAGCCAGGACTACACAGAAAAACCCTGTCTCGAAAAAACAAAAACAAACAAACAAAAAAATAGACCATCTTTATGACCTAGAGTTCTTAGATCTAACACTGAAGAAGTGTTGACAAGTTAGACTGCAGAAAAGACTGGCCTTCCTCCCACATATATGCTGAGAAAAAGCTGGATGTCCAATCTAGAAAATAGCTCTGGCATTTCTCACTCTTTGAGGCACCATGCACACTCCTGGACCCACACAAAAACTGTTCAGAAAGTCATGTGCAGCTCAAGGAAGAGCGCTTTTATTTGCCAGTGAAAAACTGGAAAGAAGCCAATGTCTCTTTCACAGGCTAGGTCTTTCATACTTTAAAGACCTGAAACTTTAAAGACCTGCATTACTCAGTAGTGAGAGTAAAGAAGGAACAATTTGTAACAATCTGGTCAAGGATATTATGCTGAGTGAAACTCAGCCAAGCTCAAAAGGCCACATACTTCATTATGTAACAGTTGTGAAATGCCATTTTTTAAGATGTTTAAACAAGCAAATGAGAGGATGTCAGAGGTTAGGGACAAGGAGGGCAAGCAGGGGGAAGGAGGCGGCTGTGGCTATGAATACAAGAGATTCAGAGCACAAAACACGGTCGAAGACTGTGCCATTTAGCCATTCTGTGGGTCACACAAATGTACAGAGCTCCACACACTAGTACAGGTAACATTCACAAAAATGAAGCCAAGGAGCCGGGCGTGGTGGCACACGCCTGCAATCCCAGCACTTGGCAGGCAGAGGCAGGCGGATTTCTGAGTTCGAGGCCAGCCTGGTCTACAGACTGAGTTCCAGGACAGCCAGGACCACACAGAGAAACCCTGTCTGTCTCGAGAAAAAAAAAAAAAAAAAAAGCCAAGGGGTTGTTAGGACAGGCTGCCCTGGAATCTTCCCCCGGGTCCTTCTCATACACCATGAAGTTGGTAACCAAAAAAGGAAAATGAAGCTCTTGGAACTGATGGACTAATCTGAATTCACACTTTCTCCAACAGGCCAGACCAGAAGTAGTCAGATGAAATCAATAGACTGGATCCCTTAAACTGGAGGGTCTCAAACTATGGGTCTTGGCCACTTTGAGGGTTGAATGACCCTATCGAGGTGACTCATGTCAACTATGCTGCACATATTTACAATTCTTAAAACAGTAGGAACATTAGTTATGAAGTAGCAACAAAAGTAATCTAAGGCGGGGGTGGGGTGGTGTCATCATAGCATGAGGAACCGCATTTAAAGGGTAGAAACATTAGGTAGGTTGAGAAACACTGTCCCAAATGACCCTTAGGTACTTGGGATGAGCAGAAGTTTATCCACAGAACACTAGGCAGGGTAGGTGTCACAGTAGTCATGTCACATGCCCGCATAAAATCCTTTACAGAGAAGGGATTGGGGTTTAGTCCCTCGGGATAGTACTCTTCTATTTGTTTCAGCTTTGGGACGATCCATAGTGCTACTATCACACAAACCTTCTATGCATTTTCCTCACCCGGGGAGACTCTCAGAACTGGGAGTTACAAGGCAGATAACTTCAAATCATTGACATTTTAGGCTCACAAATTTTGATCGTTTTCTTCTATAGTAATAAACATTGTTCCAGGTCACAAAATACCCCTTTGCACACTATGCAATATACCAATCACAAACTGAAATAAGGGCATGAAACAGAAGAAACGTGCTGAACCAATGAGTGTTGTCAGAAATGGAACAAATCCAACCCTTCATACGTGAGGTGGCCCGCAAGGTAATTTCAAGGCAAAAGGAAACACAAAATGTGTACTGTTTGTGCGGTTTTCAAACGCATAAGGACGAGGTTTTTGCTTCTTTTTTTGATTTTTCGAGACAGGGTTTCTCTGTGTAGCCCTGGCTGTCCTGGAACTCACACTGTAGACCAGGCTGGCCTTGAACTCAGAAATCCGCCTGCCTCTGCCTCCCAAGTGCTAGGATTAAAGGCGTGCACCACCACTGCCGGGCAGGACGAGGTTTTAATATACAGTTCGAGCCTCTCTGCCTGACAATCTTGGTTGGGGGCTAAGGCAGTTAGACGGTGGCTGAAAAGATGGGTCTTTCGATTTGGTTTGAGCAGTATACAAAAACAAAACCCATCAGTCTGGCCATCTGGCCATCCTTGACCCAGGTGATTCTGATATTAGAAGCATGTCAGAATACTGGTAAAAAGTAAACCAGGCAAGTTAATAAAATTTACTACAGCTTAAACAAGAACGTGGCATTGTACACCTAGAACTCAAAAAACCTGAGGCTGAAATGCTTGGTGGGGGCAGCTCAGCTTCCACTCCCAGCCTTGGTCTAGAGTTCTAAGACACTTACAAACCATAGATATGTAACACATAGACTATTTCAAGAACCCTGCTGTACCAATTACCTAGCTTTGTACCTAATCCTCAGGAGTCATATGACCAGCTTTGCAACTTTCCTCACCTTGTGCAACATTTCAAACTCCAATTTCACATCTCCTCTTGGCACAACTCAAAAAAACAGGCTTTGAAGTCACTAACAGTCTAAGAATTGGGTTGTAACGGGACCACTCACCAAGTAATACTTACCATCGCCTTTTGGATAACTAATACACCTTTTACCCAACTCTTCCTTGCTACCTTCCCTACCAAATATTCAAATGATTCCCCCCCCCTTCCCTTTGTCCCTCTGGCTCCTGCCCGCCCCGCCCCCAACCCGCTCTGGGCCCTTTGTAGGCCTTTTCTCATTAAGGACGGTTGTGAGCTACCATGTGGTTGCTGGGATTTGAACTCAAGAAGTGGTCGGGCCTCTTAACTGCTGAGCCGTCTCACCAGCCTCACATTAAGATTCTTAAACAGTCCCAGGTGGTGCTGGGGCATGCCTTTAATCACAGCACTCCAGGAGGCAGAGGCAGATGTAGGGGGGTTCTCTGCAAGTTGAGGCTGGCCAGATCTACAGAGCAAATTCCAGGACTACAGGACTTCCCTTTTCAAAGGAAAAGCTACAAAATACACATTATATACTAACGTGTATCTTTCAATATCCATCTAGCACAAAAATGCACTACTATTGCTTTCCTCAGGGCACTCACTCTGCCTACAAGTGGCATTTAAAAAACAAAAGATCAAATGACACGTTGCAATTCAGGCAAGAGCACAACTTTATTTTCATCTCTAAAAGTAAACCACAATTGACAACAACAAAGGAGACTGTGCAGTTCAACTTTTTATTTTAATAAAACCAGAATATGCACAGCACATGCAGTGCTAGCATCTAAACTAATACAATAAGCAACTACTAAAGCTACAGTGACTTGAGGCTCAATCTTTACATTCAGCAAGTTTAAACCCATTCTTAATTTTGAAACATAACTGAAAATATTGCTTGCTGATAAAACTTGCCCAAATGATATTGCTGAATGTACAAGTCACTGAATATGCCAATACAACAAAGATAACCACATGTTTGAGGATTGCAATGTGCCAGACATTCACTGAAAAAAAATACAACTAAACAAAACTCACACAACAAACATCTGAGAATCTGGACACTTTGTATCAGTGTTTTGAAGTGTTTCATTAATATCTTAAGACAAGTGTATCAAAACCTTGGCATGATTTAGTTTCAAGTCGCCAATTTTGTTTTACTAACATCAGAAAGTTATGGCTACACCGCCAATGCCGGGTCTGCTTAATTTGACTTAAGAGTTTATTATGACTTAACATTAAAAGCTCACACTACCCCGAAATATATAATTTCACGCATACGGTGACATTCAACATTCAAGTGCCAGTGTTTTTGTACTGTCTTTTGGTCAAGTTTTCTTTAAACTTTCAAAGAATCACTTTTAGGCTTACAAAAATAAATATTTGTCAAAATGTTCAATAAATATTACATAAAACTAGCAGCAAAAAGTATCTAGAAATCTGTCGTGTGCAAAGTTTTCTTCCCAACTATCGTTCCCATGGTCCCAAATAAATTTTAGAATCTAGTCCCATCCCTTTCCTAGACAAGCTGCGTTCAACAATCTCCAAGAGACAAAATAAGATTGGAAGTTTAAGGACACGCACACAAGACATATATATAAAATTCTCTGAATGTGCAATAAAAGAAGTACTTTGTAAAAAGTTATGGGCAAAATGTACAAGGGCCTAAACCTAGACTAATTGAAATAGCACCATAACAAATGACCTCAATACTGTCAAGTGCACCTACTTAATAAAAGTTTTAGAACAAGGCACAATACACTTGAAAATCTATTGCACTTTAGGAAATTTTTGCCGTCTTCCTATGCCACTGTAAAAAGATTTTAACAATTTGATCACTGCATTCTGGTCACAAAATTAGCCCAGAATTCCCAGTGGCACAGGCATTTTAGTGGTGGACAATGCTCATCTTTGGCCAGATTTAGCATAAACAGACTATAAATACAATGGAAACCTATGCAACTAAAACTGACTAAACTGCACTGTAGAGCAGAATTGACACCTTGTGCAGTTATGTACATATTTCCAACCTGTGTGATCTCATTTCAGTTTGTTACTCTTCTGGAGCCATTTGTTTTTGTTGGTTTTTTTTTTTTTTTTTTTTTACAAAGTCTATAGTAAGCCAGTTTAACATCTCAACGCAGCTTGAACAGAGTAATGTGAATCGGCATTTAAAATAAAGCCTGCTGCATAATTCTTCCTGTTCATCCCCATCTTGACCAAAAAACATCAACACTAGCATGCGTTATTAGACCAAAAATCATCCAGAGCCCTAAGTGAGGGCTGGTCATTGCTGTGGTCAGCCATTCTACCATTACAATTTCTTTTATGGCAGGCATTTAAAAAGTCTAAGTAGATGAATTCTCCTAAACCTATTTCAAGTTATCAGACCTTTAAACTTTCCCTGTAATAACATGCCCACATTTGGCTAGCTCATAGTTAACGATCTGCCTAAACATTGAAAGAGGAATTGCTGTATTTACTTGCATTAACTTTGAGAACAGTGCTTTGAATGTATGCATGTATCCATACATCACCTCATCATGACTGGAATGGCTTGTTTAAAGACTATTATCAGGTTCTAAATACCTATCCAGGATAGAGTGAGCAAATCAGAACTTTAACGTAATACAGTTTGCCACATTAGAAACTAATCCGTTAATATGCTTCAAGACGTTTGTTGTTTGTTTTCCCCCAATCTGCAAGTATCCAAAGCCTTAAGACAGGCTACCACTTGAGTTTTTCCTTATATTATTTATGGATGAATCGATGATTCCTGTTAAGTTGTATCACACCTGTGTGCCAAGGTTTGATTTTAGCCCAAGTTCAGTAAATTTATTTTGTCAAAAACAATTGGAATCTTGAGCATTACTGAGCCAACAGGACATCAAAATAAAAAGTTGTCTAAAGTTAAAGGCACAGTACATTAACAAACAAATGATCCTCAGTCACAAAATTATAAATGCAGTTTGGGATAGGGGTAGGCGGGAGGGGAGTTAATCCAAACTACAGCAATGAAGTCTTCAAACCACCTTCAGAACAGGGCTGCTGATTATTCCTTTCATCTTTACTTGTGACCTTGAGCTCCCTTTAAAAAAAAAAATTTCAGTGGAGAATCACAGCTGGTAATGTACTGCGAGTTCTTGAAGCTACACAAGGTATAGTCTGGCTAAGTTACATGTGGTTTCCATATTAGCTTGTTTGGCAGGGTGACCTACTACAAAGCAGGCTCAGTTACCCCACCAGTCAACCCCCTGGGAGTTATAATTTCCTCCATATCCATCACTGTTGTAAAAGCCTCCGTAGCCACCTAGAGAGAGAGAGAGAGAAAAAAAAGAAATTAAGTCATCCATTGTTAGCAACAATCTATCTTTTCCTTTAAAAGTTATGACAAGCTACAGTGTTGAACTGTTGAATGGTCCTATGTTTAAGACAGTAAGGTTTAAAACAAACGGCTCCCACCTCCACCAAATCCTCTGCTGCTGCCGTGGCCACCTCCACCACTGCGACTGCTGCTTGCACGGCTGCTGCTGAAGCTGGAACTGCTGGCGCCGCTGCTCTGTCGATAGTCTCTGGCGCCAAACCCTCCACTAAATCGACTGCTGCAAGGGATGGGAAAAGCCATGTTTGTGTAAGCATTGATGGTTATTATTTTAAGCAATGCTGAGAAATAAGTTCTCATGCCCCAAAACTATGCTTCGAGTGTATACCTTACCTCTTAGAACGTCCGCGACTGCTACCCTTGTAGTGGTGTTCAAAAGCCATGTTCTCTAACCAAGATGGCACTTCTTGTTTTGCTTCAACAAGAAGATCCAGTAAATCCTTAGTGATATTTATATTTCTTTCATTGAAGAATGAGGTGGCAAGACCTAAAAGAGTTCACGCAAAAAAAACCCACACATAAACAAAAAGTACTCCAGAAAAGGCTATCAGCTATTTAACTAATAAATTCTGACCACACTGTATCAAAATAGGAATCATAATATTTAAGATACTATAAATTGTAGTCAGTGTGCATGGCTGTGAAAACAGCTTTAATCCAGTACTCTGGAGGCAGAGGTAACCAGATTCTATTGAGGTCAAGGCCAACTTGGTCATAAGCAAATAGCTATAAAGTTCTTTCCTGTGCTATCACAATAAAACAATCAGGATATCCGGTAACTAAACACTTACCAAGGTTTCCTACACGCCCTGTACGGCCTATGCGATGCACATATTCTTCAATATCACTAGGCAGGTCAAAATTAATAACATGCTTCACATTTGAAATATCCAGTCCTCTTGCTGCTACCTGAAATATAACTTTTGTTACTCAAGTATTTGGATAAAATAAACTCTGAGAGTAAAAAAATATACATAGTATTATACATACTGCCGTAGCCACTAGAATTGGGCTTTTTCCTGAGCGGAACTGGTGAAGGGCCTCTTCCCTATCTCTCTGAGAGCGGTCTCCATGGATACTGGTACAAGCATATCCTTCATGGTATAAGAAATCCTCCAGAGAATCTGCCCCCTTTTTGGTCTCCACAAACACTAGAGTCAGGGAATCCTTGCCTGGATTTGAAAATAAGGTTTTATCACTATTAGTACACAGTACTTTGTAAGTATGTATATAGACAATTAAAATGGACATATGACACAGTTTTGAATATGTGGTTAATGATGGTGATTCAAACAATTCTCATTACATAGTCATAGAGCTAATGACTATTCTCGTTACATAAATACTCATTATGTAGTCACATCACAGAGAGCTAGTTTTACCTGTTGCATTTAGGAGGTCAAGCAGAAATGACCTTTTGTCTATCTCTTCCACCCAAACCACTTTTTGTGTGATGTTCTCCGAAGTAGACCCAACTCTTCCGACAGCCAGAAATATGTACTCGTCTAAGAAATCGCGGGCCAGCATCTGAAGAAGAAAGCCACTCTTTAATTTTGCAGTTTTGTTACTTGTGTTAAGTGTAGACGTTAAAAGGAATACAACATGAGCTTAGTTCTTTCTCATCACGTGTGTTCCAGGGACTAAATTCGGGTGGCAGGCAAATTTACTCACTGGACCCTTTTGCCAGTCCAACCCCTTCCCCACTATTTCTGGTCAAGCGTGGTGGAACATCCCTTTAAGCCTAGCAGGAGGGTCAGAGAGCAGCCGATCTGTATAACCCTGAAAATATCTACTGAGATAATCTTTACGTAAGTGAAAATTCCAGAATAGTACCTGTATTTCCTTAGGAAAAGTAGCACTAAACATCATCGTGTGGCGGACACCTTTTGGCGGCATAGTGTCTTGTTCAACTATTCTACGGATCTGAGGTTCAAACCCCATGTCTAACATCCGGTCAGCTTCATCTAACACCAGGTATCTGCAATGACAAAACATTTAGTTGCGATTTTGAGAAGAAATCAAGGCAATTTATAGTTTTATCTGCCAGTTAATTTAAATGATATGATCAATGTAGTCAACACTGTTTAACAGTTACATAGGAGGGGAAAAAAGGACTCAAGTTTTGTGTGTATCTGCACAGGACAATCTGCAAGAGCACCCCACCATTCTGATGGTTGGGGGGATAGAATGAGTCATGCTGCCAGGCTCGGCAGCAAGCACCTCACCACTGACCATCTGCTCAGTGCCCCCGCTTTGTCCTTGGATCTAGTTACTATCCTAAACTTTCAACATTGATTGGAACTATCATAAATTAATTTTGGGAACCCACTTTTCTCTCAGTATTTACATACTGACAAGCTAACAGGCACGTACTTGCAGAAGTCTAACCCGATCTTCCCTCTCTCCATCATGTCCACTAGACGTCCTGGAGTTGCTACCAACAAGTGGCATCCACGTTCTAAGTCTCGAATCTGCTGACCAATTTCAGCACCGCCATACACCACGCAAGGACGGACTCTCGATCGGTATGAGAACTAAAAACAAAGAACCTCCATCATATTCAATGTCAAGATTCTTTACATGGCATAAAATATTAGACTCAATGGGCAAGCTATGAATCACTGAAATGCTCGCTTACTTTTCTGGCTTCCTCATAGATCTGCACTGCCAATTCTCTCGTTGGTGCCAGTACCAAGGAGATTGGATACTGTTTACGACGCCCATATCTTCCGTTTTCCTAAGAAATAGAACTTTGTTAATTAATCTGTGTGTTAAATTATCCGACGTTAATGTATAAAAATTCATTTCCCTTTGTAATTTACATACTATACCACAAAACTTCATTAGACTAGTCTTAGCATCACTTGGAACTCTCTCAATAGCTTCCTAAAATCTTCACAGTAACCCTTCTTTATAAACAAACACTGCAGTGGGCATACAGCTCAGTGACAGTGCTCCTGCTTATAACACACACCGCGCCCCAGGCCTCAGTCCCAACACCAAGAAAAATCACCTTCATGGCCCTCAGAGCCTCTCCTGGACCATCAGCATAAATCTGACTCAAGATGGGCAAGAGAAATGCTGCAGTTTTTCCAGAGCCTGTTAAGAGAAATATGTTCATCAGTAGACCACAATAAAACCCTCCTTATTACTCCTGGGAATCCACACTGGTCACTACTTAGTACTTTTACGTTATGCCCAAACTTCCCAGAAATTCCAAATAACCTCTTTAGCCAACTAAAACAAGAGTTAGCAAATTTAGGGACAAGCTAAAATTTTTAAATAAGGATTAATAATAGAATACAGCCATTGTTCATGTATCACCTATGGCTTCTACAAACAATAGAATCATTGTACATAAACCCATAGATATCTAGTTTGTGTTTCTTTACTAGAAAAAATAACATTTAATCAATGAGCTTACCTGTCTGAGCACAAGCCATCAAGTCTCTCTTCTCTTTGATAATAGGAATAGCATGCTTCTGCACTGGAGTTGGGCGAGTATAACGAGTAAGCTCGATGTTTCCCATAATAATCTCTCCCATCTCGACATCACTGAACTGTCAAATTCAATGGCATGGAGTAAGTAGAAATGTTACCTGAAGCTGTTTTATATTAATTTGTGAATGGCAAAAATCAAATTTTTAACATCTGATTACTAAGTTGGGCTTTTACATTGGACCTATTTCCTATTTCAAAAAGCAAATTACTTATAACGCAACCAACGTCTCCCTTTCCAAGCTCTAATGTGTGGTTATATTTCTCTATAATTCCATAAAGCAAGTACTTACACTCTCAATGTGTGGAGGACAGTTGTTGCCAGTTGCTTCAACTGGAATGTCATCATATTTCTCAAAATTAATCCCAGTATTGCCTCCAGAAAAGAGTTCCCTGAAATAAATAGTTTGGTAAATTCACATGCAATACCAACAAGACAGACTTCATCACAAATAGCATACTTCAAAAACTTACTGTTCCAAGCGTTCACTTGGTGGGAGTGGCTTTGACCAGTCATCTTCATCTGATTTGTCACACCAGCGACTATTTCCACCTCTTTCAAATTTGCCAAAGCCACCTCTATCTCCACGGCCGCCAATGCCATCATAGTCTCCCCGTCCACGATCATCAAACCTAAGTATCACAAGGACTAAATCAGAATCTTAACCATCATCAGATCACTCCAGAAAACTACCTCAGAGGAATTGATCAACTCCAAGATGTGAACAGTTCAAACTACTGTATTATATCATCTAAAAACCAATATCTAATTCCTAAAGTCATATAAGCCCAGTCTTGTTACATGCTTTCATTAAAAATTAAAGCTTAAAAAAATTTAAATGGGCATGTAGCCAAGGCCTTCAAAGTGTTTGTCAAAATATATTTAGCAGTAAGGAGTTAAAAAAAAAAAAAAAAAGGACCCCCAAACATCAATTGTTCATATTATAGACATTTGAGGAAAAATTCATGTGACAGCTTTTTAAGTAAGTTTAAAAAAAAAAATCCTTACCTGAATAAAGATGTTTGTTTTAGGTCTGTTTGCCAAAAATCTGGAGACAGGAGACTAACCATAGCTATTAGGCACATGAGGTCAGTTTGCCACACGTACAGAAATTACTTCTTAAACAGATAATATTAAAACTAGAAAGAAAAACTGACTTCATATTTTCACTCTTGTTTTTTAAAGAGGTGTTAGCTTTTCTAGAACTCAGAACATCTGCCTGTCTCCCAAGTGCTGGGATTAGAGTGTAGCCGCACCATACTTTCATCAGATTTCTATGCAACAGGTTCAAGCTTACAGCTAAGAAAATGTAGTGAGTTAGGTTGATGCAGCAATGCCTGCCATCCACTTTATCCTGATAAGACAGAAATGTTTCAAGTACTATTGAATATATGTAAAATGGCTTTAGTTACCTTCCCCGGGATCCACTTCCACGCTCACCAAAGAAGCTAGACTTCCCTCTTGAATCACCCCTTGATCCAAAACTGCTGTAGGCATCCTTATCTTTACTAGAACTCCACCCTGAACTGTCTTTGTCATAGAATCCTAAAAGTAAAAAACAAACAAAATAAAATTCTATTAACGCATGGTCTTAATCTTTCTGAATTTTAAGCCTACTGGCTCTTTTATCCATCTGGTTATCAAATGCCAATGTAAATATTGTAAAGGGGGCAGCAAAAGATAACTAAGACATACCTTAAGTCTCCAGTTCTCTCCACTAGAAAATACTGATAGAGCATATCATGAAATCTGACAGGCTATGAATATTCAGAATGAACATCTATGGTCAACAGCTTTGCCTTTAGCAAGATGACTATGGTACTGTCTTCTATCATAACTACTTTCTGCCATTCACTTTATAGATGTGAATGAATTTACGAGGAAAGTCAATTAGCATCTCAGATTATTTGATTTAGTGTTTTTTAGTTTTTAGCAAAACTTCAATCCTTTGTACACATGAATCATAGTCCAAATGGTATCATTTTAGTGGTTTATTTACAAGCTTAACCATATCAAAAATATTCAAAAACTCTCTCCCCTATATGATCCCAATACAAAGTCAAATATAAATATTTAAGTAGGGATCACCAATGACAGTTACATTTAAGACAATTAAGGTTGAAGTAGCTTCAATGACATCTTATTAGTCAGACATTTATAAGCTACTTTCCTTTTGCCTGTCTCTACCATTACCCACCCAGCCATGTGTTTTCCCTAGCAATCAAGAACTTAATTGCTTCACCAGATCTTTCTTCTAGTTGTAAAATTTAAGATCCTGCCTCTAATTCCTTTTGAGGAAGAATTCTTGTGAATCACTGCTGATTCACCAGAATGTGCCTGATTAACAACTTATCTTGTCATGTTAAGACGAAAAACAGCTATTCTCATGTAGTTTGTACTACACACCATGGTACTAACCTATTTTCTCAAATTAAAAGCAAGATGTAATAATGAGACTAATAATTCATACAAAAACCATGATGCTGAAGGCAACTCCCAAACCTCCCATGGTGCGACATCAGTTAAGGTTGTCAATGTTTCTAGCTTCCCAAACGGTCTTGCCTTCCCTAGGCTTTGACTTATTTCTCGATGAATCAAGAATTAGATTTACCAGCCGGGCGGCGGTGGTGGCGCACGCCTTTAATCCCAGCACTTGGGAGGCAGAGGCAGGCGGATTTCTGAGTTCAAGGCCAGCCTGGTCTACAGAGTGAGTTCCAGGACAGCTAGAGCTACACAGAGAAACCCTGTCTCGAAAAAACAAAAACAAAAACAAAAAAAATAAAAAAATTAGATTTACCAAGCTGGTAGTAAGGACTCACCTTTAGTAGCTTCTCTGTTCCTTAAATGAGGAGGGATATAGCGCCCTTCTAAAAAGAACACAAAATTAGTAAAAAATGTCAAATACCTTCACAGTGAAGCTTTTCATCAAACTCCCTATTAAAAAAATCAAATACTCCTAACAACTTTAAAGGTTTGGTGACCAATATATAACTTTAAGATATGTATTATGCCTGTAATCCTAAAGCACGGCAGGAAGGTCACCTTAAGACCAGCCTATGCTACATTTAAAAGAAAAAAAGAAGGCCAACTTTAAGCCTAGTAGTTAGGCTGGAAGTGGTGGTACTTGCCCTTAATCCCAGCAGAGGCAGCTGAGTGAGTGTGAAGCTAGCTTTGTCAGCCAGTGAGTAAGTACCTGGACAGCCAGTTAACTGGCTACTTAGTGGTTATTTATGCTAATTATTTGTTTTTTTTTTCAAGATAGGGTTTCTCTGTGTAGCTCTGGCTACAAAATAAACTACAAAAACCTACTCAATACTTAACCTAACTCAACGTACTTTCCTCAAGAAAAACTGTGTCTGTGTGTGTGTATGTATATGTATTATCTCACAGGGCATGCCTGTATACATACAATGTCCTAAACCAACTAAAAATATCCTTCAGCAGTGATAGATGAACAAAGGCTTTGACTAAGACCGTTCAAGGATGTGATTACCGGCATATATATATATGCCCAGCTCTTCTAACGTCTAGCCAGTCAAAGTGCATTCTAGAAGTGTTCAAATTCTTAACATTCAAGGAAATATTAAGATATCTTGTTCTGATATTCAATATATCCAAAAAATGTTTTACTTACTGCTTGCTGTACTTCCTCCAGTCTGATTATCTGAAGAGTTCAGGTCTAGGCCAGCAAACTAGAAGGAAATCAGATTGTTTTTAGTTTCAATGTTGAATCAAATGAAAGAAAATACTCCTGGTTTCCTGGTCCCACATTCAAATAGTTTTCTCTCGGAGCCCACACAGCTATTAATAAAATTTAAAATATGACCAAGAAGCACTAGAGTATAGAGTTCTAACACAAAGTCGTGCCACTATAAATACCACAAAAAAGCAAGTTACAAAATCAGAAACTGGATCCAAATTCAATTCCATCTTTCAAAATATTTCTTCTGAGTCGGGCGGTGGTGGCGCATGCCTTTGATCCCAGCACTTGGGAGGGAGGCAGAGGCAGATGGATTTCTGAGTTCGAGGCCAGCCTGGTCTACAGAGTGAGTTCCAGGACAACCACGGCTGCACAGAGAAACCCTGTCTCGAAAAACCAAAAATAAATAACTCAACAACTCCAGTTCCAGATCCACTGCTTTCTTCTGACCTCCAAAGACATTATGATATATACATTATATAAAAACATTTTTTTAAGCTTGAGGTCAGGGCAGCCAAATAAAATTGTTTTAAAACACTAACAAGGTGCTCAGAGCTTAGTTTAGTCGGTAGAGTGCTAGCCCCCATTGAAGGATGAAGCCGTGAGTTTTAATCCCTAGGACGGCATAAAGTGTAATGATTCGTGGCCGTGGCCCCAGTATTAGAGAAGTGGAGGCAGGTGGATCATTTTTACCATTTTTTAAGATTTTTCTAAACACCACTAACTTGATACTTGGTATTAATTTTAAGCGTAAAAGCATAAAGACAAACTTTGAAACTTGTCTAGTTCCTTTATTCAGCACAAATATATTACATTGGGAGAATACTGCATAAGACAATTTTATCAATATACTCACCACTTAGCACTACGGAATAAAACTGAATTCCTATTCTCCCATTTAACTGTAAATTCACAGAACTAGTCATTAATATCCTTTGATGTTCTTACTAAAGGACATTTTACTGGCTTTAACCTGTCTACCCATCTCCTTATTGTTAACACGATTCTACAAAAATGCTACACGCTATCTTCATTCTTTTAAGCTCTTAAAATTTTATGTATGTGCATACCTGCTACAGTGTGTGTGTGGGAGGGGGGGTCTCACTATGTAGCCTTGGCTAGCCTCAAACTCTACTAAAGACCAGGCCAAAGTCATCACGCTTGCCTTTACCCGCTGAGCCCTATTGTCGATAACTATTGCATAAACCGCAAATGAAAAAAAAGGGGGGGGCCTCTCAAAAAAGGAAAAAAACCCAGCAAAGATGGAACTGTTACATTTTAAGGAAATGTTACTCTGTGCTTACGTTCAACGATACTGGCAAGCTATATGTATCGCTACAGTCCCTGAAGACAGCAGATGTAACCTCTTTGTCATTAGCAAAAATGTTGCCATGTTCTGATACAGTAGCTGCCATTTAAAGCCGCAGTTATTAACATCTGAGTTTTTTTTTTTTAAAGAAAAAGATTTAAAATGTGTACTAGTGGTTTGAGGATGTTGGAAACCCTGGAACTGGAGTTACCACACTCCACTGAGGGCCACTGAGCTGCCACGTGGGTGCTGGGAATTGAACCCAGTTCTCTTAATGCTGAGCCATCCCTCTAGAATTGTTTTTAAGTTTATCATTTGGCAACATTAGTCTAAGATGCAACAATGTTGACATGCACTGTTGGTACTCGTTACAAAATAACTGTATCGTTTGGTGTAAATATTTTGATGGAAACTGAAACAGTATCCTCTTCAAGTTACAATGTATCACAAGACGGAGGTTTACTGCAGCGGGCCATTGACCGCGAGGCAAGGCAGAAGAAGGGACCAGATCCTCAGCGCCCCAGCCTCTTAAACCTAGAAATGGGAATCTCGATTAAGGAATCAGAAACCAGGCCTGAGCAATCAATCTCCCAATTTGACTTGATCGGCTGCAACAAGTTATTTGTTGCTCTGTTCTGGGCATTTTGCCTCTAGAGGATCCCAGCGTGGGCCGTCCCTCGCTCGGCGCGTGGTCGCCCCCCTGCGCCCAGGTAAAGGGCGGGCGTGCCGTGCTCGGACCGCGCGCCCGTTTCCTGGAGCCTAAGGCTGAGCAAGGGCCGCGCCGGGTGGCTCGCGTCACCGCCAAGGCCGGCGCAAGTGCGCACGCAGCGGCCCCGGTCTCCCTCCCCCTCCTCCCCCCGCCCAATCCGCCCTGAAATTTCTGCGTCACAAAACTTTCCACTCGGGAACCGCTGCCTCCCCTTGCCGCGACACACCGGGCCTGCGGGGCCGAGGAAGCCGGGGCTGGCTTGCATACGAGCCGGCGGGCGGGCAAGCCCGGGGGGAGGGGTGGGGGTGGGGGGTTGGGGTGGAGGGGCGACCGCGCGGCACAGCCAGCCCGAGCCACACAAAGGAGGCCGCCGCCATTAGCCCGCGCTGAGGCCAGCCCCCCTCCCGCGGCGCCCCCTCCCACATTCCAGCGCCGCGGGGCCACTCGGCTAGCGCGCGCCGCCGCCGCCGATTCCCGACTGGAGAAAGCTCAGCCACTGGAGCCATGGATTCCCCAAAGCCCCGGAATCCCGAAACCAAAACCATCCACCCGGGCCCGCGCGCCGCCACGCGGGGCGATCTATCCCACCCCCCACCACCACCACCACCACCACCATCAACCCCGTCCCCAAGTCCCCAAGTGCTGGTCACTAATCAACTAGGGTACGCGCGCGTGCGCCCGAATGCGCGCGCCCCCTCCCCCTCGGCTCGCCTGCGCACAGACACAAAAGCCGCCATTGTGCTGGGGCCAGGGACAATACCGCGAGCCGAGCCGAGCAGGAGAAACAACAGGCTCCAACACTCCCCGCAAGCATCCAGTCCCCCCTCCCCAGAGCCCCTAGATACTAGCCCCCACGCCGGCCCGAGCCATCCGGGGAGCCGGGGAAAGAGAAAGCAGAACTTAAAAGAGCTGCGCCACAAGGCAGCCTAGGGCAGGGGAGAGAAACTGATGCAGCGACCACTGCAGCTCACCTGCTGGTCCAGCCCGAGCGCATTTTCCACTGCCACATGACTCATCCCTGAAGAGTACCGAGAAGTCGGAGTCTTCCGCTGCTGAGCAAATGCTGGCTTCCCCGCAAAGGCCCTCTCACGGGAGAACTGCGGCTTTGAAGCGCACCGCGCGGCCACCGAGCTTATATACCGACTCCGGAGGACGCCTACGTCAGCACGTAAGACGCGTGCCCTCCTCTCCCCGGCGGCGGCAGGCCCCTGCCGTTAGGATCGCTGCCTGCTTACGGTGCGTGGCTCGCCTCAGTCCCGGGAGATCTCCAAATCAGTCCACCTCCCCGCGTCCTTGCCCGCCCGTAAAGCGCCCCGCGCCCTGTGCGCTCCTGGTTCTCTTGGGCTTGCTTTCCCCGGGACCCTAAATCTTAGTGTTTTCTTCTCGAGATCTCGCGAGAAACCCTTCCCGATCGTCCTCTAGCCTGAAGGTCCTGAGATTTTTAAACTGGGTTTATTTGCTGTTCCTCCCCCCCGGGGCACCCAGGTTTCCTCTTTTTTTTTATTTTTTCTTTCTAGCACTCGCCCTTTCCACTGCGTCCCCGGGCATGGAGACGATGTGCTTGGCTTTGTCTGGCCTGGTGAGCCCTGGCTTTCCGTGGAAGGGCAGCGGGACCACGTGACCGTGGGTGTCCAGCAAGGTGGCCATTTTGTGAAGAAGGGAAACTCGTTTGACTAGTGCTGGGAAAGGGAGGGAGGGAGGGACGAGAAAATTGCGAGAGGGCGGGGAGGAGACGGGGGGGGGGGAAGGGAACTAGACCAGGGAAGGAGAAAGGTGGAAGGCTGGATGGCGACCTTAGTCCACCTGATCAGGGACGGTAAGGGGCTGTGCGGGGTCGCTGGAGGCTTCTGATCGCCGTTGCCTAGGTAGCGGGCACGTCACCCCCACACCCCCACTCGGAAAGAACAATAAGATTATCTCACGCGAATCTAGAGCCGGCAGTCTAAGGACCCTCCCGGGACCCTGGGCCTCCGCTCGCTCGTGTGAGTCATGCTAGGCCCCTGTGTCCTTCCGCGCCGCATTCCTGGCACCAGGCCAGTGGCTGCTGGCACAGCAAGGGACCCCGAAATTTTCTAGCAACTCTCCTAGGACCCCGGGGAGGCGAGGATGTATGTTGGACACAAACTCTGTCTCCCAGACCGAGGTGACTTGCCTCTCAGGCCTCTCCACTAGACAGAGAATTATGAAGGAAAAGGGGGGGGGGTCTGTCATCAAAGGGACCGATTCTGGTGGCCCCCGCTTCTAGGCGGACCACCCCCAAGTCTCAGCTTCAAAAAACACATACCCTTAAAACAACAAGACCAAAAGAATACATTGTGTCCTCAGCTTTTAGCCAATGGCAACACTCAAGTCCCCCTAAAAGGTACTTCTTTCTGACCTTCAGTTTCACAAATAAAAACACCGGATTTCCCACCCACCACCCCCCTCCAAGAGGCCTCCTGCTGCCAGAATTTCAAACAATTCCTTCTCATCACATAATTTACAATACAACTCTTCTGCTTTTCCAGTTTGTAAAATTGAAACCGAACTTTTTAAGAGATACGGAAACAATAAAAGGATCCCCAGGCAAGTTCCTTTTCGGCTTTTGTTCTCGATGTTTCTCATCTATAAAAGAGACCACTAGACTACAAAACCCTGTTGTTTTTAATATTCGTTTGGTGTAACAATTGGATGTTGCTTTTCTTCTTGTTGAGGTCGCGTTGGCAATGTTTTACTTAAATAAATACGTTGTTTTGCTCCTTAGTAAACCAAAGAGTTTATTGGGTTTGCTTAGAGGAAATGTAACTTTTTAACAGCCTTTTAAAAACACAATAGAGTAACAAGTCAGAGACAATGCAGCTGTTTGTTGCAGTTTTAAGAAGCAGGAAGCTATAACAAGTATTTTTAACACTATTCTAAAATAACAAATCATAGATAATACAACTACTTTTGTTTTTCCAGTTTCAAAAAGCATGGCTAACAGTAATATCCAAACCAATGCTCGTAATAAAACAGTGTAATTACAGCTGGGTGTGGTGGTCCACCCCTTTAATTCCAGCACCGAGAGACCGGGACTAGAGGATCTCTGAGTTTGAGGCCAGAATAGTCTACAATGGGAGTTCCAGGACAGCCAGGGCAGAGACAGAGACAGAGACAGAGCGAGCTGAGCACCAGCGTTCTGAGAAACCACGTGTCTTGGAGAAGACCAAACGAAATGAAAAAACAATTTCTGAGTTCGAGGTTAGCCTGGTCTACAGAGTGAGTTCCAGGACAGCCAAGGCTACACAAAGAGACCCTGTCTCGGAAAAACAAACAAACAAAAAAAAAAAAAAAAGTTACATACTAGCCGGGCGGTGGTAGCGCACGCCTTTAATCCCAGCACTTGGGAGGCAGAGGCAGGAGGACTTCTGAGTTCGAGGCTAGCCTGGTCTACAGAGTGAGTTCCAGGACTACACAGAGAAGCCCTGTCTCGGCCCCCCCCCCCCCAAAAAAAGAGAGATTGTTCAAGGGTTAAAGGCAAGTCTTCCTTCCATTCCTACCACTTGGGTGAGGTGAGGCGGCTCACAGCCCTCGCAGCCCCAGCTCCGGTGTACCTCATGCCTCTGACCTCCTGGGTACCTTCATGCTCATAACCCCACATGACCAGGCGTGCCCAGAATTTGTTTGAAGTTACATATTAAAATACTTAAATTTAGGAGAGTGCTGGAGGGATGGCTCAGAGGCTAAGAGAACTAACTTGGATGCTCTTGCAGAGAACCCGGGTTTGATTTCCCAACACCCACCTGGGGCTTCACAAGCATTCATAAGTCCACTTCCACTGCCCGTTTCCGGCCCCAGACAGCAGGCGTGCATAGAGTAGACATACATACATTCACACAGAGCACTCATACTTTTTTATTATTATTATTAAAAGCAGGCTGTAGTGGCTTACACTTTTAATCCCAGTTCTCTGGAGGCAAGGGGATCTCTGTGAGTTCAAGGCCAACCTAGTCTACATAGTAGACTCAAAAGCTAAAGTCAAATTTGGGACTGCAGAGACGGCTCGGCAGTTAAGAGCACTTAACTGTTCTTACAGAGGCCCCGGGGCGGGGGTCCCAGCACCCACATCCTGCTTTGGATAACTTTATTTACAGGGGATTCAGCGCTTTCTTCTGGCTTCCAAGGGCACTGTGTGCTTGTAGTGCATGCCCAGACAAGGAGACATACAGACATACATGAATTTAAATTAAATATGGAAATTCTCCCACTCAACTACTGAGCAGCTACCAACCCAAACTTCTAGAGAAGCGCTGTAACCAGCGGCCTCGTTTGCTCCCTTCCTCAAACAGTGAGCTCTTGGAAATACTGGGAACAAAACAGCACCATCTTCAATGAATGACAGCAACTCCATTTGGCGCCGACCTGGTGTGTATGGGAATAGCACTTAGCCGATGACGTGGATTACATCTACATGGGGATCCAGTGGACCAATTCTCTCATCTATGGCACTGATTAGCCTGCAATCTAGCGTGCCTGGCTCTGTTGACCACATACCAGTAGTCTTCAGCAAGAGCTATCGGCACCCTCAGATACACACATGTCCATAGTGACCCTTTGAAAACCATTAGACTTAAGGTCCTGGGGTGGTTTGAAGAATGAGCACCCCGACTCCCCCCTCCCCCAAGCTCAGGTTTGAATACTTGGTCCCCCCTCCCCCAAGCTCAGGTTTGAATACACGGTCTTGTGTGTCCCACCTTCTACTAGTGGTTCAAAATGTGAGCTCCCAGCTGTCCTGCCATCACGTATTCTAAGCCTCTGAAAGCATAAACCCAACTGAATGCTTTCTTTTATAACTTGCTTTGGCCATGGTGTTTTATCACAGCAAGTCCAAAGAAACTAAGATGGCTGCCTTTCTGCTATGAGATTTGAGGATTCACAAAGTACGTTAGTGAGCTACGTTTTTAATTTTGCTCTAGGTTCCTTTTCACATAAATCTAGACAAATAGGAATCTGTTATTCAAAAGCTGTAAATTCTGAGCATTACTCCAGTTACTTGCAACATAGGGTGATTAACTGGCAATGTGCTTCTGGGCTTTGTTTTCCTTGTGTAGGGGAGGGGGTTTTCCCTGGTGGGGGAGTGGGGGGTTGAGGCACGGCGGGGGGGGGGGGCGCCGAGGGAGGGAGGAATCCAAGCCCCCACCAAATATACAGCAGGTTCCTATTTTCGGGGTTTTTTGTTTGTTTGTTTGTTTTTTCGAGACAGGGTTTCTCTGTGTAGCCCTGGCTGTCCTGGAACTCACTCTGTAGACCAGGCTGGCCTCGAACTCAGAAATCCGCCTGCCTCTGCCTCCCAAGTGCTAGGATTAAAGGCGTGCCGGCATACGTTCCTATTTTCAATTAGCCCTGGTTCATATACTGAATTCAAACTACTAGGGTGTTTTGTTAATAAGTTATTGTTGGAATTCCAAATGTACAGGACATTGCGTGTTGGAAAAGCGGCTTAGTGGTAAAGAGCGTGTGCTGCTCTTTCAAAGGACCCAAGTTCGATTCCCAGCACCCACCTCAGGCTGCTCACCACCTCCTGTGGCTGCATCGCCAG
This sequence comes from Apodemus agrarius, assembly GCA_964023405.1. Lineage (NCBI taxonomy): Eukaryota > Metazoa > Chordata > Mammalia > Rodentia > Muridae > Apodemus > Apodemus agrarius. Next base: position 8,149,892 of record OZ030010.1, read on the forward strand.
GGGATCTGATGCCCTGTTTTGGCCTCCATAGGCCCCTGTAGACATAAAAATACCCGCACACATACATAAATAAGAGATCTTTTTTAAATGTACAAGAAATGGGAAAACACAAAAGATTTGTCTCCCAACATATTCACTCTGAAAAGGAACGGTGTGCAGGCTTCGAGCAGCTAAGCGAGCCTCCTTTCCCTGCTCCAAATCACTGTTCCAATAAGGAGCAATGTACATATTTTACTGTCGGTAGCTTTCTTAGTGTTCTATTGCTGTGAAGAAACACTATGGCCACAGCAACTTTTAATAACAGAATTCATTGAATTGGGGCTGGCTCAGACTTTGAGAGGCTTAGTCCATTATCGTCATGGTAGGGAGCATGGTGGCACAGGGGCAGGCATGGTGCTGGAGAAGGAGCTGGGAGTTCGGCATTATGATGTTATGACCTGAAGGCAGCAGGGAGAGAACTAGGCTTGACCTATTTTTTTTTTAAAAAGATTTATTTATTTTATGTAAGTACACTGTAGCTGTCGTCAGACACACCAGAAGAGAGATCTTATTACGGATGGTTGTGAGCCGCCATGTGGTTGCTGGGATTCGAACTCAGGACCTTTGGAAAAGCAGTCAGTGCTCTTAACCACTGAGCCATCTCTCCAGCCTTGGGCTTTGACTTTTGAAACCTCAAATTGACACAAAGTTACACACTCCTTCAACACGGCTGCACCTCCTCATCCTTCTAATCCTATCAGAGAGTTCCACTCCCTGATGACTACGCATTCAAATATATGCTTATATGTGAATATAATGAAACATATGAGCCTGTGGGGTCATTCGAATAAGAATAATAGGCTACAAATGGTCAGGAATTACTGAAACCAGACTTTTTTTTTTTCTACTCGCTTTCCTACCATCACGGGCATTTTAAGTTAACAGCCTGGATTAAAGCAAATATACCGTCTGCATCAAGCCCCAGAAATCTGGACCTGACGGTACCCTGGGAGGGATGAAGAGGAGAAAGCTTGGGAGAAAGCCGTTCCCAGAACTAGCAATTTGCTCCCTGCTCTAGGGATTATAAGCTATGTGAGTGGAGGCAACTCATTTGAAATATCTACAGAGTTGAATGAAAGCAGTTGATAGGAGCTAGAAAGATAGCGGCTCAGCAGTCAAGAGGGCTAGCTGTTCCTTCTTCCCACGGAGCCACGGTTGCTTCCTAGCACTCACCTGGGTTCACCATCATCACCTGTAACTCTTGCTACAGGGGATCAAGTGTACTCTACAGGCATGGGCACACGCATAGCATACAATCACACAGAAATACATGCACAGAAATACAAACAGGAATAAATACTTTTTTAAAAGACAGTTTCTACCTCTGCTACAGTATCTTCTGTTTGCCCAATGTAATTGTTCTCCCCGGGGCTCACTGCCTCAGTCTGCTAACTTCAACCTACTCCTGAAAGCTTCTAGCCTCTGTCCATCTAATCTAGGCCTAGGACGTTTTTTTCAGCCTGAGACTTGCTGCTGAATAAACGTGCCCGTTCTTGTTCTTTCTGAGCTCTAGCTGGCTGGTTCAATTCAGCTGTTCTGCCTCTAAGTGCCTCTCTAAGCTGACCGATTCTATCTGGCTTCCCTCAGCTCCTCCTGAATCGCTCTGCTTGGCAATCCGTTCTGATCTTCTGGCTCCTTCTCATCCTCTGGATACAGCTGTGTCTAGCTTGTTCTCTCTCTGCAGCCTGTTGCTATGTAACTGTCCTGGTAAAAACTGCCCCCTTCGCTCCTTGCACTGCCCCTCAAATAGCTTCCCTTTCGTCTGTTCTCGTAAGAGTTGGGTCTATCCCATTCTGTCCAACCTTTCTCTGATCTCTTTGTCTGCCACTCAATTAGATATCACTTTTTTAAAAAAAAGATTTATGTACTTACTTTATTTATATAAGCACACTGGGGCTGTCTTCAGACACATTAGAAGAGGGCCTCAGACCCCATTACTGATAGTTGAGAGCTGCCATGTGGTTGCTGGGAATTGAACTCAGGACCTCTGGAAAAGCAGTTGGTGCTCTTAACCACGGAGCCATCTCTCCAGCCCCAAGATATCACTTTCAAACGAAGGTGCTTCCTTCTACAAACTAACTTTACTTTTTTCCCCCCCAGACACAGCTAGCCTTACTTTTGATGTTTGGGATTAAAGGTGTATATTAAGGGTGTGTCTGTATTCCAGCCAGAGGAATTAAAGGTGTGTGCTAAGGATGTGCCACACCATAACTAGAAACAGGACTTTTCGGCAGGAGACACAATCTTGGGGTTCACAGTATGATCAGATATCCTGCAACACACCTCAAGGAGTGGGTCTCACATAACAAGGCCTCACATAGAAAAGGAATCCAATCTTGGTCCAGGATTGCTCTCTGAAAACATCTCTGTGACTGACTTCCTCAACTTCTGCAGTAGGATGGGTTGATGTCGGCACACACAACCTCACTGCTAAAACCTCCAGTGTAACAACACTGCACGGCACGACCATTCTTGTGAATGGCCACACTCACAAGCCCTCGCGCATACACACATACACAGAGGTTGGGATTTGTTACATCTCTTTGTGCACACTGCAACACACAGATGCCCAACAGATGTTAAATCGTAGGTGGACTGGGTAAGTACCTGTCCTGGGCCAGTCATAATGGAGGGCGTAGAGAGGGACACACATCCATTGTTTTGCTTCCACGGGGTGGCCTTAAACAAACTTTCTTGGCATTCTCTGAGGCCAAGAAACCTAAAACCAAGGGCAGAACTAACTGAACTTTGCACAGCTGGAAGTTAAGCAGTAATCAAGGGATTTCCAGAGCCGGATACCTCAGGGTCTTTCTGGAGTGGTCACGCTGCATTTTTTTGTCTTGGATCAGGACAAAGTTCAAGGAGGGATTGAGCCTGTGTGTCTGTCGCTGGGGATGGAGCAACCCCAGAGCCCGAACATGCTAGGCAAAGACCCTATCACTGCCTGACTTCCCTAGCCTCCCCTCCCCCCCCCCCTTTTTGGGTTTTTTTGCTCGTTTGTCTGTTTGGAGACAGGCTTTCATTATGTAGCCTCAAACTTGAGGCAGCTCTCTTAGTCTCTCAAGGGCAGATTATAGGCCTGAGCTAGCACTCCTGGCTCAGAAAGATAATTAGAAGTACGGAGGTAAAAGTAGTTGCCTACGTCAGTATCCTTTTATGTAGTTTTTGTAACAAGGTCTTCTGTAGTCGAGGCTGGTCTTGAATTCCTATGGACCTGCCTCCGCCTTCCAAGTGCTGGGATTCCAGTGCACGCCGCCATGCCAACCTGGCTCTTCTCTTCTTGGTTTTTGTCATTGTTCAGTTGTTTGGGGTTTTTATTTCCTATTTGATTATGAGCCTAGCCTCCAATGGCTAAGCCATCTCTCCAGCCCAGAAACAAACAAAAACAACAAGAAAAAAAAAAGACAGGATCTCTTGTAGACCTTGCTGGCCTTGAATTCACAGAGATCTACTTACCTCTGCCTTTCAAGTGCTGGGATTAAAGGTATGCGCCAACATGCCCAACCCTTTTCTTGCATTTTAAAAGTGTAAGCATCTTTTAGGTTTTTGTTTGATTGGAGCTTCAAGAAAAACAGATTCATTTCCAATGCTGAGTTAGAATACTTAGGAGAATGTGACTTCAGAGGCTGGTAACAGTTCTAAAGAGGGAAGTAGATGTTAGGGCCAGCAATTATGGTACAGTCTTCTTATCCTGGCCCTTGGAAGGCTAAAGAAGAAGGATCTTGAGTTTGGGACAGTCTGGCACACATAATGAAACATGTGGTGGGAAGGTCTCAACCAGTAACTCTTACTAACCTGCTACTGAAACATGTTGTATTAGTCGGGGTTCTCTAGAGTCACAGAACTTATGGGTAGTCTCTATATAGTTAGGGAATTTGTTATGATGACTTACAGTCTGTAGTCCAACTCCCCAACAATGGTCAGCAGCAGCTGTGGATGGAAGTCCAAGGATCTAGCAGTTGCTCAGTCCCACGAGGCAAGCCGGCGAAGAAGAGAAAGTGAATCTTCCTTCTTGCAATGTCCTTATGTAGGTCTCCAGCAGAAGGTGTGAATTAAAGGTGTGTGCCACCACGCCTGGATCTGGGACTTGCTTTGTCCCAGGCTGACCTTGAACTCAGAGATCTCCCCGTCTTAATCTGCTGGGATTCATAGCCACTATGCCTCAAGATCTCCATGCCAAGATCCAGGTCAGAAACTTGTACCTCCCAGCCTCCAGAGTAGGATCACAGGTGAGCCCCACAATTCTGTATTGTAGTTTGTTCCAGATACAGTCAAGTTGACAACCAGGAATAGCCACTACGCCTATCAACCTCAGTTTAATCCATGGAACCCAAGATAGAAGGAACAGGAGCAAACCACCTCCGTAAAACTGCCCTCTGACCTCCAAATGTTCATGACACTCGTGCCCCCTCCTATCATACACAGACACAGTTCTTAATAATAATAATAATAATAATAATAATTACTATTATGTAAATATAAATATGCTCTATATTATATGACTATATTATTATTGCTATTACTATTATTATTATTTAGGGGAAAGATGCTAAACTCTAGTATTGGCTAGCCCTTCTTCCTTCTTATTCAAAGGTAAGGGATGACAAATTTAGAAGCAGAAATGTTGTAGGCAGTTCCTAAAATACTGACCTGAAAGCTGCCTTCCTTCTGCAAACTTGGCAAGGCCAAAACGAAATTAGATTAAAGAGTATCTTCGCTGCCGTTTAACCTGCTAAAAATATTTTCAGACAAACTAACCCAGTGACTTCTCCCTTCCTACATGCAAAAATCTGAAGCGTGACAATAGAGAAGCCACGGCAGCTGGCAGCTCTGAACTGGAAGCGGAGGGTAGCCTATGAGATTTGGAGGTACAGCCCAGGGGTCCGCCTGCCTGTAGTACACCGCATCGCTTATTAACTCATGGGACCTTTTTTTTTTTTTTTTTTTTTTTTTTTTTAGCAAAAAAGGTGTTGTAGAACTTGAAAACTGGCTGTGCCTAGACTTCCAGTGAGGCTGGAATTACATAGTCTGTCCTCTGCTAAAAACTCATTCCCTTTCCCCCTTAGCGAAGATTGCTGGCATTGGCCTACAACGCTTGGTGACTGACTAATGGGCTGTAATCACTTTTACGTTTTTAAAAATGTATTCAATGTTTTAACTTTCAGGTCTTTGACAGCTTCTCTAAATCGTTAGTCTCACTTAAGAAAGAAATACAGGAATTAGCTGGGCATCAGGTCACCAAGCTTAGGCAGTGAAGGAGTTGGAAAATAGAAAGCTGGTGATAATGTAATAGAACAAAGGGACCGTGTTCCAGCTCCAGCAAGCAGCAGAACTTGGCAGTTTCAGCCACTGTGGCTCTGGCTTTAGAGTGAGAAATGGAAGGGACTACTGGGACAACTGATGCTGGTTAGCTGGAGCTAAGAAATGAGTGGTGATTAAGAAGAGACCAGCATCACTGAGGTGAAACCTTCTGGGAAGTGTTTTCTGAGAGCACAAAGAAGCTGTGTTCCAGAGATAGCCACGGTTACACCTCTGGCAGCAGCTGGATTTGGTAATGTGTAAGAGTCACCCAGGTGGTTCTGGTTTTGAAGGCATGAAGGGGTCATGGAGAGCAGCTGAGACTTGCCACTGTGAGAGGCCGTGGAAGGCCATTGGTGAAGGTGCAGCCTCAGTTGCAGTTGATGACCCAGGACTGAAGGGGTCATGCAAAGGAGTTCAGGCTTGGCACCATGAAGAGAGCCTGTGAGAGGCTATTGGTGAAGCCCAGTTGCAGAGGAAGACCCCAGTGTGTTGGAAATGCCAGTGCCATGGCATGGCCACAAAGGCCAGCAGCAGCAGTGGAGTGGATCAACTTGATCTTAGAGTGCTACAGAGGGCAGAGCTGGAGAAGTGACTCCAGCCCTTAGGAGGAGCCCAGAAGATCATGTGTGGATCCAGAACATTGGAACAAGAAGTTGTATCATTAAAGTTGCCTTGGAGACCCCAAGATATTTGAGATGCCAGAGCCATGGGTTATCTGCCGAGGAAAGCTGCTAACAGGGAGTGGAACCAGCCAAGGAGAAAGAAGTTTGTTGCAGTCAACAAAGATGAAAAGGGAGCTGGAGATCTGAAGACTGTTTTGACATCAGCCATGGAGATGCTGAGTTTGGAATTTGCCCAGCTGGTTTCCTGTCTTGCTTTGGGGATTAGTTAAGTGATTTGATGAGTCTCAGAAGAGACTTTGAACTTTGGACTTTTAACATTGTTGAGACTGCTATAGACTATGGGGATTTTGGAAGTTGGACTAAACATATTTTGCTTTATTCTATGTTTAGGTATGGCCCCCATAGACTCACATGTTTGAACAAGCCTATGGGGACCAGGAAGTGGAATGTGATGATTTGTATATGCTCTGCCCAAGGAGTGGCATTATTAGGAGGTGTGGCCTTGTTGAAGTAGGTGTGTCATTGTGGGTGTGGGCTTTAAGACCCTCATCCTAGACACCTGGAAGCCAGTATTCTGCTAACAATCTTCAAATAAAGATCCACAGACATCAGGAACAGAGAGACTTTGGGCTTGGAATGGGCTTTTTTGAAAAGCCCACCCCAGTGGCATACTTCCTCCAACAAGGCCACACCTGCTCCAACACGGCCACACCTCCTAATCCTTTCAAATAGTGCCATTCCCTGGTGACCAGGCATTTAAATCTATGAGCCTACAGTGCCATTCCTATTCAAACTGCCACTATCCCCTTTCATATCAATTCAGCGTTAAGCTGGAAAATCTTTAAATCCCTTATGGGTCCAATTCTGCTTTATGGTTCTCTCTCTCTCTCTCTCTCTCTCTCTCTCTCTCTCTCTCTGGTTTTTTGGTTTTTCAAGACAGGGTTTCTTTGTATAGTCCTGGCTGTCCTGGAACTCACTCTGTAGACCAGGCTGGCCTCAAACTCAGAAATCCGCCTGCCTCTGCCTCCCAAGTGCTGGGATTACAGGCGTGCGCCACCACCGCCTGGCTCCTGCTTTATGGTTCTTACACAATGAATAAAAACTTATGGCTGTACACTTTACATTTTCACTTGGATAATAATTAGATAAGTTAAGTGTTACTTTGTGCTAAAAGAAAAAAATGTCTGCATTGCTATTTCTTTTACAAGAACTGTTTTATGAAAGGAAAACTGCTTCTGCTTACCAACTGCTGCCTACTCTGTCTTCCCTAAAAGGTTTTGGAGTCTATCTTAAGATTCCTTGCATGTAGCTTGACTCTGAACATAATGAGAAACGTTACTTACTGTGTGAACCAAATTCATACTTTAAATGTGTTCCACTTCAAAGATTTGATCACCCGTATACAATAGCTTGTGTGTCAAAAGCTTAACCTCTGCACCCATACTGTTGATGATATTTGGAGGTGAGGCCCTTTGGAGGGAATTAGAATTGGGTGAGGTCACAAAGGTGGGCAGGCCCTCCATTGATGGCATTGTGGCTTTCTAAGAAGACAACACATTTGTTCTGTTTCAGCATGTGATACCTCCACCATGTTACCGTGCAGCAGACAGCCCTCGCCAGAGGCCCGCCACATCTTGCCCTTGGATTTCCCAGACTCTGCAACTGTAAGCCAACATATTTCTATTCTGTATGAATTACCCAATTTCTGGTATTTTGGTATTATTAGGAGGTGTGGCCTTGTTGAAGTAGGTGTGTCATTGCGGGTGTGGGCTTTAAGACCCTCATCCTAGCTGCCTGGAAGTCAGTATTCTGCTAACAATCTTCAGATAAAGATCCATCAGGAAGAGAGAGACTTTGGGCTTGAAATGGGCTTTTTTGAAAAGCCCACCCCAGTGACATAGCAACACCAAACAATTATACTAGGGCATGACTTAAGAAAGAGCTAGAAATGTTGGTACCATGGACACATTAGTCTTTGGTTCCAAAGTTGTACTACACACACACACACACACACACACACACACACACACGTGCACACACACACACACACACACACACACGTGCACACACACACACACATTTTGAAAATGGGATTTGGACTGGAGAGATGGCTCTTCCAAAGGTCCTGAGTTCAAATACCAGCAACCACATGGTGGCTCACAACCATCTGTAATGAGATCTGACGCCCTCTTCTGGTGTGTCTGAAGACAGCTATAGTGTACTTACATATAATAAATAAATCTTTAGGCTGGAGTGAGCAACCTTCATTCCCAGCAACCACATGATGGCTTACAACCATTAGTGCAGCAGGCATAATGCTGGAGAGAAAGCTGAGAGCTTACATTTTGATCCACAGTCACGATGGGGGAAGGGGGGAGAGAGCGATCGAGCACACTAACTAGGAATGGTGTGGACTTTTCAAACCTCCAAGCCAATCCCCCAGTGACACATTTCCTCTAACAAGGCCAGAGCTCCCAATCCTTTGCAAACAGTTCCATCATCTGGGGACCAAGCATTCAAGCACGTGAGCCTACAGAGGGCATTCATTCTCGTTCTCACTGCCACGGGAGCGTGTTCCCAACTATTAGGGTGGGATTTTGTGTCTCCACAAGTGAGTGAACAGCTCGTTCCCTGCAATCACTTTCTCCTGAAATTACTGCTTTCACAAGCTCCACGGCCTTTCCCACCTTCCAGACCATCACGTTTCTGCACGTGAGGTATCGTCCTCCTCATTTCCACAGCTACGTTTACCAGAAATAGCCTCTCCTTTCCGTTCCTAAGCCCCGTCCATAACTCCAGCTTTAACTCAAACTCTAAGTCTGACGGCTTCCTGCGCCTTTTCAAAAGGCATGTTTATTTTCTGTGTTAAAGTATGTGTGCTTGAGTGTATGCGTGTGTACCACATATATGCAGGAGTCTACAGGGGTTAGAAGAGGGCAGTACATCCCTTGTAACTAGAAATACTGTTATGACCCTGGGAGCTGAACTTAGATTATCTGCAAAAGTACCAAGGGTGTTTAACAGGCCAAGTCATTGCTCCGGCCCTAGCTTTCTGAATTTCTAAGGTCACTATATGTCTTCTTCCTTGGGACAGCTATTGCATTTTTGCTAGCATTCATTCATTCATTCTCTCCACATTTTATTTTTTAACTTAAATTGGTCATGGCGTCTTATTATGGCAATAGAAAAGAAACTGAGACAGTGACAAAGAAGGAACATGTCTTTACCTCATAGGCATGACTGTCCATTGGCCATAGTGTTTATTTTATTGTATTTATTCAGTGGAATGTCAGTTTGTTGCCTTCATTGACTTTGAACTCCCGAACATACGAAACCTTGCTACCCCAGCTTCACCAGCAGCTAGGACTACAGTTAGCAGCACTGGGCCTAGCTAGCTGGAGTATTTAGAAAAAGTAGCTAGAAAGGGCAAAGTGACGCTGAAATGAGGCATTGGGGCTTCCTTTTGGAATAGCAGCAAGTGAAGAGCAGGCAGGCATTCCCTAAAAGGGACAGTAGGAGGACAAACATTACCCAGGAAGCATCCTCATTAGACACAGGAACAAAAAGCTTTGCCATTTTGAGCCTGTGGTACGGGTCTGTAATCCGATCTTTTCAGGAAGATGAACCAGGAGGACCACAATTTCAAGACTCACATTGGCGACAGAGCCAGGTCAAGGCCAGCCTAAGAAAGTTAGCCAGGCTTGGCTGTGGCGGTGGTGGTGCACGCCTGTAATCCCAGCACTGTGGGAGGCAGAGGCAGGTGGATTTCTGAGTTCGAGGCCAGCCTGGTCTACAGAGTGAGTTCCAGGACAGCCAGGGCTATACAGAGAAACCCTGTCTCGGGGGAAAAAAACCAAAAAAAAAAAAAAAAAAAAAAAAAAAAAAAAAAAAAAAAAGAAAAGAAAAGAAAAAAAGAAAAAGAAAAAAAAAAAGAAAAAAGAAAGTTAGCCAGATCCTGTCTGAAAGTTAAAAAGGAACTTGGAACATAGCTTACCTACCATGAACAAGGCCCTAAGTTTTCCTCCTAGCATGGGTGGGAGGATTCTCACATGTTGAAGCTTAAATACTCAAGTATTTTTGAAAAGAGTGTTTTGTCTTGTGCTAACCGTGGAGCCTAAGGCTTCATACATGCTAGGCAAACCCGCACTCTACCGCTGAACCACACCTCCAGCCTTTATACATTATTTAATACATGTGGAGGTTGGAGTTGGCAGAAGTCAGTTCTCTCCTTCCCTCTGAGAATGGAGCGCAGGTCATCAAGCTAGACAGCAAGCACTTTACCCACGGAGCCATCCCATCAGCCCACCCCAAAACCTTAAGCAGCCTCTGGATGAGCATGATCAGGCCTTACACTGTCACAAAGTTCAGGCCTACTTCTCGGTGACTAATCCATGGGCTCCTCCCAAATGTGTCACTTGATAGACTTTTCTAGTTGCCTGGAGAAGGAGCAGCCCACTCTACTTGGAATATAGGCCACTGCATAATAATCTCATCTTGCTTTTCCTCGAAGAGTCAGTGTGAAAATGAGGCAGCTTGTCATGTGAGGTGAGTCCTTCAGGCGTCCCAGATGAGCACTGCTATATTAGGAGCAAAAAGTATCATGCAATGCGACCTATCTACCCCTTTCCCTCATGCCATCACTTAACAGCAAAGAGTACCTGGGAAACTAATCGGTTTCATTGTATATTTTAAAAGAATGATCATTTCTAGGGAGTGAGTTTGGCTATAGTTTCATAGGATCTTCATTTTGGTACTAGCTATTTGGAAATGTAGGAAAAGAGTATTATAATTAAAATGAAAAGAGTAGATGGAAATTTTTTTATAGAATGTACCACATGTGTTCTGCACAGGTATACACACACCCACACCCCACCACACACACACACACACACACACACACACACACACACACACCCCACACCCTACATACACACCTGTAATCAGAGCATGGTCTAGGCAGAGGCAGAAAGATTGCTAGTTCCAAACCAACCTGGGCTACAGTAGCGAGATGTCTCAACAAACAGTGGATACATAGATAAACATACACACATGAAAAAGTCTCTTTGAACATACTCTGACCTATATCTAGCTAGAATAATACTAGGGTTTCAACTAGTGTATAACTGACAATAAACAACCTTCAGCAATAATCCCAGCCATAGTAAGTGCTCTTTACCATGCTCCAATGGGAGGCATATGCTTACAGATCCCTGTCCCTACAAGATTCTGCAGACTCTGAATGCAACTGAGTGAATGAACGGGCAGAGAGATGGATGGACAGAATATGTACATGTCATGCCAGTGGATTTTAGGGCAAGCTAGGAGACCACTTTTTAAAAAACAATCTCAGCTTGAGCCATATTTTATTGGTCAGCTTTCCATCACTGTGACAACGCCTGAGATAAACACTTAAAGGAGAAACTATTTTATTTTGGCTTCCTTGTTTCTGAGCCATGGCGAAGCAGAACACCATGGCAGGGGACCCGTGGTGGATAAGTCGCTTGCCCTCTGACAGCCGGGAGTAGAGAGAACAAGAAGGAAGAGACAGAATGAAACATACCCTTCAAAAGCCAGCAACTAACTTCCCCCAACTAAGCCCAACAGTCCATCCATCTGTAAACTCATCAATGAAGGAAGCATTGACCACCGAGGCACCCTTTGATCCAGTCACATCCCCAAAGCTTTGCCTCTCAGCATTGCTCCATGAAGACCAAACCTTCAATGCACAAATCTTTGGGGAATACTTTATATTGAAATCAAAATTTTGCTTTGTAGCTGAGCAGTGGTGGCGCACGCCTGTAATCCCAGCACTCTGGGAGGCAGAGGCAGGCGGATTTCTGAGTTCAAGGCCAGCCTGGTCTACAGAGTGAGTTCCAGGACAGTCAGGGCTACAAAGAGAAACCCTGTCTTGAAATGAGTAGAGGTGTAGCTCTGGATAGCTCACCTGCCAAGCATGTACAAGGCCCAGGAAGGGAAGGAAGGTTCAAAACTCAACTGTAAAAACTCACTAACTGAAAATTGCCAGCCTGGTTTACAAAGCGAGTTCTAGGCTACACAGCCAGGGCTACACAAAGAAACCCTGTCAAGAACAAAACAAACAACAAACAAAAAGCTTAGTGGTCTACGCCTTTAATTCCAGTACTTGGAGGCTCAGCCAGGCAGATCTTGTGTGAGTTGGAGGTCAGCTTGGTCTACAGAGTAAATAGTAAACTGTGGAATAGCCAGGGCTGTACAGAGGAATCCTATCTCAAAATTAAAAAGAAAAAAAAGAAAGAAAGAAAAAAGAAAATGGCCCAAAGTGATGAAATCAGCCTATGGGTGTTCATCAACAGATGTATGGATAATGAAAATACGATCGATGGAATTTTACTTGGCTCTCAAGAATGAAATTATGTTGCTTACATGAAACTAGATGGAACTGGAGAGCACTGTGTTAAGTGAAATAAATCCATCTCAGAAACACGTATCCGATGTTTTCTGACATGCATGGAGGCTGGGTAGAGGGCAGAACCGGGGCGTGAGACTAGAAGGAATGGGAAAGTACGGATGCGGAGTGAGAAGAGGAAGGGTTGAGAAGGAGGAGCGTGCCAGGTGTGCTGGTGTATTCCCACAATCCTAGCACCCAGGAGGCACCGAGATGCAGGCAGATCTCTGCCGTGGAAACCTTCGCTCTGGGAAAATCTAAGCTTGCAGATCTCTAAGCGTTCCAGGCCAGCCAGGGCCGCATAGCTTGCCCTTGCTTAAGAGTTTCAAAAGTAAAAAAAGGTGAGGACACTTGCAATCGAAGCACTTGGGAGGCAGGCCCAGGAGCCAGCCTCGGCTGTGTGAGACCCTGCTTCAAAATCAAACCAAACAACTACGGTGCGACGTCACGACCGAGCCGTCAGACGGACAGAAAGGAAGAGTGCTGACACCGCCAAATGCTGGAGAGACTGGAGCGAAACTGGGTCACTTGCTGGAGGGAATGGAAACTGATACTGACACTCTGGAAAAATTTGGCAGTTCAGTTTAAGGCTGAAAATAGACTCATCCTATGACCCAGCAGTTGTACTTTTTGTCACTTGTCCCAGAGAAATAAGAACTTATTTTCACACAAATCCTCTTACACAAATGTGTGTAGCAGTGTTACCTGTAATAGCCTGAAACTGCAAGTGTCCTATAATGTCCTTCAGTGGACAAATGGTCACACCCCACCTACCTCTCCTCCTCCGCCCCCCCCCACCTTTCCCCCTCCCCCTACCACCACCTACCTGGCATATTCATACCATAGATGACCCAGCAATAAAAAGCAAAGAACTAGCCGGGCGGTGGTGGCGCACGCCTTTAATCCCAGCACTTGGGAGGCAGAGGCAGGTGGATTTCTGAGTTCGAGGCCAGCCTAAGTCTACAGAGTAAGTTCCAGGACAGCCAGGGCTATACAGAGAAACCCTGTGTTGAAAAAACCAAACCAAAAAAAAAAAAAGGAAAAAAAAAGAAAGAAAGAAAGAAAGAAAGAAAGAAAAGCCAGTGAGATGGCTTACTAGGTAGACATTTGCCCACAATCCTGCCATGAGCCCCAGAAGCCACATGGTAGGGGGAGAAAACCAGGTCTCACAAGTTATCCCCTGCCTCCACACCCAAGCCTGTGGCATCAGCTACCACACATAGACACTAAAGAAACAAAAACAAATCTCTAAAACTAAAACTCTTTTTTGGTTCATTTATTTCATTTCATGAGCATGGTTATTTTGCCTGCATGTCTGTATGGGCACCATGTGGGTACCTGGGTACCATGTGGGTATCAGAAAAGGGCATTGGCTGATGGTTTGTTTATTAATTTAGTTGTTGTTGTTCCCGGTTTTCAGCACCATTGATGGGATTTAAAAGAGAGAAAGGGTGTTAGTGAGTATGGCATGGCGGCGTGGGGGAAGGAGGTACCTAAGCGGGCCCATGCCTAGGCATTCCCCCTCCCCCTGAAGGGGGAGGGGGAATGCCTAGGCACACACACACACCAACATGGTATAGAATAGAGTTTATTTAGAGAATAGGATGAGAGTCAATGGTATAGTACAGAATAGGACAGAGAGTCAATGGTATATACAGATCTTGAGATTCAGGAGATAAACAAACTTTACTTAGTCTGGGAAAGCTGGAAGTTTAAAATTCTCAGGGGCCCCAACCAGCTTTCTAGAAGCGGCAAACAGCTACTGGGGGAACCGTGACCAGGGGAGCTTCGAAGAAGAGATCTCTCAGACCTGTGTTTATTTAGAGAATAGGATGAGAGTCAATGGTATAGGAGAGAGAGAGAGAGAGAGAGAGAGAGAGAGAGAGAGAGAGAGAATGAGAATAGAGTGTGGAGGCCAGCCATGACCACGTGGAGAGAGGGGGGAGGGGAGCCCAAGAGGGGCAGAGAGGTGAGAGGATGAGAAGGGAGAGGGGAAAAGAGGAAAAGAGCGGGGAGAGAGAGAGGAGGGGCAGGCAGCCCCTCTTATAGTGGGCCAGGCATGTGGGGCGGGGCATACCTGACTATTGCCAGGTAACTGTGGGGTGGAGCTTGAACAGAATACCAACATTGGCTCCCTGGGACTGGACTTATAGATGACTGTGAAGTACATGTAGATTCCGGGAACTGAACTTAAGTCTTCTGCAAGAACCAGTGTGTCTTAAGCACTGTGCGATCGCTCTGGTCCTCAATTGTATTAATATATACAACACCATGGATGGACGAGCCTCCAAGGAGTCATGCAGGGTGGGGCAAAGCAGGCCCACCAGCCTCCGAGGGAGACGTAGCACAGCATCCCACTTCTGGAAGGTTCTTTGAACAGTATAGCTCTTGACATGGAGGCCAGCCCGGAAGGCCTGGCTTAGGAGTAGAGAACAGTCATGAGGATGGCCTGAAGGAGCCTTGTGACTGACGCATTTCCAGCTGCTGCAGGCTACCCTGGAGACAATCTTATCTCCCCACCCTCCCCCAGAGCTGTGTAAGCGTTTCCTCCCCCAGTTTGAGGGACAGATCTTGAGATTCAGGAGATAAACAAACTTTACTTAGTCTGGGAAAGCTGGAAGTTTAAAATTCTCAGGGGCCCCAACCAGCTTTCTAAAGCAGCAAACAGCTACTAGGGGAACCGTGACCAGGGGACCTTGAAGAAGAGATCTCTCAGACCTGTGGAGATAGATAGATGTCTGCAAGTTGTGTAGAGAGTCCTAGGGACACAGCCTTCATGAGTCATCGCTGGTGGACTTTTCCCTGATGCAGGCGCCTGCTCCTTCGGCCCCGCCCATGCTCCTGTTTAGAACTCTAGTGAAAACTTACTTACTGGGTAGCCAAATTGTACAGTTATTACTTTGGTCTGTTTTGGGTTCTCTCTCTCTCTCTCTCTCTCTCTCTCTCTCTCTCTCTCTCTCTCTCTGTGTGTGTGTGTGTGTGTGTGTGTGTGTGTGTGTGTGTGTGTGTGTGAGAGAGAGAGAGAGAGAGAGAGAGAGAGAGAGAGAGAGAGAGAGATATGGTGTTCCATCTTTCCAGGAAGTCTCTCACCACACATATGCACACTAATTTTTAAAATTATGTTTGAAAAACTAAAACCAGTTAACATTTCTGACTTGCAACTGTGTTTTAATTTTTTTTTAATGTTTATTCATTTACTGGGGAGGGACATGCTGAGGCCACCATGCCAGCGTGGACGTTAAAGGACAACTTTTGGGGGTCAGGCCTCTCCTTCCAGGATTTGCATCCCTGGGACTGAACTCAGGTAGTCAGGATTGGCAGCAAGCACTTGTGCCCACTACAGCCCTCTCTCTGGCCCGGTATTTGTTTACTATAGACACTCTCTACCCCTTAAAAAGGTCTCACATTGGCCAGTTGTGGTGCCGCATGCCTGTAATCCCAGCACTTGGGAGGCAGAGGCAGGTGGATTTCTGAGTTCGAGGCCAGCCTGGTCTACAGAGTGAGTTCCAGGACAGCCAGGACTACACAGAGAAACCCTGTCTCGAAAAACAAAACAAAAACAAAAAAAAAAGAAAGAAAGAAAAGAAAAGAAAAAAAAAGAAAAGGTCTCACATCATGATTTGTGGGAACCTCACGTGTCTTAGTGTTCTATTGCTATGAAGAGACACTATGACCACGACAACTCTTATAAGAGAGAAAGCATTTCTCTTATAAGAGAAAGCATTTAATTGGGGGCTGCTCACAGTTTACAGTTTCAGGAATAAGCCCATTATCGTTACGATGGGGGACATTGTAGACAGGCAGGCATGGGGCCAGGGGGTCTGTCTGACCTACCACCCCAGCTGTGGAGTTACAAACTCACACCACCAAACCCAGCTTCTTACCTGTGTGCCAGGGATTGAACTCAGGTCTTTATGCTTGGGCAGCAAGCAGTTTACCAACTGAGCTCTCTCCCTAGCCCCTAGATTACTTTTAAAGGCTTAATACCAAGTCATTCATTCATTCATTCATTCATTCATTCATCCTTTCCCTTCCTCCTGTCCTTCCTTCCTTTGCCATGGAAATCGTCATCACTACCTTCTGACTTGAATCAGTTTCTAGGTTCAAGTCCAACACCGAACAACAAAACCACTTGAGATGGCTTTTCTTGTTTGTCACCTTGACTACACCTGGAATTAATTAAAATCCAGGTGGCTAGGTCCACCTATGAGGGTTTGTGTGTGTGTTTGTTTTTCTTAATTAAATCATTTGGAGTGAGAAGACACTTACAATTCAGATCTTTTGAGGTGGGAAAAATCTACCTTTAATCTGGCCCCGCCTTCTGCTGGCAGCCTGGAGGAAGGACTTAAGACGGAGGAGGCTTGCTCTCGGCCTGCTTGCCTTGCTAGCAACTCCATTCCTTTACTGGCCTACTTCTTCGGGATTCTGGAATATAACAATGAAACATCCAGCCTCCTGGACTAAACAACTGAACTCTTGGAGTTTCTGTTGGCAAACAGCCAGTATTAGACTAGCTGGGCCACAGCCTGTGAGCTACTCTAATAAATCCCCTTTATATGCAGATGAGCGGTAGATAGATAGATAGATAGATAGATAGATAGATAGATAGATAGATAGATAGATCTTCATTCTAGCAGTTCTGTTCCTCTAGAGAACCCTGACTAATATACCCCTCTGACATATGATGGGGTGATAAGTTCTCCGAGGATCCTGGAACATTAGTGTGTCCAGAAATGCAAGTTCTTCAGCACTGTAAGTAGCTTTCTTGGGTTGTGCCCCACAAAAAGGTTACTGGACAATTCTACTTTTTGTTAACCTGCCTTTCTTTTTCTCATCCTCTCCCACTGAGGCCCAACCAGGCGGTCCAGGTAGAGGGAAGGGATCCGGTGGCAGGGAATGGTCAGAGACAGCCCGCGCTCCACTATTTAGGGGACCCGCATGAAGAGCAAACCGCACATTTGCTACAGATGTATAGGGCTCTTGGTCCAGCTCCTGCATGCTCCCTGGATGGCCCATGGGCCCGACTCTGTGGGTCTTCTTGAGGTGTCCTTGACCCCTCTGGCTTGCTCAGTTCTATCCCCCATTCTTCCTCAAGACTCCCTGAGCTCCATCTGACATTTGGCTGTGGGTCTCTGCATCTGCCTCCATCCACTGCCGCGTGAAGCCTCTCATGCAGACTTCTGTCTACAGGCATAGTAAGATATCATTAATAGTGTCAGGGCTTGGCTCTCTCCCATGGGATGGGTCTCAAATTGGGGGAGGGGGGCAGTCATTGGTTGGCCGTTCCCTCAGTCTCTGCTCCATCTTTATCCCTGCACGTCTTGTAGGCAAGATAAATAGTGGATTGAAGGTCTTGTGGGCGGTCTGATGCCCTGCCCACTCCCTCCTCTGGAAGTCCTGCCCGGCTACAGGAGGTGGGCACTTCAGTCTCTATAGCCCCCTCTGGTAGGACTCTCAGCTAGGGTCATAAACTCGCAGTCTCCTCTCCCAACCCAGGCCTCTAGCCAGTCTCCAGGCATTTCTCCTCTGGCCTGCTCATTCCCATCTTCCCTCCCAGCCCTCTCCTGCCTCCTCCCCATACCTGATCACCTTCTCCGTTGTCCTCCTCCTCCCTCCTTCCATCTCGTTCCCTCCATCTATCCACTGCCACTGCTGCGCTGCCGATCACTATTTACTCTCTCCTTCTGATGGAGATTCACTCACCCTCCCTTGGGCCCTCCTTATTACCCAGTTTCTTTGGGTCTGTGGACTGTAGCGTGGTTAACCTGCCTCTAATGGCAGGAAAAGCTCCTCGCTTGGTAGTTAATTGAGTATCGCAACCTCCTTGTCTTACTTCTTGACCTCATCACAAGGACAAGTAGAAAGTATTCCTCTAAGGGCCTTCGGTTCTCAGTTTGAGATGCAAGCACCTTTGTCCTCTCTAAGTTCTTCCCATGTGGAGCCCCTTGGCAATATGGAAAATAGAGTTGATATTATACATGATATTACAGAAAGCCTTGAAAAAAAAGATTTTATTTTCGTTTTTGAAACAGGGTCTTCCTTATCCCAGGCTTGTCCTGAACTCCTCATCTCCCTGATTCTATCACCTGGGTGCTGGAGTAAGACATATGTGCCAAGATACTCAGCTAAAAAAATATTTATTTAGTTTGTTTGTTTTGGAAACGGGGTCTCACAGTGTGGTCCTGCTGGCCTACAATTCCTGATCTTTTACCTCAGCCTCCAGAGTGCTGGGATGACAGGCTTCTGCCATTACTCCTGATGAACAAAAACAATTTGTTACATCGTCAGAGACCAACCGGAAACAGATCCGGAGTACTTGATGTTGATGCCAAGGGTGTCAGTAAAGCCTGGAGGTGTGTATGTTGTCAGGTCTGCTGCTACTACCATGTCTGTAATGGACAGGCTGGATGCTTTGCCTGTTTACACACAAGGATGGGACACCCTATCTAGTTAGCTAGGGTGGAATTCAATACAACACGAATGGAGCTCTTTTCAATCTCATGGGCTACCTGATTCCAGGCTACTCAGTTTCATGGCTTCAAAGTCATAGCTCATTCATCAGGTAAGTTTTCTGAGTACTTTTGCTCAAGCATGGGGTAAGAGAAGAAAACGTCTCCCGTAGGAAGCCTTGACCCCTACACAGATTCTTTGTATCTTATCAACTCTTCTAAGAAATCACCTGGTCTTTTCTTCTGAGAATCGGGACTACATGAAACTCTGGAATGTTGTGTGTATGTGTGAGTCTGTGACCCTGACTCATTTCGCCTGTCTGATCGTTCGGCCACGAGCCTGTTTCTTTCGTCATAAGGAATGACATCGGCCCACTGAAAAGTCACCAAGAACATGATGGCTCTGTTCCAGTCACCTTTGTAGCTCAAGGAATCTTAGGCAACGAGCCCAGAAGGTCTCTTTGCACAATTCTATAAGTGCGCATCTCAAAAAACACGTGACTGTTCTAGGCCTCCAGAAGCAACTGCTTCTTGGAAAGGGATTTTAACAAATAGCACTTAAACTGTATAGAACACTGGGAAGTGTAGCTGTGGAGCACTCACTAGCTGAGGGATACTTGTGAGGTTCCATCAGTGCTGCCTTCTAGAATGCTCCAACTGCTTAGATACTTGTGAGGTTCCATCAGTGCTGCCTTCTAGAATGCTCCATCCCTTAGCTACCTTACAGAATGACTCTTTCTCAAGGACCATGGTCCTTGTCACTTCTTTCTGGCTCACCTCTTTAATTGTGTTCTCTACATTCGGTAACCAAAGACCTTGTGCTGCTTTGAGTGAAAATGGCTCCCACAGGCTCATGTGTTTGAATGTTAAATGAGTCAGGGTCACAGAGTCACATATGTAGAGATAGAACTATTTGGGAAAGGACTGGCCCATTCCCAGAATAGCTCTCTGCCTCCTGCTTGCAGACCTAGATGAGAGCTCTCAGCTGCTCCTGCCACTGTGCCTTTGTTCTACCATCATGGACATGGACTCTGACCCTCTGAATGTGTAAGCCCAGTTAAAAGCCCCACACTCACATGCCCGTTTTTGTTTGTTTGGTTGGTTAGTTGGTTTGGTTTGGCTTTTAGGGTTTTTTGGGGTTTGGGGTTTTTTGTTTGTTTGTTTGTTTGTTTGTATTTCGTTTTTTCGAGACAGGGTTTCTCTGTTTAGCCCTGGCTGTCCTGAAACTCACTCTGTAGACCAGGCTGGCCTCGAACTCAGAAATCCGCCTGCCTCTGCCTCCCAAATGCTGGGGTTAAACGCGTGTGCCACCACCGCCCCAGCTTAATGTGCTCTTTTTTAAATCCACAGATAAGCCCAATCCCAGTCTACCCTCAGTCATGCTCCCCATCTTAAACCATAGTGACATTAGTGTCGTGCTTATCTTTAAGAAAGCCACAGATCGTGAAGTCAACAAAACAAAAAGAGCTGCTGAGTACCAGCACTGGGCCTGGAGCTCTCTGAGAAACACCTATGACAATCTCAAAGCCAGCTATGTGGCAGCCGGGCCTGTAGCCAAAACAGGGTTTCTCTGTGTAGCCCCAGCTATCCTGGAACTCATTCTGTAGACCAGGCTGGCCTTGAACTCAGAGATCCACCACCCTCTGCCTCCCAAGTGCTGGGATCAAAGGTGTGCGTGATGAGACCACCACCACCACCACCACCACCACCACCACCACCACCACCTAGCTCAGGCTCTCTCTCTCTCTTTTTTCCTTTCTTTTTATGACTAAAGTTGACCTGGGATATGCCTTTAATCCCAGCACTCCTAGGCAGAGGCAGGAGGATCTCTCTGAGTACCAAGCCAGCGTGGTCTACATGGCATAGTTCCAGGCCAGCCAGAGCTATGTAGTGAGATCTTGTTTAAAATTAAATGAATAAAAATATAATAGCAAAAACAAAAAAAGAAAATAAGCATTTGAATGTTTAAATACTACGAAGCCACTAAAATTGAAGAAGGCTATTTAATGGCTTAGGAAAATTCTTGTGGTATCTTAAGTAAAAAACAGATCACAAGGGAACATTGCCTGCAGGTTTAGAGGGATCATGTGTGAATATTTGCACAGAAAATATGCTGGAGGGATCTTATCAACATGTTGACATGTGACTCAGAACCCGTTTCCTGAGTTAAGGCCTCTCCCCTAGTCTGAGTGATTTCTACCATGTGGACCTTATACAGTTTCTTACATATGTTCTTGTGGCACTGAAGTCCCCCAACCTTCTTTTCTGGCCCTTGGACCACTCTCAGAACAAGCAAGGACTGTTCCCAGTAGACCAATGGACCCAAGGGGGTACTTTGAGCATGTCCCAGTTTAGTTCCTCAGAGCATCGCCAAATGAAAGGTATGAGTAGAGGAAGATCACAGTATCCTGGAATGCTCTCTTCAAAGCCAGGGTATTAAAAGCTGAGCAGGTTGCCGGGCAGTGGTGGCGCACGCCTTTAATCCCAGCACTTGGGAGGCAGAGGCAGGCGGATTTCTGAGTTCGAGGCCAGCCTGGTCTACAGAGTGACTTCCAGGACAGCCAGGGCTATACAGAGAAATCCTGTCTCGGAAAACCAATAATAATAATAATAATAATAATAATAATAAGCAGGCAAGCTACTTCCATAACTTCCCAATGGTTCTGACCACTTGCTGCTCTACAGGGGATTGGACATACACTTCGAATGGCTGCTATTTGAAGATAGCTAGCATGACCCTTGAGACTGAAAATTAATAGTTAGTCATCACTGAGAACTTTGACTCACTATAGGGATGAAGCGATGTGATAAGAGTAGGAAGTAATGCCACTCGGGGTGACAAAGACTCAGTCACCAGGTCAGTGTCCGAGACCAGAGGTGCAGTCTGGCAGTAGAAATGAAGGGTTTACAGCTTTAACCCACAATTCCACTGGTTCCAAGAGGCCAGACTTCAGGGAAGGTCCTGAGGATCTTTTTTTTTTTTTTTTTTTTTTTTTTTTTGGTTTTTGGTTTTTTTGAGACAGGGTTTCTCTGTGTGGTGGTCCGGGCTGTCCTGGAACTCACTCTGTAGACCAGGCTGGCCTCGAACTCAGAAATCCACCTGCCTCTGCCTCCCAAGTGCTGGGATTACAGGCGTGCGCCAGCATGCCCGGCTGTCCTGAGGATCTTTCATGTGCAGAGACTAAGCCTGGGAAAGGGCCTTGGGGTCCATCTGTGAAGACTTGTGGCTCCTGTTCATGCATCGAGAGCTACTGGATCATCCATCTGGTTGGTGGAAGGACCACCAGCGTTGCTAAAATGAAAGGTGGTAAGACCTGGGTTGGAAATGTGACTCAGTGATAGAATGCTTGCCTGGCATATAGAAAACCCTGAGTTCTAGATCGGGCAACGGGGGTGGGGGGTAGGGGGGTGAGGGGGTGGGGGTGGGGGGTGAGGGGGTTGGGGGGTGGGGGGGTGACTGAGTGATGCTGTCTGAGTTGATGTGGAAGGCAGTGATTAGGGGCAGGAAGTCCTGGGAATCCCAGGGCTTCTGGGGTGATGGACCAAGAACAGAGGCCGGGGGTTGAGTGGGAGGGAACGGTTGAGTGGTAGGTAGGACATGGAATCTGGGGGAAGATAGGAAGAGAAGCCTATGTCTTTTGGAAGATCCCTGAGGTGGCCAGCCTGAGAGACTGGATGACTCCCATTCACCGAGACCACAATACATGAGGAAGACCTCTGTGAGGGGGTATAACAAACTCTCATGGGCTGAGAAGCCTGAAGACGTGCCACTGGAAAAGGCCAGCAGGCTTTAGGAAACAGGTGAGAAGCACCAAATAACCACTTAGTTGCCAAATGACACGGCTGCAGGAAGAAGCCTAGATGGCTGTGAGCCGCCGTGTGGTTGCTGGGATTTGAACTCAGGACCTCTGGAAGAGCAGTCAGTGCTCTTAACCGCTGAGCCATCTCTCCAGCCCTGTACCTCATATTTTGAGACTGGCACTAATAACTAAGCTCAATGGGTCCAAACGGGTCAGCGAGGGTAGTAGGAGCACTGGAAATCATGGTAGAAATACTTCTTTAAAAAAAACCGAAACACTGGATATTAGCCTTCCCCAGAAGAGGGTTTGAACTCGGGGCTCAAAATACAAAACTGGAATGCAGGAGGATGGAGAGAGGGCTCAGTCAGTCAAGCCTTTGCTGTGCCAGCATGAGGACCCGAGTTCACAGCCTCAGCACCCAAATAAAACCCACGCGTGCCGCAGAAGGGACGGTGGAGAAGCAGAGACAGGAAGATCCCGCTAACCCGAGCGCTTGTCCAGCCTAGCTGAACGGACGATCTCCGGATTCAGTCACTCAAAGTAAAGTGGACAAGTAAACGGGGAAATATGACACTAACATCTGGCCTCCACATGCCCACACACGCACACACACATAACACGCAGCAGTGTCTATGGAGACAGCAAGCCACAGGGAACGAGTACCAAAGTGCCATCATTTCAGAGTCAAGTGCTAAGTAACTGGTTGCTAGGGACAGACTTGCAAAAGTGGAGTGTGGGGACTCACCAATTGAAAGTCAAGGAGCCAGAGGGGGGAGGGGAAGAGGAGTGAGGAGACTTGGGGTGAAGGGATTGCACCCCCCCCCCACGCAGGAAGGTGCGACCTCTAATCCAACATTTAATAAGGGATCTGAGACCAAAGGCATCTCCTCACCCCATAGCCCCACCCAAGTCCTCAAAGCGGGACCTGGTAAAAGAACTTCCTTGAAGCTCCCTTATTTTGTGGACAGCTTCAAGGAGGGACGAGCAAGAGTTTGACAGGGAAGGTGGGACAGCTGACCCCTCACTGTAGGTGACTGGACATTCGGGGCACCATATAAATGTGTCTCAGAGTTGCTGGCCTAGGTTAGGAGTAAACTGATGGTAAAGCAACTGCTGAGGACGCAGGCGATCCAGCTCCATCCGCAGTAAAGAAAACGTTAATTACCCTCTATAGGGAAAAGGACACTGTTTACCCAAGGCTCTGACAACAGACCCGGCAAAGGTTGCCCTCAGGGTGATTGCACAAATGTCCAAGAGCTCCACTGGGTCCCCACAGTCCTCCCACACAGAGGTCCTGGGGCTAGGGAGATGTTCGCGTGGGAGAGGGAAGTGCTGTAGTCCCCAGCTCCTCCCACACCCACACTGGAGAAAGTAAAACCCACTGTGCACGGAGCTCTGCTCCAGATGGAGCTTCGAAAGGGCTAATTGTCAGGATGGCCAAGAGACAGTGCTGCGATACTGGGATCAGCCCAACTCGGAACCCACGAGAGGAAAGATGCCGGGATGCTTCCTCACCCCCCACAGGAGGGACAGTCCGCCTAGGGCCTCTTTAGAGACTGGCCAAGAGGACTGGCCATGGTGGATGAGGAAGGAACATAAAGAGGCGGAGCGATAAGCAGCCATGCTCGTGCTTCTGTAGTTAAGATTTAGGGGAGAACCCTAAGGACGGGAAAGTGTGAAGAGTCCATGGAACCATCCTGATCCACCTTCAGAGACCTGCCGGACTCAGAACCACTGTAAAAGGGGCCTGGCCAGCCCAGCCCACCCTCCACCTGCCCCTGCCTCTCCCTCAAGAACTTGGGGAGCAGGAAGTACAAGGTGGAGAAATTGATAGGAAGCTAGCTGCACCCACTTCCTGCCAAACCCACGTGGGCCTGGGCTAGGGAGGGGAAAAGATAGGAAGCCTCTCTTGGACGCGCATTATGGAGGAGGCTGTGTTTGTAACGTTCAGGGCCCCGTTAGAGTGTTTCATGGGGTTAGGGATGTAGCTAGCAGTATCTGGCTTCCATCCCCAGAACCATAAAATACAGAGCACCTTTCCTGCTGACCGAACTGAAAAGGCACACTATCTGTTGGAGTATTTATTGAGGGATGGGGTTTACTTATCCAATGCAGAAGCCAAGATTCCTCAGAGAAAGAGAGGCAGTAAAAGATGAGTGTCCATGTGAGTAGGCTCGTGCGCACAGCTGTGCAGGCTGACAAGCCCCTAGATTTGCAGTGTGCTTTGTGGGAGAGTCAGTCGGTGACATAGTGCTAACCCCGAGTCCAAAGGTTTGAACTACAGGAGCGTTAGTGGCCTGGTTCCAGCCCCAGTCCAAAGGTCTGAGACCTATAAGAGCAAATAGTGTAATGCCAGTCCAAATGACAGCAAACTAGAGACCTAGGGAGAGCCGATGCTTCAGTGTGAGTCTGAACTCAGGAGCAAAATAAGACCAATACACCCCTCCCAGATCAAAGACAGGGAGAAGGAATTGGTTTTAAGGGTATGGGGCATGTCAGCTTTTTTTGCTGTAATGAAGCTCTCAACTGATTGAATGAGGCCTGCCCATATTGAGAAGGCCAATTTGCTTAATTTAACTTTGTTTTTGTTTTTTTTTTTTTGGGTTTTTTGCTTTTGTTTTGTTTGTTTTTCAACAGGGTTTCTCTGTGTAGCCCTGGCTGTCCTGGAACTCACTCTGTAGGCCAGGCTGGCCTTGAACTCAGAAATCCGCCTGCCTCTGCCTCCCAAGTGCTGGGATTACAGGCGTGCGCCACCACTGCCCGGCAATTTGCTTAATTTAATCTATTAATGTAAATGTTAATATTATCAAAAGACGCCTTCAGAGAAACACTTAGGATAATGTTTGGCCAAATATTTGGGTAATCTATGGCTCAGGCAAGTTTACACAAAATTATTACATCCAACTTAAGGCCACTGAGCGGATTTTATTTTATTTTTTTTATAACAGATTGTGTATGTGTGTGTGTGTGTGTGTGAGAGAGAGAGAGAGAGAGAGAGAGAGAGAGAGAGAAAATGTGTGCGTATGAGACTGTATTGTGAGAGACAGAGAGAGAAAATGTGTCAGTATGAGAAAAAGTGTGAGTGTGTGTGCGCGTGTGCGTGTGCGTGTGTGTGTGATGGTGCAAGTACAGCATCCAGAACAATTTAGAGAAGTTAATTGCTTCTCTCCTTCAGCCGAGCTTGGCAGCAAGCACCTTTAGCTGCTGAGCCATCTCACCGGCCCGACTGAATGGGCTTTGATGGGAACAGTGTCTTCATTCTTTACCGGTCAGGCACAGACAGCATCTGGATCCACTTACAGCCTTAAAAACTAGCACTCTTACTCTTACCCACCTCCCCCCTCCCTACCCGTCCCTCTGTGGGCAGCCTTCTGTCTTCCTCCTCTTTTTAAGAGGCTGTTTTTATAAGCCAGGCTAGCCTAGAACTCAAGGTCTCTCCTTCCTCAGCCTGCTAGCGTTAGGATTACCAGTGTGTGCCACCACGCCCAGCTTCGCCTTCTGTTCTGACACTTAGCGCCTTTCTGGCTCTCTGGCTGAGGCTCTGCCCTCTAATCTACAGGCAGCCCCAGAGTAATGTCCCCACAGTCCTAACCTTAATGACTCCGGATGGCTGCGGAGTGAGCCCCAGCAGCCCTAAGTCTCTCCCACTGGCTGAGAGCGGCCATACCCTCTCCTAAAACAGCCCGGAGATTACTTTAACATTCAAGCAGCAAGCCATCAGAGAGATCCCAGTCTGCATTCTAGTGGCTTAGCTGGCATGTGACAACCCAAGGGAACTAACTAGGTCATGTTTTTCGTTTTCCTACACAGCTTAAACCAAGATTCCAAAAGGCTTTCTTTGTATCCAGTAGCTCCAGCAGTGGCAAATCCTCTCCAGGAGTTCCTTCAAGCCAGAATCGTTTTGGCCTCATCCGTTTCAGGCTGGAGAAAGGAAAGAAATATTTATGAGACTTGGTCTCCGCCTTGGGGAGAAATAAACCCATAATCACTACTCTGTGTTCTGAGACTTGATGATCGAGAGGAACAAAGGGCATGCGTGTGCGCATGTGCGCAGCTCCGCCCCTGCCCCCAACATCCCGGACCCCAAGGGGGACACAAATCCCTCCCCCACTGCACAGCCCTGCATCTGAGTTCTGCCTGCGTGACTGAGGGAGGACTCAGCAGACCGTTGGAGGCGGGAAAAGCCAGGCAGGGACATGGTTCCCGCGTCTAGCTAGACTCAGCCTGATCTCACTAGGAGCTCAGGACTAGACCCCACGTCCCAAGCATCGGCTGGACTCCATCTTAAGAGTTTCGGCGTGTTGCCTGCTCCTGGACACAGCTTCCCGATGTACTTGGGATATTTGGCTTTGTGCTTGCAAGCCGAGTCCAGCCACTTTGTTTCCGATCTCGTTACTGTGTCTCGTTTGCATATGTAGGTTCTAATAGCGCCATCAAAATGAACTGGGCAGGAGAGGCACCCTGGGATATTCTGCCGCAGCGCCGCAGCGGCGGCTGCAGCTGCACAGTAAAAGTGGGTAGCAATGTCGAGCGAGCCCTTCGCTGGAGACAAAGCTGGACAGGATGGCGGGAAGACTATGACAAGATCTCACTCTATAGGCTAGGCTAGGCTCAAACTCGTGTTCCTCCTGCCTGCCTTTGTGTCCGAGTGCTGGAATTACAGGCATGTACTGCCATGCCTGGCTTGTTACTCCATTTCTTTCTTTTAATTAAAAAAAAAAAAAGTACGTGTGTCTCTTTTCCTGCGTGATGAGGGAGTGGGTGGGGGAGGGCATGTGGAGATCAAAGGACACGGCTTTGTGCAGTCGGGTTTTCTCCTTTATGTCGGTTCCAGGAATGGGATTCAGGTCGTCGTTTGCACTGTGAGCGCTTTATCCACTGAGATGTCTGGCTGGCCCTTGATATTCTGTTTCTTATTGCTGTTATTGAACACCCAGAAGATTGTCCTTTTCATCTAATTTTCCAAAATCGCCTACAGATTGCTCACAGCGATCGCATGTGTTTTTCCAATGTCTTATAAGTACCGCTTTCCTCCCCGCGGTGCTGACTCCCATCCATCTTGTGGGCTGAGGCTGCGGGGATGATTTCCTGGCCATGCTTTGGAATGCTAACCTAAATAAGCATATTGTCCGCTTACTGATAAGATGGGAAGGGTTTACCAGACACAGGGAGGAAGCCAGGGTTCTCACGGCTTGCAAAGGACATTAAATTTCGTTCTTTCTCCGACAGGAAACGTAAGTCTGCAGAAAATACAGCTTGGGTTTTGTCATAGCCTGGCTTAAAATGTCCCCATAGCACTGAATCCAAATTACTCGGCCAGACTCTCAGGATCTTAAGGAATAGGTCACCCATAAATCAATACGGAGTGGAACTTAGAGCTGGCAAGAATGCCAGCAGCAAGGGCACTCTTGAAGGGAAGGGTGCCTCCTCTGAGCTTAGAAGCGAGACTAAGTCGAGCGAGGTGAACTGCATGCTAATCTGGAAAGCGCAGCTGCAGACACACAGAAGAAGCAGGGGGGCTTTGGAAGTTCCGCAGCCCCGTGGCTCGAGACCCCTTTGGAGACCCTTTCATTACAGGAGTCGTCCAAGAGCCCCGGAAAACACAGGTATTTACATTACGATTCACAGCAGCAAAATTGCGGTTATGAAGTGGCAGCCAGAAGAATTTTAGGCTTCTTGGTCACCACAACACATGACGAGTGTCAGCATCGGGAAGGCTGGGAACCACTGCTGGAGAAAGGGGCAGTTAGACCAGTTCCAGGAGCCAGGCAACGTTGGCAAGTGGGGAGGGGAAGAGAGGATAGAGGGTTTTAGGCAACAGAAACTGCTAAGTGGTATGCAAACAGGATAGCACAAAGGCGGGATGGGGGCGGGGTGGGGGGGATGGCTAGAAGCACCACAGGATCCGAATAGGAGGGGCCCGCCGTCCTAGAGGCCATTTTCTTAGAGCGGAGACACGTGGGAAAAGAGGGGATATGCCTGCGTGTCCCTCCTGCCTAACAGGAGTTAAATTCATCAGGAGCAAACTGGAAATTAGAGAGCTTTAACAAAATTAACTGATGGTCTTTCATAGAAGGATACAGTTTTGGGGGCTGAGGGTGTAGCACGGGGGGGGGGGCGGGAGGGTGTCGGTAGTGTTGAGGTTTGGTCTGTTGCTATGTATTGTAATGCTAAAACTGCCCCTCCAGGCCCAGTGGCTCCAGGGATCAGAGAACCTGCGCGTAGACCCAAGTGACACTATGTAACCTTGCCCCCACCGCCCAAGTTATCCCTGACTGGTGAATAAAGACCCCTACAGCCTATAGCTGGGCAGAATTGAGATAGGCGGGGTTTGGGGGGTTGGAGGGGAACCACCAGGAGAAGGAGGAGGGGAGAAAGGTTAGGTGAATCATAAAGAGCAGCCCAGACAGAACCTGGCAAATTATAATTTAGAGTTACAGAGTCTAATAGCTTAGAGGGTAGCTACCTGCCCAGCTCTAGTGCTGGTTAAGGCTTACTATAAATATAAAAGGTATGTGCCTTTTATCTGGGAATTGAATGATCAAAGGTGGGGTAGAAACCCCAATTGAGATTAAATATTTTCTACAATAGCATAGTTGTGCATATTTTCTTTTGTTCCACGGTGCTACCGATTAGTGAATCAAACCCAGGGCCTCACACACTAACCATACACTACCACTGAGCTATACCCCAGCTTCAAGAATATGTTCTTTTTTGTCATTGTTCTGTTTTTGTTTTTCTTTTTTTTTGGGGGGGATATGGCTTCCTATATCTTTTCCCCATCCCCAAAAACAGGGTTTCTTTGTGTCACCGATCTGGCTGTCCTGGAACTTGCTTTGTAGACCAGGCTGGCCTTGAACTCACAGAGATTCCCTCCCCTGCCTCCCAAGTGCTAGGTTTAAAGGTATGCACCACCACACGTGGCACATCCTCTTTCTTTAGTGGATACTTGGTAGATGACACACAGAGCTACACTATTAAATAATTATTAAAATACTGACCCAGACTAAGGCTCTGGCCCAGAGCTCCAAACCAGAAGCAATAAGGAACAGGAGTGATGGGCTGGAGTATTCCTCCAACATCACCAGACCCATAAAATGAGGCTCTTGAATCCTTCCAGGGCCAGGCTATGGCTGGTGTCCTTTGGGTTAACCCTGGTCCCCCTGGCTGTATCTCTCAGAGCAAGGTAACCAGCAAGGGTCTGGAGGGAACAGCCAGCCGAGTTCAGACAGACAGAACCAAATGGAAGGAGGGTGGGGCATGGACAGGTGCTGTCCAGCTGCAGATATGATGCAACCAAGGCAGGCTGAGGGGCGAGGCTGGGGGCAGTATTGCAGCAATGCGGAAGTGCAGCCCCAGGGTCCAGTCCTGAGTCAGGGGCAGGTGTCAGCTGGCAGTCTCCAGGTGACATTCCTGATGCAAGCCTCGCTGAGGGCTCACACGTTGTGGGTCCTCCCTAGTGAGCTGGGGCTCCTCATCTACCAGCTTGAACTTGAGGTGCTCCTTGTAGACCAGGATATCGCCAGGCCACTTTGTCTGCTTCTCCCAGACCCAAATCTCCTGCATAACCTGCTGGATGAGTCTGAAGTCATGGCTGACTAGCGTCATGGCCGCCTCAGACTCATTGAGAGCATCTGCGAGCGCACCAATAGTCTCCATGCCCAGGTGACTGGTACGCTCATCCAGAAAAAGCATGTGAGGGTCCTGCAAGGCCAGCCAGGCCAGACACACTCTGCCCTTCTCACAGGTTCTGGATTGGACTCACCTGCGTTTCCCCATGCGGCCATATCTCTCAACGATCTTCCACGATCTTCCTCATCTCCTCCGTCTCCTTGAGCTCTGGGTAGCCCTTCATCATGTACCGCAACGGTGAAAGGTTCGGGTCCAGCTGCTCCTGTAAGTGGTGATGGTAACTAATGCCCTCTTGTGACATGAAAATGCTTCCAGATCATTCCAAGTTTGGGCAGAAGCTCTCCAGTTAGCGGCTTCAGAACAGTGGCGTTCCCTGCACTGTTGGGTCCTTCTGGAGCCATTTGTGCGTCAAGGGCAATGCCAAATTCTAGATTATTGTAGATGGAATTACATACTGATGAGAATGACCCATATAATACTTCAGTTTCTTGTTGTATATGTGGATGATATTGGCACAGACCTCGTTCAGAAAGCCTGGGAATGGGACACAAGGACCAGGATGTGCTTGAAAGTCTCTCTTCCAGCCACACCCAAGCATCCAGATCTAGGTGGTTAGTAGGTTCATGCAGAAGCAGCGTGAAGAGCCAAATAAAGAAGACTCTGGCAAGAACAACTCTCCTCTGCCGGCCACCACTGAAGCCTTTCAGCTTCTTTCACTGCAGGGCAGGTGTGAACCCCAATCTGTGTAAGACCCTCGGGGTCCTCATCTCGGCTTTGTCAGCATCCGGTTCTTCCAGCCGCTCGGCCAGTTCCATGAGCATCTCACACTCATCCTCACGAGCTCACTAAGCACTGGGCCTCCCTCTCCGGGTTGGTAATGTGGACATCAATACTGGGTTCCCTTTGCAGCACCCCATCATTGGGTATAGTGGTCCTCACCTGTAAAGCTAGCACTTGGGAGCTGGGGGGGGTAGGTATGGTAATCAGCAGATTCAAGATTGGCCTCCAGCTACATAATGAGTTCGAGACCAGCATGGGTTACAAGAAGACTCTACCCCAAAAAGAAAAGAAGTTAGACAGACAGGCAATACCAGCTACTCAGGACTCTGAGAAAGGAGGACAGGAGGATTGGAAAATCAAGGAATGTCTGGATTGTACAACAAGTTAAAAAGCCAACCTATGCCATTTAGTGAGACAGAAAAGAAGAGGGGGCGGGGCATGCAGCTCAGTGGTTGAGCACTTGCCTAGAATGCAAAAACAAACAAACAAAACAAAAAACAAAAACAAACAAACAAACAAAAAACCCTGGGTTTGATCCTCAGTACCACACACACAGAGACTAAAATGGAAATTTTCACCTTTTTTTGTTGTTTTTGTTTTTGTTTTTCGAGACAGGGTTTCTCTGTGTAGCCCTGGCTGTCCTGGAACTCACTCTGTAGACCAGGCTGGCCTCGAACTCAGAAATCCGCCTGCCTCTGCCTCCCAAGTGCTGGGATTACAGGCGTGCGCCACCACGCCCGGCTAAATTTTCACATTTTAATAGTTTAAACATTTGATAAAAGTTAAAACACTATTCTATGTATTTTACCCCAATAAGAAACAACATTTCGGGCTGTGGCTAGAGTTGAGCGGCTGACTGATTGCTTAGCATGGGTGAGGTCCCAAGTTCAATTCCAACACACATGCACACACACACACAAAGTGAAATGGTAAACAGTAATGGTTTTTTACTGAGAATATATGTACATATCCTGACAAATATAGGCCAGAGGAAGCTCTGGTCATTTCCGGATGGTGGAAGCACAGAGAATAGTCTGTACTGTCCATTTCCACATTCCTGGAATGTCTGATGGTGAGCATATAATCTTGTAATCATGAAATGATTAGAGATGGGAAAAATCAGGCAGAGGGAATACCAGGCAATGGATTAGCATGAGAAGGCCCTGGGCTCCCCATGCCCTGGAGGGGGTTTCCTTCCTTACCAGAGGGATTTGCTTTCCCATATGTCCCCCTGGGGAGAGCTAAGGGTGAATGGGGAGCAGAGGGAAAGGTAGGGTTCTGGGGATGCTGAGTCCCAGGTGCCGATAGCAATTTTCCTTATGAGACCAAAGAGAACTTGGGGCTGGCAATGTGTCAGAGCAGGAATACCCAGTCTCCACTCTCCCTAATCCCACCCACACCCACATCCCCTACAGCCTGAAGGAGGCAGAAGTGGCTGAGGGCACCGAAGCTAAGAGTCACACAAGCAGGGACCCTGGGGGGGGGCCGGTAGCTTCACCACCCTATTATCAAGGATCCATCTAGACAGTCAGCGTGTCTGCTGGGAAAAGCCAGCATGATGCAGGGGGCCGAGAGGGAACTGGCATCAGAAATGTCTGTTCCTTTGCCTTGCTCCCAGGTTGCTAGGGTAAGAGCCATAAACAATGCCTGGCTTCTGTGCTTCATTACTGATTAATGAGAGGCAGCTTTCTGCTTGGCAGTCCTTGGACAGGACGCAGGCAGCTTCCCTGCTTTTAACAGAGGCCTCAAAGCTCCGTGCTCTCTCCACCCTCCCTATACAAAGTGGTTAACTGGGGCCTTTTCCTCTCCTGTGGCCTGGTGAGCTGGCCTGGGCTAGTCACTCAACTATCTCGAGTCATAAGTGTCTCCACCCAAGTAGAGGTCCTTCCGGAAGCTGCCATCTAAGTGGCAGTGTGCATGCTGAGCTCGGATCTCAGCGTCTGTCTCACTCCTCTCCATTTCCTAGGCCTTTCTGGTGTTTGGTTTGGTTTGGCTTTCCTGGTTTGGTGGTTGTTGTTTATTCATGTTTTGTTTTGTCTTATTCTGTTCTGTTCTGTTTTGTTTTGGTTGGTTGGTTTTGTTGTTGTTATTGTTTGTTTGTTTGTTTATTGAGACAGTTTCTCTGTGTAATAGGCCTGGCTGGCTGTCCTGGACTTGCTTTGTAGATCCGCCTGTCTCTGCCTCCCCCTCCGAAGTCCTGGGACTAAAGGCGTGCCCCACCACGCCTGGCCTTTGACATTTGTTTGTGGGCTTTTTGTTGTTTTGGTTTCTTGAAGGTTTTTTTTTTTTTTATTTTTTATTTATTTATTTATTTATTTTGGTTTTTTCGAGACAGGGTTTCTCTGTGTAGTCCTGGCTGTCCTGGAACTCACTCTGTAGTCCAGGCTGGCCTCGAACTCAGAAATCTGCCTGCCTCTGCCTCCCAAGTGCTGGGATTACAGGCGTGCGCCACCACGCCCAGCGAAGGGTTTTATATAGCTCAGGGCTGGCCCATAGCAGAACATCTTATGAACTTCTGATGGTCCTGCTTCCACTTCTTGAGTTCTACCGATTAAAAGTGTGCACTATTACACCCAGTTTATAAAGTACTAGGGACCAAACCCAGGGTCTCCATCCTACTCTACTAACCCTGAGCGCTCTGAGCCCCTTTAGGCCTTTCTAGATTTCCCTGATCTCACAAGCTTCCTGTCTCTCCCGCAGATGAGTTATCCTCAAAGACTGCGGTCCATACCGGTTGTTCCCAAAACACTCTTTGGCTGAGTGCTCACCACATAGCTGAGGTTGGTCTCAAAATCATAGCTATCCTCCTGCCTCAGATCCTCCAGTGCCTGGATTATGGGCATGTCCCACATGGCACAACTTGGCCTGTTGTTTTCGGTTTGATTTTGGTACTGGGGATTGAGCCCAGAGCTTTGCACGTGCGAGGTAAGCAATCTATCTGTTTTCTATTTTTATGGATATGTGTAGATACCTGTGTAAGTATGTGTGTGCAGGAGCAGGCAGAGGTCAGAAGAGAGCACCGGATCTCCTGGAACTGGAGTTCCAGGCGGCTGCAAGCTGCCATTTTGAAGCTGGGAAGAATCCGGAACTTTTGCCGGAGTGGTGCGTGCTCTTAAAGGCTGAGCTCTCTTCAGTCCCCTGCTTGGATTTTTTTTTTTTTTTTTTTTACGAACTAATTTTATTAGAGAGTACATTACTTCCTTTCAGACCTATGAGGATATGCCTTTTGCAAAGTATTTCCTTTATCCCTCTCCAGAAGAGAAAAGGAAACAGAAGTGGGGCCTGATACAGAACTCCAGCTCCTATTAATGGAAGTGAAGTGCCCGGGATGTCATAAAATCAGCCGGGTTGGTCGGTCTTCAGCCATAAACAAAGGGCAGCCTTTGTTTACGTGTGTTAGCTGCCGCCCTGCCCCGTCAGCCTACAGAAGGAAAAGCAGGGCTGGCGGACGGCTCTGCACGACACGGCACTCAAAGCGCCTTGGTTCCAGATGAGTGGGGAATTATTCCAACAAATACATCATGAATTAAAAGAAAAACATCATTGCTTCAAATGAGATAAGTTTTAAATATATATTTTGAGGAATCTGAGGGCTTTTTTGGGGGGTGGTGGTGGTGGTTTTAATTTTGATATGAAGCCTGAGTGCCTAAAAACAAGGGTAAGTTCCTTTCTTTCTTTATTTCCCCCCCCCCCCGAGACAGGGTTTCTCTGTGTAATTCCGGCCGTCCTGGAACTCACTCTGTAGACCAGGCTGGCCTCGAACTCAGAAATCCACCTGCCTCTGCCTCCAGAGTGCTGGGATTACAGGCGTGAGCCACCACCGCCCAGCCGGTAAGTTCCTTTCTATAGGCCACAATGCCCACCTTTTCCCATTAAGAGCCCTCACACTCCGAGTGAAGGACCATGGAAGACCAAATGACTTCTGACTTTCTCTCTCTCTCTCTCTCTCTCTCTCTCTCTCTCTCTCTCTCTCTGTGTGTGTGTGTGTGTGTGTGTGTGTGTGTGTGTGTGTTGCTAGGAACAGAAGCCAGGATGCAAGGCATGTTAGGCAAGCGCTCTACGTCTGAGGCAGCAATAGACATCCCTCATCCCCGCCCTCCTCACCACCAGCCCTGCAAGCTCGGTTTCCCTGCCTCCTAGCCGCTGGGGATGAGCACTGGCATGTCAGTAAAGGCTGCTGGATGGGCCTTCCTGGACGGGCCTTTGGCTGTGTGTCATGTACATTAATTTGGTGAATTGGTGTGGGAATGAGAATGCCCTTCGTAGGTTCCTTGGTCCCCCCCCCCTTGCCATCCAAAAGTCTCGAGTGGTCCCTAGTGTGGTCTCTGCCTCCTGCTTACGTTTAAAGATGTGACTCTTGCCTGCTGTTCCTGCTCTGCCATCATGAACTCCTGAATCATGAATCCTCTGAAATCAGAGATCCCAAATGAATTCTTTCTTCTCCTCCTCCGTCCATCCTTTCTTCCCTCTTCTCCTTTCGTGTGGGGGTGGGGTAGGTTGGGTTGTGGCTATCCTAAAACCTCATAGACCTTGAATTCCCGGAGATTAGCCTGTCAATGCCTCCCATGTGCTAGATTAGAGTCATGTGCCACAAAGCCTCCCCGAACTCATTCCTGATTATGGTATCTTATCACAGTAATAGAAGTCATGTGGTGTTAGAGCTCCCCGAGACGCTGGCTCTGGAAGCCGAATCGAACCCTCCGTTTCAGACCCAAGCAGATCCATTTCAGACCCACATTTACCTTAGCTCCCTAAATCGGTGATAGGGAGGGAAAAGAACAGAAAAATAGATCAAGGGTAAAACCAGCATGTCCTTGAAGACAGAAGGCAAGCCATTTCCTTCGGAGCTTTGCCCAATGGAACGCTCACCCACATTAGAGAGCACAGGCCGGAACTCCAGCTGGCTGCCTCCCCTCCCAAGGTGGATTGCTGCTGGCGTTTGTTTTCCTGCCTGATTATAGGGAGGGGTGTCACTGTATATGATGGTTTCTTTATTAATGGGGTTGTTGATGTTCCCGGATTTCGGCACCATTGATGGGATTTAAAAGAGAGGAAGGGTGTTAGTGAGTATGGCATGGCGATGTGGGGGAGGGGGTACCTAAGCGGGCCCATGCCCAGGCATTGCCTCCCCCTGAAGGACCACACATACACACCAACATGGTATAGAATAGAGTTTATTTAGAGAATAAGATGAGAGTAGGAGAGAGAAAGAGAGAGAGAGAGAGAGAGAGAGAGAGAGAGAGAGAGAGAGAGAGAGAGGAGGCCGGCCATGTCCACGTGGAGAGAGGGGGGAGGGGAGCCCAAGAGGGGCAGAGAGGTGAGAGGATGAGAAGAGAGGGGAAGGAGCGGGGGGAGGGGGGGAGAGAGAGAAGGGGGCAGGCAGCCCCTCTTATAGTGGAGCAGGCATGTGGGGCGGGGCATACCTGGCTATTGCCAGGTAGCTGGAGCAGGGGGTGGAGCTTGAACAGAGTACCAACAGTATAGCTCTGACTGGTTTGGAACTCTCTATGTGGACCAGGCTGGCATAGAACTCACAGAGTGCCACCCCCTGCCTCTGCCTTCTGAGGGCAAGAATTAATAGCAAACTACTACCACACTGGTTTGCTGGAATTTTTGAGATTTTTTTTTTTTTCTGAGACAGGGTTTCTCTGTATAGCCCTGTCTGTCCTGGAACTCACTCTGTAGACCAGGCTGGCCTCAAACTCAGAAATCTGCTTGCCTCTGCCTCCCAAGTGCTGGGATTACAAGTGTGCGCCACCACGCCTGGCTTAGAATTTTTGATTACCCAGCTGAACGATGTTTTCCTCTCTGTCAATCAATCACCTATCGGTCAGTATTTATTATGTTACTTTGGTTTGCTATGTACGTCATAAACTCATTCAAAACCAAAAGTATTAGCCTGGTGGTGGTGGCAGCCACCGTTAATCCCAGAACTCTGGAGGTAGGCAGATCACTTGAGTTCAAAACCAGCCTGGTCTACAGAGTAAGTTTTAGGAAAGCCAGGGCTACAGGGAGAAATCTTGTCTTGAAAAGCCAAAAGGGGGTGGGGGATGGGAGTAGTGTGTTACTTTAGACATTAGTTTATTAAAGACGTTGGTTGTAACCCCTCCCTATTTTGTCCCCTCTCAGAGCACTTAGTCTAAGGAGTTTGATCTATCTATGTGTCATGAGACATCAAGGGCCCAATCCACAGCCACTTCCATGAGATGGCCATCATGGATGTCGCTCCTTCAGCTTCTGTGCAGTTGTAAAGAATATATATATGTGTGTGTGTGTGTGTGTGTGTGTGTGTGCACATATGCACATATATACATATACACACAATCAACCAAACTTTAAAAGAAAAGGCAAAAATGGTTCAGGGGCTAGTGGGATAGCTCAGTTCGTAAGCTGAGGGGTGGGGTCCTCATGCAAGCATGGGGACCTGAGTCTGGGCCCCGGAATCTGTTAAAAAGCCAGGTGTAGTGGTGTATGTGTGTAGGATGGAACGTGTGAAACCCTAGCTCAAAAAAACGAAGGTGGGCGGTACTCCTGAGGAAGGGCTCGACAGCTGATGTCTGGCCTGCACATACAGACACACACACACGCAAGTGTGCATCCATGCACATGACACACACACACACTCCAAATAAAAGTGAAAACGAGCGCCAGTTCTGCCTGGGAGATAGGTTCAGAGCAGGAGTGCCTGCCTAGAAACTTTGAAACTAGAGCAATAGACAACAGAAAGAAACCATCAGGACTGCAGTGGGCCCCTCTGAATGGTGGGATCACAAATAGAACTGGTTTGGCTTGGGTCCAGGGGTGAGTTCAAGTTAATATTTCTGTGCTTATGTGACATATTAACAGCAATGGTCTGCTTAAAAGCCCGGTCTTTATTTTGAGACGGAGTCTCAAGGAGTCCTGGCTGACCTTGAACTCACTACTTTGAAAACAACATTGAATTCTAGTTCTCCTGCCTGCACCCTCCACCTCCCCAGGGCTGAGATTACAGGTGTGCCCCCACCATCCCCCACTGGGTCTATTATTCTCCAGAATCCCTCTCCACTGAGATCCTCTCTCCCTAGGCTGAGGGTCTGCCTGGTGGCAAGCACTTTACCCACTGAGTTACACCCCCAACCCAATTTGGTAGTGATTGTTCTGAGGCGCTGGGGTTAATCTCAGGACCCCCCCTCCCCATGATAGGTGGAAGATTAGATGTCACAGGCAATCCATATGACCTACACTGGCCCCTGTGTCCCAGGCAGGGGATTCGGTTTCAGAAGCACCTGGTCCACATAGATCAAAGGCTCAAAGCCTTTCATAGGAAATGATATGAGAAACTGAGTATGACTGTGCATCCCTGTAACTGCCACACTCAAGAACCGGACACAGGGGAGCTGGAGAGGTGGCTCAGCAGTTAGGAGC
The DNA here is from genome assembly GCA_964023405.1 of Apodemus agrarius. NCBI lineage: Eukaryota > Metazoa > Chordata > Mammalia > Rodentia > Muridae > Apodemus > Apodemus agrarius. Next base: position 8,188,344 of record OZ030010.1, read on the forward strand.
ACTGACTGCTCTTTCAGAGGTCCTGAGTTCGAATCCCAGCAACCACATGGTGGCTCACAGCCATCTGTAATGAGATCTGACGTCCTCTTCTAGTGTGTCTTTAGACAGCTACAGTGTACTTATATATATATAATAAATAAATAAATCTTAGCCAGGTGTGGTGGGGCACGCCTGTAATCCCAGCACTTGGGAGGTAGAGGCAGGCAGATCTCTGAGTTCCAGGCCAGCCTGGTCTACAGAGTGAGTTCCAGGACAGCCAGGGCTTTACATAGAAACCCTGTCTCGAAAAAAACACCAATAAATAAATAAATAAATGAATAAATAAATAAATCTTAAAAAAAAAAAGAACTGGACACAGGAGGCTCCAGTGTACAAGGCCAGCCAGGGACACATGAAGCCCTGACTCTAAATATATAGGCAAACATCCAGGCAGTGGTGGCGCACGCCTGTAATCTCAGCACTCTGGGAGGCAAAGGCAGGCGGATTTCTGAGTTCGAGGCCAGCCTGGTCTACAGAGAAACCCTGTCTCAGAAAAAAACCAAAAAATATGTGTGTGTGTGTGTGTGTGTGTGTGTGTGTGGGCAAACAATTAAATAAAGGAAAATAGGATGATATTTGCTAATAACCTGTGACTATCCTCCCCTATACTTTGCTTTATTTCTAGAAAAATGAAAAGAAGGCATGGTGAGTGCAGATGTGGACAGCTGTCATACTATTCTGTTCAGGGAACAATAAAAGAAGTCTCTACATGCTCAGCAGAGATGAAATCTTTTGTTTCCCCAAATTATTTTCAATCTTCAACGGGTTGGACCTGTAACCAGAGGCCATGGACTCACATCACATCGTGGTAAGAACAAAGCCCAAACGTGCTCAGCCTGAAAGACAGGAGAAAGATTTATTACTCACTGCAGGCGAGGAGAGTCGAGGGGAGGGGAGTTACAGAAAAGCACGGTCCTCACGAACAAAGGAAGCGTGAGGACCACATTCAGGGAGCCTATGCATATTCATATAGGGGTTGTCCTATAATAAATATGCAAGAGCAAGGAGCACAATTCTGAGCATGCCCAGTTGGGGAGTACAGCTCTGAGCATGCTCAATGACGTAGGCCACTTCTGAGCATGCTCAGTTAGGAAATACACGCTTGGGCATGCTCAGTGTAAGGTTGTGGGCAGCACGTTTGAGAAAATTTAAAGACGTAGGCAGGAATGCCTCTGAGCATGCTCAGTTTACACCATGACGGTTTAGCTGGGAAAAAAAAAAAAAAAAAGGAAGGACACATTAGAAGGACAAAAATACCGGAGTTGCCCTTGGAAGTGCCTGCTAACAAATCTGGATGCAGCGCTCAGGGCTATGGAGGGTGGATTTTTATATCTGGCTCTAAGTATGTGTGCCTGAAAATGGATATTGTCACTTTGCGTGAATTTTGCCCTACTTTGTTTTGTTGCGGTGGCCTTGAAGGGGGAGGCTTTTTCTGTGCTTCTGGGAATGGAACTTAGGACCCTGTACATGCGAGACGTCCCACCGCTGAGCTACAGCCCTAGCCCTCTGTGTTGTTAGGTTTTTTTTTTGTTTGTTTTTGTTTTTAACTTTAATGTAAATGTGAGAGCCATGGCCGAATTTTGACAAAGTCAAGTCTGTCTATGAAGCAAAGGCCTCGCTCCAGAAAGAGATCATAACCTGAGCAGGGTGATGCAGACCTGCAATCTCAACCCTGGGGAGGCTGAGGCTGGAGGATTACTGTGAGCTTGAGCTAGCTTCCATAGTAAGCTGCAGACCAGCCTGGGCTACAAAGTGAGATCCTGTCTCAAACAAACAAACAGAAACACAAAACAGGATAGTCAAAGAGCGCCCATTAAAACTTGTACCTAGTGTGGCATTCCAAGATCTGCACTCACTTTTTTTTTTTTTTTTTTTTTTTTTTTTTTTGGTTTTTCGAGACAGGGTTTCTCTGTGTAGTCCTGGCTGTCCTGGAACTCATTCTGTAGACCAGGCTGGCCTCGAACTCAGAAATCTGCCTGCTTGTGCCTCCCAAGTGCTGGGATTACAGGCGTGCGCCACCACCGCCCGGCTGCACTCACTTTACTAAACTTCCCCTATAACCTTTCCCACCCCAGGACTGAAACTTACAGGGTCCACAAGGCCCCACAGGTTATACAGGTAGTAATACTTTCTGAGGGAGCACACTGTCCAGCCAGCTAAGCTGCTTGCCAGTCCACAAGGAAGCTTCAGGATGCAGTTTTCTTGAATCATCATGTTTTTGGTGATACAGCTGTGTCGGAGTCACCCCTGCACCCGAAAACAACCCCTGCCCCATATGCCTGTAAGTAAGCCGGATCAACTCACTGGTCCGCTAAGGTAGACTTGGGTGGGGTTTTCTTTTTTTCAGTCTTTTGTGGAAACAGCTGTACTGGCTGTTTTTTGTGTGTGTCAATTTGACACAAGCTGGAGTCATCAAAGAGAAAGGAGCCTCCGTTGAGAAAACGCCTCCATGAGATCCAGCCGTAAAGCATTTTCTTAATTGGTGATCATGGGGGATGGCTCAGCCCATGGTGGGTGGTGCCATCCTTGGGCTGGTGGTCCTGGGTTCTCTAAGAAAGCAGGCTGAAGAAGGCAGGGGAAGCAAGCCAGTGAGCAGCACCCCTCCATGGCCTCTGCATCAGCTCCTGCCTCCAGGCTCTGGCCCTGCTTGAGGTCCTGTCCTGACTTCTTTCACGATGTACTGTGATCGGGAAGTGTAAGCCAAATGAACCCTTTCTTCTCAAACTTGATTTTTGGTCACAGTGTTTTTTCATCACAGCAACAGAAACCATAAGACAACAGCTTCTTCTGAAAATCCCTCTGGCCCTCAGAAACTGTACTTTTGCTAGACATTGAACCAAGTTAATAATGTGCTTTGAGACCAGTTAAAGCTACGCAGTCCATCTGCTACTCAAACTATATACTGAGCCTGTTTCAGTTGAATTTGCCTTTAAGAAAACAGTGTAGAGGGGAGAGATTTAGCTCAGTGGTAGAGTATTTGCCTGGCAAAGCCCAGGCTCTGGGTTCAGCTCTCAGCTCCAGGAAAAACAAATATAATAATGTCCCTTACAGGGCTGTACAACATGCCTGGCTCAAGACAGGGTCTTAGGTTAATTGATGCAGCCCAGGCCTGCCTTAAACGAACGGCAAGCCTGCCTTTTAGCCTTTTGAGTTCTGGAATTATAATACCACACCTATAAATGAGCCTTTACTGGACCACATACAAACAATGTCCTCGTAAGAGTTCCCAGACTGTCTTTGAGGAAGGAGGTGGAGGCAGGGGGATTGAGAGCTTGAGTCCAGCCTGCCAAGTTGGACTAGAGGGCTGTTTAAAACACACACACACACACACACACACACACACACACACACAAGCCAGTCATACTTGCATATGCCTTTTTGTTTTGTTTTGTTTTGTTTTGTTTTTTCAAGACAGGGTTTCTCTGTGTAGCCCTGGCTGTCCTGGAACTCACTCTGTAGACCAGGCTGGCCTCCGAGCTCAGAAATCTGCCTGCCTCTGCCTCCCGAGTGCTGGGATTACAGGCCTGTGCCACCAATGCCCGTACTTGCATATGCCTTTAAACAGCACTTGGGAGGCAGAGGCAGCCAGGCCCCGGCACACTGGCAGCGGCCCTTGGCTGCTCTCCCACCCAGGTGTATTGGTGGCAGTTAGTCCTCAGCTCAGGATTTCTGCAGAAGTCTCCTGAAAGGTGTTGGCATTTGACGGGTTGATTTGCTCATGAATTTGGGGTCACTTGTGTCTAGCTGGCGGGAAGATGGCAGAAGGGCTTCCTGTTGCTATGACTGGAAGAGCATATAGCAATCAGAGCCGAGCATCCTAAAAGCTGTGCAGGAAAGTCCGTCTACAATTATCTATCTATTTGGCAGCCCTGGGAACTGAACTCTGGACTTGGCGCATGATAGGCAAGTGCTCTTCCACTGAGCCCCATCTCCAGTCCTCCTTTGGAACCATCGGATGAAGCAGGTGACAAGTCCCGCCTCTCACTAAAGATGGAATACGAGGCTGGAAAATTTGGCCTTTTAAAATTTTTAAGAAGTCTCAAAGCAGGGCGTGCTCAATTGCCCCAGTAATAAGTTGTGATGGTGCATGTGTCCCACTGTCTGCCAGAGCTCATTACTCAGTGTTCAGATCGTCACGGGGGGGGGGGGAGCAGGGGGGGAGGGGGGGTTGGTAGTACAGGCAGTCTCCCCAACAGCCCAGCCCTCAGCAAGAAAGCAGATACTTTGGCCTTGGCGTTTTTCTTTCTTTCTTTTTTTTTTTTTTTTTACAATTTAGTCCTAGAAATGGCAGGAACCTTCTCCAAATGCAAATTTCCAGACATAAGCGAGGGGCCGTTGTGGGGCTTGTCCTGGGGAGACATGAGCGCGAGGCTGTTCAGCCCCAGGAGGGCGCCAGGGAAGACCTGTGCGAGTTAAGAGATGAGAAAGGATCTTTCTCTTGGAATAATTTTGGCCACGAGTGAGCCCAAATTTGAGTTCTCCACTTCTCTTCCCGTGTCTTCAGTCTGTTTGTATGGTGTTGTGATCTGTGGCCTGTCATCTGTTGTATGTGTGATGTCTGTCCCTAACAAAGGGCATTGTTGTGTATGAATTGGACAGCACAGAAAACATGGTGTGGGAAAGGAATGGGGAATGTTTTTACAGAGCTCTTTTTTTTTTTTTTTTTAACTGTACATAGCCCTGTCTGTCCTGGAACCCAATATTTATGTATCACAAGCTGACCTTGAATTGAGAGATCCACCCCATCCAGCCTTCTGAATGCATATTGTTCTTTCAGAGGACATACTGGGGAGGCAGAAGCAGGGGGATCTCTGTGTTCCAGGCTACACAGAGAAGGCCTATCTCGGAAAACAGTTAACAAGGGAAGAAATCTCTTTACTGGCTCCCCACCGGCACTTAAAACTAACAATATTAATCAACCGATGTGCGCGTGATGCTTCTAATATTTATGGTGAACACTTCCTTTGTTAATGGCCCCTTTCGATCTGTTAGCTGCTCTCAGCTGATCATGAGCACCACATCCACACCCACTGTTAACTGGGCCAGGGACATAGAACCATGTTCATAGTGCCAGTCAAAGCTACGCATTTAACTTAGGTTGTGAAAGCTGACTAGTGGGAAGTACAATACATAGAATGGTTGGTTACACTGTTTTCTTTCTTTCTAAAGACTTTGTTTGTTTGTTTGTTTGTTTGTTTTTGTTTTCTTGATAAAGGGTTTCTCTGTGTAGTCCTAGCTGCCTGGAACTTGCTGTGAAGAACAGGCTGGCCTCAAACTCAGAGATTTCCCCCTGTCTCTGCCTCCCCAGTATAGCCTCTGAAAAAGCAGTATGCATTCAGGGGGCAAAGGCAGGTGTATTTCTGAGTTCATGATCAGCCTGGGCTACATAGATATTGAGTTCCAGGATAGTCTAGGCTATGTACAAAGACCCTGTCTGAAAAATAAATCAAAACAAAAATAAACCTCTAAAATAAAACCAACCAACCAAACAAACAAATAAATATAAAACCAACCAAACAAAATCCAGACTGGACAGATGGCTTAGCACCTAGGTGGTTAAGACTGCATACTATTGCCAGGCGGCGGTGGTGGCGCACGCCTTTAATCCCAGCACTTGGGAGGCAGAGGCAGGCGGATTTCTGAGTTCGAGGCCAGCCTGGTCTACAGAGTGAGTTCCAGGACAGCCAGGGCTACACAGAGAAACCCTGTCTCGAAAAAACAAAAAAACAAAAAAGAATAGAAAAAGACTGCATACTATTCTTTCAGAGGACCCTAGCACCTACATCAGGCTATTCACAAGTGCTTATCTGTAACTCCAAAGGCAGTGTGTGTGTGTGTGTGTGTGTGTGTGTGTGTGTGTGAGAAAAGATTTTTTTTAAATGCTCAGGGAACATCAAGAACAAGGAAGAGAAAGAATGCAAGAGCCAGCAGACTGGGCCCAGCTGTTTTGTAATTCACTTTGTAGACCAAGCTGGCCTTGAGCTCACAAGGGATCACCTACCTCTGCCTTCCAAGTGCTGGGATTAAAGGTGTGTTTAATCTATGCCTGACTTGTTTGTTTGTTTGTTATTTTTTTTTTTCCGAGACAGGGTTCCTCTGCCCTGGCTGTCCTGGAACTCACTCTGTAGACTAGGCTGGCTTCGAACTCAGAAATCCTGCTGCCTCTGCCTCCCAGAGTGCTGGGATTACAGGCGTGCACCACCACCACCACCACCACCACCACCACCACCACCACCACCGCCTGGCTTGTTTGTTATTTTTAAAAAACAGGCTATGTAGTCTAACCTAGAAGGCTGGACTCAAGCTCTCCATCCTCCTGCCTCCAGAGTTTTGGGATTATAGGTCTTTGTCACCATGCCAACACAAAGTTCCATTGTCAGCACTAAAGAAGTGAGAGAGGGATGCCGGGGCAGCCGTGGTGGCGCACGCCTTTAATCCCAGCACTTGGGAGGCAGAGGCAGGCGGATTTCTGAGTTCGAGGCCAGCCTGGTCTACAGAGTGAGTTCCAGGACAGCCAGGGCTACACAGAGAAACCCTGTCTCGAAAAAAACAAAAAGAAGAAGAAGAAGAAGAAGAAGAAGAAGAAGAAGAAGGAGGAGAGAGAGAGAGAGAGAGAGAGAGAGAGAGAGAGAGAGAGAGAGAGAGAGAGAGAGGAGAGAATGTTTGATGTCTGGCTAGATTAGACTTTGGAGAAACAACATACACCCTACTGTAATGGGCTGCTCTGATCCTACTGCCCAATAACTTGGAACTCAGAACAAAAGACAACTTAGCAATAGCTATGGCTTCAGGCCAAGTTTCTCTGTCACTTGAGAGGATGATCCATGGAAAGTCTCTGGGGAATATGGACGCTGCAGGTTGGGGAGTCATGAAGACTTCCATGGCTTAGACAACTAGACAGGCTGTGGTTTCATCTACACGCCCCTGTTCTCCTCCACTTCACGCCGGATGCCTGAGCCTGGGGAAGGGTCCCTGCTTGCTCTCAGGGATCTTTCCTACATCTGTGGCCTCAAGTTTCCTTATCTGTAAATCATTTTTGTAATATTCAAGTATATGTAAGAAAAGACCTCACTATATAGCCCTGGCCGGCCTGGAACTCACAGAGATCCTCCTGCCTCTGCCTCCGGTACCTGTTGCCCTCAAGTTTCCTGTTCTGCCTTTGTATTTATTCAATAAGACTCATAGTCATTTGCCTTCTGAGTGAACCACTTGAGCTGCCTTACAAAACAAGTGAAAATGAGAGTAGTGGAGCTGCTCACGTGTATGAAAGCCACCTTAGGACAGCTCTCTCTCTCTCTCTCTCTCTCTCTCTCTCTCTCTCTCTCTCTCTCTCTCTGTGTGTGTGTGTGTGTGTGTGTGTGTGTGTGTGTGTTGTTGGAATCCAATAATCTAGGCTTCATGCATGCTAGACAAATAGTCAGCCACTCGGCTGTACTGTCAGCCCTAGGCCAAACTTAGTGCCATTCAAATGACACATTTAGAGCTTGACATTGGTGGCACACATCTTTGATCCCAGCACTCCGGGGCAGAGGCAGGGAGACCTCTGGATTCAAGGCTAGCCTGGTCTACAGAGTGAAAGTTTCAGGACAGCCAGGGCTACGTAGAGAAATCCTGTCTTAACCCCTTCCCACACAAAAATAAAAACCCATTAACAACAACAACAAAAAAAAAAATGGTGACACTGGAGCTGTAGAGATGGCTCAGTGTTTAGAGCATTCCAGAGGTCCGAGCTCAATACCCAGCAACCGCGTGCTGCCTTACTGTCATCTGTAATGGGATATGATGCCCTCTTGTGGTGTACAGGAGTATATGCAGAGAAAGCACTCATACAGAAATGAACTTTAAATCAAAACAGAAGCATAAAAGCCGGTGAAGCCAGGTGTAGTGACACAGGTCTTCTAGTCCTAGCACTTGGGAAGTAATCTTCTTCAGTTCCTCAACTATACAGCAAGTTTGAGGTTAGCCTGGCCTACATGAGACATATCCATTTAAAACAGATGGATGATTGCCTGGTGGTGGTGGTGGTGGTGGTGGTGCTGCGGTGGCGGCACACACCTTTAATCCCAGCTCTTGGGAGGCAGAGGCAGGCGGATTTCTGAGTTCGAGGCCAGCCTGGTCTACAGAGTGAGTTCCAGGACAGCCAGGGCTACACAGAGAAACCCTGTCTTGAAAAAACAAACAATCAAACAAAAAACAGATGGATAATTGATATCTGGATGGACATATAGAAAATAGGCAGACAAACCCGGGTGGTGGTGGCGCACGCCTGTAATCCCAGCACTTGGGAGGCAGAGGCAGGCGGATTTCTGAGTTCGAGGCCAGCCTGGTCTACAGAGTGAGTTCCAGGACAGCCAGGGTTATACAGAGAAACCCTGTCTCGAAAAAAACAAACCAAAAAGAAGAAGAAGAAGAAGAAGAAGAAGAAGAAGAAGAAGAAGAAGAAGAAGAAGAAGAAGAAGAAGAAATGGAAATAATTTCTACAGAGTCATGTTCTAAATGAGTTCACATCTCTCTACAGTGCCTATACAGAGGCACTCTGTGTCACATACAGAGCAGGGCTTGTTGAATGCTGACAAATACTTGCTTGGAGCTGGATGCTTTTTAATTTTTTGTGATTATTTTTGTTACTACTACTACTACTACTACTACTACTACTACTGTCACCTCTAGAGTGAAGTTGAGAAGCTTTCTGAGGGGCCAGGTCCTTTTGTGTCTAGCTTCTCCTCAGGTCTGTGGTAGCCAGCCTTCGTGATGTCCCCTAGTGACCTCTGCTTGTACTGTCCCCTCCTGCTGTGTGCATGCTCCATTAATAAACAGAGTAAACCAGGGGTGAGGTGAGATGGGGTGGAAGAAAGACAGAAGCAATCCCCAGGCCTCGCTGGCCAGCTTAGCCTTCTAGGTGAGTTTCAAGCCACTGAGAGACCCCGCCCAAATCAATAAGATGGCAGCCGAGGGCATGGCTCAATGGGGAAAGCATCTGATGTGCTGGCACGGGGACCTGAGCTGGCATTTCCAGAGCCCACATAAAGCTAGGCATGTTAGCACCTATCTGTAATGTCAGCTGTCCCACAGCAAGATGGAGGGTAGAGACAAACGATCCCCAGGAGCTCTCTGAAGGGCCTGCTGGACACAATGGTAACCCTCAAAGTTAAAAGGTGACAGACCAAACTTGGGCTTGGGGTGGTCCTCTGACTGCTATGCATATTTGTACTCTCTCTCTCTCTCTCTCTCTCTCTCTTTCTCTCTCTCTCTCTCTCTCACACACACACAAAGAAAGAAAGAAAGAAAGAAAGAAAGAAAGAAAGGAAAGAAAGAAAGGAAAGAAAGAAGAGAAGGAAGGAAGGAAGGAAGAAAAAAGAAAGAAAGGAAGGAAGGAAGAGTTAATGATGCCTCAAAGAGTTGACCTGCACATATACATGTATCCCCACACATTGGTGTGTGCATACACACACACACACACACACACACACACACACACACACTGGACTAATTATTGCCCACCTTATCAACTTGTTGCAAGGGTTAGCGAAATAGGTTTAAAGTGCTTAGAGAGAAACCTGGCATCCAGTCACCCTCTGTGCCTACAGTTTCCAAAGCCAGAGTCTCAACCAACCTTAGATGTAAAAAACAAAACAAAAAACAGCGAGAGCTAAGCATAGTAGCGCACATCTTTAATCCCAGCACTCAGGAGGCAGAGGCAGGCGGATCTCTGAGTTAGGGGCCAGCCTGGTCTACAGAGTGAGTTCCAGGACACCCAGGGCTACACAGAGAAACCCTGTCTCAAACCTCCCCAACCAAAAAAAAAAAAAAATTCCACAAATTGTTTTGCAAGTTGGTTATAGTGCACGCCTATAATCCCAGCAATCTGGAGGCAAATGCAGGTGGATCTCTGAGTTTGAGGCCAGCCTGGTCTACAGAGCAAGTTCTAGGATAGCCAGGGCTACACAGAGAAACTCTGTATCAAAAATTAAAAACAACAACGACAACAAAACACTTAGAAGAAAGTTGGGCTCTTGGCACATAGCTCTAAGCCTAGCACTTGCGAGGTATAGAGGCAGGAAGATCGGGCTTTCAAGGCCAGCCTGGGCTACATGAGACCACAGAGCCATCTCTCCACTCTCCCCCAACCCCTACTCCAGTATTTACATTGTATTGGCTATCAGAAGTTATCTAGAGATGATACAGCTACTGTGTTCGGGAGAAGTAGACCATGGTGCTACTACATACCTGCTGCTGGCATTTTGTCTAGGCTCCGCCCACAGTTACCTGGCAACAGCCAGATGTGCCTGACTCACTGTTAAAGGGCTGCCCGCCCCTCCTCTCTCTCTTGCTCTCTTTTGCTCTTGCTCTGTCCCATTCCCATGTCTCTCTCCATGTGTTCATGGCTGGCCTCTACTCCTCTACTCTCTCTCTCTCTTTCTCTCTCTCTTTCTCTCTCTCTCTCTCTCTCTCTCTCTCTCTCTCTCTGTCTTTCTCTGTCTCTACTACCCTTTCAACTCCCTTCCCCATGACTGAATAAACTTTATTTATACTAAAGCATCATGTCTGGTCCCTCAGGTGGAAGGGATGCTTCAGCATGGGCCCCACCTTACCACATCCACCAAACATATTCCTTCTCCCTTATCTTTTTTGTATTGTTTTGTTTTGTTTTTTGAGACAGGGTTTCTCTGTGTAGTCCTGGCTGTCCTGGAACTCACTCTGTAGACCAGGCTGGCCTCGAACTCAGAAATCTGCCTGCCTCTGCCTCCCAAATGCTGGGATTACAGGCGTGCGCCGCCGCCGCCGCCGCCGCCGCCGCCGCCGCCGCCGCCGCCGCCGCCACCACCACCACCGCCCGGCTCTCCCTTATCTTTTTATACACACAATATTTGGTGCTGAGACTCGGATTTAGAAACTCCACGGGTTCACATCTCTTCTCCAGCATCTCCTACATGGAGAGCTACCGCTCTCTGGCCCAAAGTTCAGAGAACTGGTAGGCTCCCCTCCCCACCCTGGTCGGAGTAAACATCATCCTGGTCCCAGGGGAGTGCTCTTGAGCTCGGAGCCACCCTTGTGCTGCCCTTGAGGATGGAGATAGTCTTTATGAGTAGTTTCTTCACTGACACGCATTCTAGGACATTTCCCTTGGGTGAGATTTTCCTCTCTCCTCCGAGGCAGTTCCTTCCTCACTGCTGCCAAACCCTACACCTAGGGAAACTGCTCTCCCACTGTCGCTCAGGGCTCCGGCCCAGAGCTCAGTCCCAAGTTCACCGTGTGACAACCTGGTGATCTGGCCTGGTTGTCATTCTCTACTTTTATCCTCGGGACACTGATAGAGGTGATTAATAACTCTCCTGGCACCCAACGGCTTGGCCTTTGCCTCTGCCTTGTCCCTATTTACTGGGACGTCCAGGCCTAATTAACAGTACCGGACAAGCCATATCTCTACACGGTCACTGAACTGGCACTTTAAAACCACGCTCTCACTGGCGACCCTTAGCACAGGCTTCCCTTCCTCCCGCCTTCCCTCGTCATTTGCTCTGCTCCTGGTTCGCCTTGTGCAAAGCATGTGTGGCCCACCGCTTGCGTGCTCTTCCTTGTGCACCTATCTGCCCCTGTCACGGGAGCTCGCTCTCTCTCTCTCTCTCTCTCTCTCTCTCTCTCTCTCTCTCTCTCTCTCTCTCTCTCTCTGTGTGTGTGTGTGTGTGTGTGTGTGTGTGTGTGTGTGTGTGTGTGTCAGGGACTCCACTCTCACCCTCTGCCCATCATGGCTGCCACTGCCCCTGCCTGGCCATCCAGCGTCTCATGGCATGGGCTTGAGCTCTACTGCAGCCGCAAGAAAAGCAGCTTTCGCCCTGTCCCCTTGGGATTCCTGCCTGGAACAACACTACACTGCCTGCCCCCGCCCACGTCCCCGCCGGATCTCTCTCTCTCTCTCTCTCTCTCTCTCTCTCTCTCTCTCCCTCTCTCCCTCTCTCCCTCTCTCCCTCTCTCCCTCTCTCCCTCTCTCCCTCTCTCCCTCTCTCCCTCTCTCCCTGCATGGGGCTGCTGCGGGCACACTTTTGCTAAGGCACCTCCCGTCAGCTTCCCCTGGGTCAGCCCTCCGCTGCGTTTCAGGTCAGAATTCTCTCATACCGACTGGGTGGAGTTGCTAGGAGACAGAATGCTGCGCTACTGGGCCGGGGCTTGTGGCTGCTAGGAGGGAGCCCTACCCTGCTTGCCTGCTCGCACTGTCCTCCCCTAGATCCTGCCACTGCGGCGCCACCACCGCCATGGTGGCTCCTCAAGATCTGCACTCTTCAGGCGGTGTGCGCCTGTGACCCCCCACCCCCACCCCCCGCACTTCCCCTCCCCCACCCCTCCCCGCCCCTCCTCCACCCGCGCATGCCTGGTGCCTCAGCCATGCATGCGCGTGCACCTGTCTCTCACTGCACTCAGATCGGCCCAGGTTAGAAACAGAATGGGTCAAAACTCCCCAGCTCCAGTAGGGATCAAGCCGCAAGCTTGCCTGCCTCTGCATGCGGTGGCCTCCACACTGGTCAGAAGTGTGGACAGTCGTGTACTCTCTTTACAGTCTGTCTCATCAGCGCTATGTGCCCACGCCCGCAGCCTGTTCTCACGGCCTGCATGCCTGCCTGCTCAGTTCATGTCACAGGCCTCAACCCGCCTGGACATACTTTCTGTCACCACAATCTAATGTCACCGCTGTGGACGCTCTGATTTCTTTCCACTGTGGTCCACACCAACAAAAAGCCAAGTGTTTCTCCGCTAATGCAAAATGTGTTTTTCTCTACTAATGCAACCTGTCAAAGTCACTTAACCATTAAGGTTTTTCAGTCTATCTTGCCTTGGCAAATGGTTTTTGCTACTGCCATTAAATTATAGTGTGTGCTATTGTCTAACTCAAGAGTATGTTTGTGGCGCACGCCTGTAGTCCCAGCACTTGGGAGGCAGAGGCAGGCTGATTTCTGAGTTCGAGGCCAGCCTGGTCTACAGAATGAGTTCCAGGACAACCAGGACCACACAGAGAAACCCTGTCCCCAAAACAAAAACAAAAAAAAAACAAAAAAAAACAAAAAAACAAAAACAAAAAACAAACAAACAAACAAACAAAAAAACAAAAACAAAAAAAACCAAAAAAATAAAAACCAGAGTATGTTTAATGGATACCGCTCTCAATCTTGTCAGAAGTCTGCTCATTATTAATCTTTACGCTTATGACAGACAGAATCTCCCACAGCCTAACGGTTAACCAAGGTCTCAGAAGATTTGGACACAGCTCCAAGAGACTGCCTGGAGTGTGGTATGAGAACCATTGGGAAACAGAAGCTGACCGAACTGTAGGTACCCTGAGAGTCTAATGGCTTATGGTGTGAATCAAGGTAAGTCATTTCTCATTTCACAGGTATCCATTCCACAGAGGAAGAGGCTCGGCGTCTTCTGGGCTGGAAAGCCAGACTGACTCTGCCCAAGTTGCCATGGAGACCACAGGGACCTGGGAACTGTTTGGAGTATAGATGAACTCTGTCATTTTTAATTAATATACGACTCCTAGATTGTAATTTACTCGTCCCCAGATTTCTGACGACATTGACAGCTGAACTAACTGTAGCTCGACAGCTAGAAACCAGACCTAGCTCCTTACCCCAAGGGACTCACTCCACCACTATATTTACTCATTAATAAATTCACTAACTGGCTAAGACTGCTGGATTCCTTACAGACTTCACGATGAATGATACACAAGTTCAGATGTAAACTTTCACAGAGGTAACCTGTTACTTCCTTACCTAAACTCAGTTTCCAGAAACTAAATGCTTCATATTTCCTCTTCTTGCTATGCCACTGTCCTAACATTGAGTTCTTATAAATCTGCCTAACCCTCACAAAACATTCCTCTATACAATCCAACTGTATAAACACAAATTCCAATTTTTGTCTCTCAATTATAAACTTAAAAATTATTTCTCATTATATATATTCAGTCTCCTAGACAGAAAGAAAAAGCCCTTCTTGTTCCTTCTGCTCCATGAAAGGCTCATCTTAAAGAATTCTCACATTAGCCAGGCGCACACCTGTAATCCCAGCACTTGGGAGGCAGAGGCAGGCGGATTTCTGAGTTTGAGGCCAGCCTGATCTACAGAGTGAGTTCCAGGACAGCCAGGGCTACACAGAGAAACCCTGTCTCAAAAAAACCAAAAAAAAAAATTCTCATGTTGCTAACTCATGTTGTTATCTCTTTTGTAAACTTATAAGCTATGGAAAACCCACTCAAGTCTACCTCTCATGGACCAAATAGACTCCATCCAGATAAGTATATCTGCTAATCAATAGCCTAAAGTTTCCACTTGCTGACTATTCCAGAGGGCAGGATTCCTCTCCTGTGCCCTGAAATTGGGACTCACCCCCAACCACCAAGACCTAAGGGTTTCAAACATGCACCTAAGAAAAAATTTCTTTCTCCCAAACGTAAGTACTTAACCTTATTTTCTACCTATAATGTGTGTGTGTGTGTGTGTGTGTGTGTGTGTGTGTGTGTATGTTCAGCATCTTGTCAAGTCCAGGCATTTACTACACCCAGAACAGCTCCAGAGAAGCAACCTGCAGATGCTCCACAGACACAGACGCCGCTACTGGACCTGTTCCTTCTGATGTAGCCACGGATGGTTCCACAGACCCTGGACAGCAACGAAACAGACACCATTCCTAAGACTGGACCAACATGTCTATCCACACCCATTTTCCTAGGTTTCCCAGAGACATGTCACCCCAAAGTCAGCAGGAACTAGCTAAAGATCATGAAGACCCTGTTCCTGCTCCACCATCACCTCTTTCTAATTTTTTTCTTTTTTCAATTAAATCAAAATGGGGAAAGCTGGGCGGTGGTGGCGCACGCCTGTAATCCCAGCACTCTGGGAGGCAGAGGCAGGCGGATTTCTGAGTTCGAGGCCAGCCTGGTCTACAGAGTGAGTTCCAGGACAGCCAGGGCCACACAGAGAAACCCTGTCTCAGAAAAAAAAGGGGGGGGATGTTAGCATTTTGTCTAGGCCCCACAGTTACCTGGCAACAGACTGGTGTGCCTAACTATAAAACGGGATGTTTGCCCCCTCCTCAGTCTCTTACTCACGTACCCTCCTACTCTTTCTGTCCCTTCTCTCCCCTTCCCCCTACCCCCTCTCTCTCCACGTGTTCATGGCCAGCTTCTACTCCTTTACTCAATCTCTCTCTCTCTCTCTCTCTCTCTCTCTCTCTCTCTCTCTCTCTCTCTCCCTTTCTGTCCCTACCCACAGAGGCACCCCCCTTCCCTCATACCTGACTGCACATCCACCAAACACACTCCTTCTCTCCTTATCTTTTTATAAAACACAACCCCTGCAATCCCAGCATTCCTGAGTCAGAGGCAGGAAGATGGAGAGTTGAAGGCTAGTCTTGGCTACAACAGCAAGTTCAAGGCCAGACCCTGTCTCACAGAACATATGGGAAGAGGTATGTGTGTTCTCTGTAAACACTACGCCACTTTATTCAAAGGAGTGAACATCTGAAGGATTTTGGCAACCGCAGGGGTCCCTACACTGATCCCCTCTATTTAAAGTATCACTCTCTGGGCTCTTACAGCTGCTGGAAGATGTAGTAGAGAAAGCACCAGGCTTAAGTGCCTACCTGAAGCGCAAAGCTGATGCCCTCTAGAGAAATAAGGCCATGAGTGTTGGCAGGAGTCCCTGACACAGGGGCCCAGGGATGGTTTTGCCACTGCTCCACAGTGTACCACCATGGGACCAAATACCTCTGACTTCAGATCGGCCATGCTGCCAAGTGGAGGGGGCACAGGAGTGGGAGTAGGTGGGGGAGACTGAGCAACCACTCCTTAGCACCCTTCACAGGGTTTCAGAACCCCTGCAGGAGAAATGGAAGGTACAGACGCTTTCCACAGGTTAGGTCCCCAAACCAGCACTTCCGGAATCTCCCATTCCCACTCTTCAGTCAGTAAATACTATAGTTTTTGTTTTTTGTTTGTTTGAGGATTTTTTGTCTTTTTTTTTTTTTTTTTGGTTTTTCGAGACAGGGTTTCTCTGTGTGGTCCTGGCTGTCCTGGAGCTCACTCTGTAGATCAGGCTGGCCTCAAACTCAGAAATCTGCCTGCCTCTACCTCCCAAGTGCTGGGATTACAGGCGTGCACAACCACGCCTGGCTCGTTTTTTTTTTTTTTTTTTTTTTTGTCTTTAAGGATAAACGTTTGATTCCAATTTACTTGCAAGGCTTCAATCAGCCTTTCCCTTAATTGGAAGCTGTTATTCATTGTGTATATTAAGCCAGAGAAAGGTTGGAAAAATATAAATAGGAAATGTTTACCATAAAAGCGAAATGAGCTGCTAAAAAGAACACAGCCAAACCAGCAAAGCGACATAACAAGTACAGGACATTCTGGAAACAGCGAGACTATAGACGCAAAAGGGATAAGGGGCTGAGTGTGAGCAATGGGACAGGCCAGGAACCCCAATGTTGGGAGGCAGCCAGGAGGCTCCGAAAGTCAGGGTCATCCTTGACTACACAGTGAGTTTGAAGCTGGCCTGGTTTACATAGTAAGACCCTCTTTCAAAAGCCAATACACACACACACACACACACACACACACACACACACACTTGAGCAAGGCTCATGTGCAGAGGGAGGGGACGGCTATTGTAGATCACCATTTGAATAAAGCAGAGCACAGGGCCGATATAGTGCAGGGCCTCACTGTTACTCACGATGCACACATGACACCAGTTCCTCTGAGCACACTGAAAGTACCCGCCAACAGGGAACCCACTGTAATCACTGGAGTGACTACGACATAATATAGGTCAAATGATAATAACAAAAGTCCCTCTGTGGTGGGACTGCTGCCGTGCCTCCAGGGGGCAGGTAGCTGATAGACATCTCTGTACCTCAAACTTAATTTTCCTGAGAATCCAAAATTATTCCTAAAAAAAAAAGCAGGAAAATAAGGAAGCCAGTTTGGCTTGAGGACACATGGTAGACAGAGTCCAATTGAAGTTGAACCAAAGAAAGTGTTATAGGTCTAGGTTGAGGTGTCTGTGAATTTTTTTTTGTTTTTTGTTTTGTTTTGTTTTGTTTTGTGTTTTTTGTTGGTTTTTTTTTTCTGAGACAGGGTTTCTCTGTATAGCCCTGGCTGTCCTGGAACTCACTCTGTACACCAGGCTGGCCTCGAACTCAGAAATCTGCCTGCCTCTGCCTCCCAAGTGCTGGGATTACAGGCATGCGCCACCACACCCGGCTGTGTCTGTGAATTATTAAGGACAATAGCAGTAGGCCATGGTTGGGCCTGCCTGTTTCTTTTCTTATGCCCCTGTCCCAGCCCTAAAGTCTCTGCTACCTCAGCTCCCAGCTTCCCTCCTCACACACAGCGCATGTGACTCTTCCAGGACATCAGATTTGTCTTCCCCTATCCCAGGCCTAAATCCTGAGCAAGGTGACACCAGTGGCCCTGAACTTGAGGACACTGACCTGTCTTTGCGTCCACAGGCCTTGGGGGTTGAGACCGGAGCTGAGGTCAGAGACCCAGGGAAGTGAACATCTCTAGGGTATGCGGCGCTGAGGGTGTTAGGGTAACACAGGGTAGCTGTAGGCAAAACTTGGCCTTGTTTTCCAGGCGTTCAGCCTACACTCTCACAGTTCTTCTTTCATAGGACCCTGGGGTGTGTGTGTGTGTGTGTGTGTGTGTGTGTGTGTGTCACTGTACATGTGTGGAAATCACATGATAACTTGTCAACGTGTGGGAGTCAGTTCTCTCCTCTCACTGTAAAGGTCCTCAGGTCATTGAACTTCTTGGGAATCCACTATGGGGTGGGTTGTTTGTTTGTTTACAGTGTTTAAATGGAAACCAGGGTCTTACACAAGCTACCACTTCCCGGGCCTCATTTATTTAATTTATTTGAAGCTGAGTATCTTGTTTACTTTTTTATTGATGATATGATAAGACGCCATGACCAAGGCAACATGAAAACAAAGCCTTTGGGCTGGAGAGATGGCTCAGCGGGTTAAAAGCACTGGCTGCTCTTGCGAAGGTCCTGAGTTCAAATCCCAGCAACCACATGGTGGCTCACAACCATCTGTAATGAGATCTGACACCTTCTTCTGGTATGTCGGAAGACAGCTACAGTGTACTTACATATAACAATAAATAGACTTTTTTTAAAGTAGATTTTGAAAATTCTAAGCCTATAGAATATGAAGTGGAAAATTCTGCTTTCTTTTTTTTTAAGATTTATTTATTTTATGTATGTGAGTACACTCTGTTTTCACTTTTACAACAAACATATGGGAATTCCATGGGCTGGTAGTTTGTCAGCAGTGGCCCCTTTTATAAATGTGGAAACTCAATCCCTGTGATATTCTGACAATGGGCACAGCTTATGGTTGCTCTGGATCACCAGTACCAATACCTTCCCTAGGAGCATTTACCCTATTACGCCTTGCTCCTAAAATGCTTATCAAACCAACCTATATGGCAAGAGCAGTGGGCCATAACACAAGAAAAATTGCAGGCACTTGAACAACTGGGACAAGAGCATCTGGAGGTTCAATGCGGTTTGATCCAGAAGAAACCGTGAGGCTCTGCCGATTGGCCAAAGTCCAAGGAATTGGCAAGGAGAAGTTCTTTGGTGCATTTCTCTCTATGAGGTCAGGACAAACAATAGCCAGCAAAGAATGACGAGGTGAGCCAATACCATATAGAGTTATCAGCGAAGATCAGCATCAGCAAAGGCCACAATAACCACCAAAGAATGGCAAGGCAAACCAATACCATACAGCATTGTCCACTGTCTGTTGGGTTACGCTTATCAACCTTTGGAAAGGTTACGCCTTTCCAAACATCACATGTTCTTTCATATGTCCCCTCTAGCAAAACATCACATGCCTTTTTTTCCCAGGCAGCTTCCAGAAAAACACCGCGTGTCTGTTCTCAGCAAAACATCCTTCCATGTGTCTGCTTCAGTAAAAACATCCTCTCATAAGACAGTTTCCAGAAAAACATCAGATGACACAACTAAGTCTCCAAAGAAACTAGAAATTTCCACTTCATATCCCCATTTCTGTTTAAAAAGTTGTCTTTTTCTCTAATATTATCAATTTATACACAATAGAAACAAATATAAGGACCATAAAACTAGAACTTTGCCGGGCGGTGGTGGCGCATGCCTGTAATCCCAGCACTTGGGAGGCAGAGGCAGGCGGATTTCTGAGTTCGAGGTCAGCCTGGTCTACAGACTGAGTTCCAGGACAGCCAGGGCTACACAGAGAAACCCTGTCTCGAAAAAACCAAATCCAAAAAAAGAAAAAGAAAAAAGAAAACCTAGAACTTTACTGTGGTGCAGAAGACCATGCCAGGAAACTTGGTGTGATGGTTTGTATATGCTTGGCCCAGGGAGTGCTATTATCAGAAGGTGTGGCCCTGTTATAGGTGCATCACTGTGGGTGCGGGCTTTAAGGCCCTCATCCTAGCTGCCTAAATCCAGTCTTCTACTAGCATCCTTCAGATGAACATGTAAAACTTCCACCTCTGCCTGCATCATGCCTACCTAGATGCTGCCATGCTCCCACCTCGATAATGATGGACTGAACCTCTGAACCTGTAAGCCAGCCCAATAAAATATTGTCCTTTATAAGACTTGTCTTGGTCATGGTGTCTGTTCACAGCAATAAAACCCCAACTAAGACACTTGGTAAGGTTGAGTTGGTTTGGAAGTCCCAGAACCTTATACCAGAGGATGGTAGATGCTTCCCTGCTCCCTGACCAGACCACTGTCATGTGACCACAGCACTCCATGAAGAGGATTGTGACAATCAGTCACATAGGGGCAGTGCCCCAAGCCCCTCCACATACAAATAAGGCATCCCTGACTTCTCAGACTAGGCCAACGGAAAGTGTTTGTCAAAGCTGGGCAGTGGTGGCACACACCTTTAACCCCAGCACTTGGGAGGCAGAGGCAGGTGGATTTCTGAGTTCGAGGCCAGCCTGGTCTACAGAGTGAGTTCCAGGACAGCCAGGACTATACAGAGAAACCCTGTCTCAGAAAAAACAAAAAAACAAAAAACAAACAAACAAAATCCCAGAAAGTGTTTGTCAGACCCCAACCAAACCCAAAGTATATATAAGATCCTATCATCCAGAAGGAATAAAGATGTGAGAATTACTTCATCATGGATCGTCTGAGAGCTTCTGTCACATAAGAGCTGTAACACTTCCTGGGGAAGAGGGCTCCTTTCCAAAGCTTTCACTGCTTGAAGCTGCTCAGGCCCACCTTGGTCAGTTCCATCCCCATGGCCCCAACCTAGTCTCTGCACCCTAGATGCTAACAATCATAACACATCAAATGACCAAAACCATCCACACCCCAACTCAAGAGACTGGGGTGACAGTCTTCTTATATAATTGTGTCCTGGTGGATTGGGGCAAAGAATTCCTCTTTGGGGCCCAAAAGGAAATTGGAAAAATGGTAAAGTCAAAACAAAGCTAGCTGGCATTATTTGTTGTGCAGTCTTTATGTGTTGAGAAAGTTTAGGGCTTAACTGAAGTCCTGACTGGAACAATCTGAAAGGCTGGATGAATCAAGGTCATTGGGATTGGCAGTCCTTCCTGAAGCTGTTCTCTAAGCTTGTCTCTGGGAACAGCATCAGGTGAGGCAGGATCAGACAGGGATCTGGAACTCTAGGTCATTTCGGCATCCTCAAGGGTGAATCTTGTTAGGGCTTCACTCTTGGTATTTCATTCTGTAAATATAAACCTTACAACCAATATTTAGTTCTATAAAGATAGTTTTATAGCTTGTGTAAGGTACACACGTCAGTTAAGGATGAATTTTTGTGCCTTGTTTGAGCAGGTAAAAGATAATTGTCTTTTAATGAGGTAGTTTGATCAATAACCAAATTGTAATAAATCTTCATTCATGCCATATGAAAGGACGGCATGAGTAAAGCCCTGTCTCAGGAGTCAATCCTCAGCACCCCATAAAAAAAATGGATGTGGTAACTCACATGTGTAGTCCCGTCACTTGGGAAGGCAGGAGGATCAGAAATCAAGGTCCAGAGCTAGGGAGACAGCTTAGGTTGCAATACGGTTTGTCTCAAAGCATGAGGACTTATGTTTGATTACCCACAGAAAAGGTTAGGCATTATGGTGTCTATTTGTAGTCATAGTTTGGGAGAGGTAGACATAGAAGGATCCCTGGGGCTCACTGGCCAGCTAAGCTAACCTAATTAATGAACTCTAGGTTCAGTGAGAGATTTGTCTCAAAAAATGAAGTTGAGAGGTACAGAGATGGCACTGCAGTTAAGAGCACTGGCTGCTTTCACAAAAGACCTGGCTCAATTTCCTTCACCAGCATGGCCGCTCACAACTGTCTATGACTCCCTCTAGAGTCACAGTGCCCTCTTCTGGACTTGTACAGGGTATGTCAATACACGTGCAAGTAAAACCCCCATACTTGTAAAATTAATCAATTAAAAAGCAAAAAGCAAGCCGGGCGGTGGTGGCACACGCCTGTAATCCCAGCACTCTGGGAGGTAGAGGCAGGCGGATTTCTGAGTTTGAGGCCAACCTAGTCTACAGAGTGAGTTCCAGGACAGCCAGGGCTACACAGAGAAACCCTGTCTCAAAAAACCAAAAAAAAAAAAAAAAAAAAAAGCAAAAAGCATATGAATAGAAAAACAAAAACAATATGGAGACCAAATGAGGAAAAGCCCCAAAGGCATCTTCTGCCTTCCAGATGCTTCCCTACATTCACCAACACAGGAACACAAACTCATATACATAAACACACACACACACACACACACACACACACACACTTGTAAAGAAGTTCAGCTGGGTGGTGGTGGTGGTGGTGGTGGCGGCGGCGGCGGCGGCGGCAGTGCAGCACGCCTGTAATCCCAGCACTCTGAGAGGCAGAGGCAGGCGGATTTCTGAGTTCGAGGCCAGCCTGGTCTACACAGTGAGTTCCAGGACAGCCAGGGCTATACAGAGAAACCCTGTCTCCAAAAAACCAAACTCAAAAAACAAAAAACAAAACAAAACGGAAAAAAAAAGAAAAAAGAAAAGAAAAGAAAAGAAAAGAAAAGAAAAGAAAAGAAAAGAAGTTCAAAGTTACCCTCAGCTACACATACACAAGGCCAGCTTGGGCAACATAAGACCCTGTCCCAATAAACAAAACACAATAGAACCAAATGACAACCTCATCCCCCACCTCCAGAAACTGGAGTGTGGATAATTGGGAGATCACTTATGTAACGTGCTCTAGATCCTCCGTTCCACTTCCAGTGTGGTGGTTTGAGTGAGAACAGCCCCTATAGGGTCATAGATTTAATACTTGGTCCCCAGTTGCTGGAACTGTTTGAGAAGGATTAGGGGGTGTGGCCCCATTGGAGTTATGTCACTGGGGTTGGAGTTGGAGGTTTCCAAAGGATACATCATTCCCTATTCTTCCCCACACCACTCCGTGTGGAGCAGATACAGGCTCTCAGCTACTGCTTTATGCCATGCCTGCCTGTCATGATGGTCATGGACTATACTACCCTCTGGAACCAAAAGTCCCAAACTAAAGGCTTTAGGTTTTTTTTTTTTTTAAGATTTATTTCTTATATTATATGTGAGTACACTGTAGCTGTCTTCAGACACACTCCAGAAGAGGGCATCAGATCTCATTACAGATGGTTGTGAGCCACCATGTGGTTGCTGGGATTTGAACTCAGGACCTTCGGGAAGAGCATTCAGTGCTCTTAACCACTGAGCCATCTCTCCAGCCCCCAAACCTACTTTTAATTAGGGTGCTTAAATGCTTTAACCTCCCTTCTAGCCCACCACCCTCCCAAGGCAGTGAAAAAGTGGAAAGGAAAGGTTATTAGGACAGAGGAGGATGTGGACCTGTTTAGAAATAGTTCTTTGGAGCAACTCCAATCTTTGTTGTCAGCTCACAGGAATCAGCGGCGGCAGCTCTAGCCACCTACAAGCAACATGCATGAACCAGCAATGACAATTCTACTCAGAAGAAACTTCGAGGCTCTACCAATCGGCCCAAGTCAGGGGAAGCTGCAAGAAGCTACCAGAACACCACCAGGACACCAGCAGAAGTTCTTTGGTACATTTCTTTCTATGAAGTCACGACAATGACCAGCAAAGAGTGGCAAAGTAAACCACACACCATCATCCACTGTTTGTTGGGTTATATTTATATTCTTTCCAAATGTCATGTGCTCTCACAAGTGTCCTCTCTAGCAAAACATCACGTGCCCCTTTTCCAGGCTGCTTCGACAAAAAAAACACCATGTGTCTGTTCTCACCAAAACATCCTCTTATAAGACAGTTTCCAGAAAAACATCAGATGACACAACTGAGCCCCCAGAGAAACCAGAGATTTCTGCTTCACTTGCCATTAAGGAACGACTTTTTTCTTTTCCTTTGTTTATTTGAGACAGAGTTATTCTATGTAGCCCTGGTTGTCCTGGAACTCTGTAGACCACGCTGGCCCAGAAAACAGAGGTCTGCCTGCTTCTGCTTCCTAAGTGCTAGAATTAAAGGTGTGCACCACTGCACCTGACTAGGAAAATCTTTTTATTTTTATTTTAAGAATTTTTTATTTATTTTATGACTGTGAGTACACTATTGCTCTTTTCAGATACTAGAAAAGGGCATCGGATCCCATTACAGATGGTCATGAGCCACCATGTGGTTGCTGGGATTTGAACTCAGGACCAATGGAAGAGTAGACAGTGCTCTTAACCGCTGAGCCATCTCTCCAGCTTGACTAAGAAAATCTTTTTTGTTGTTGTTGTTTTTTGTTTTGTGTTTTTGTTTTTGAGACAGGGTTTCTCTGTATAGCCCTGGCTGTCCTGGAACTCACTCTGTAGACCAGGCTGGCCTTGAACTCAGAAATCCGCCTGCCTCTGCCTCCCAAGTGCTGGGATTACAGGCGTGCACCACCACCACCCGGCTTCTACGTACATTAGACAACCAAGCTTGACAACCTGAATTTGATCTCCAGGCAAATACATACATTGATTTCCTTATTTTTTTATTGTTTAAATTATTATTATTATTATTGTTGTTGTTGTTGTTGTGTATACATACAAGATTTGGAAAAGGGAGAAATGGTGGCAGCCTACATAAAAGGGCAAAAGGAATCTTTTAGTTTTTGCCTACTTGTCCTTACTCTTGCTTGCAAATTCATCTATCCTGCTGTGAAGACACTCCTTCCCTGGCATCAGAGCCTACTTCTTCAATCTTCTTGCATATACTGAAGACCAGATAAGATGTACAGTCAACTACTGGATTCTTAACCTTTCTGTCAGGAGGTAGCCATTGTTGGACTAGCTAGACCACAACCTGTAAACTACTCTAATAAATCATCTTTTTAGTTATAAGTATAGCTCCATTCTGTTGGTTATGTTCCTATAGAAAACCCTGACCGCCAGGCGGTGGTGGCGCACGCCTGTAATCCCAGAATTTGGGAGGTAGTGGCAAGTGGATTTCTGAGTTCGAGGCCAGCCTGGTCTACAGAGTGAGTTCCAGGACAGCCAAGGTTACATAGAGAAACCCTGTCTCGAAAAACAAAAAACAACAACAACAACAAAAACAAAAAAACAAAAAAAAAGAAAGAAAGAAAGAAGGAAAGAAAAAGAAAAAGAAAAGAAAAGGAAAGGAAACCCTGACCAATATAGCAGAGTGATTTTTTTTTTTTGAGACAGATAGGGTCTCTTGTAGCCCAGGCTAACCTCCAACTCACTGCGTCGTCCATGTTGGCCTAGAACCTTCCACCTTTCTCCTGCTTCAGCCTGCCATTATCCTCATTGCCAAAACAGGGTCCCCAGACACAGTTGGTTGCCCACCTCCTGGCATCTGAGCTGATACCCAATGTGACACCCCCACCCCCCCACCCCCCACCCCCACAGAGTTCCTCCTGCCTCTGTCTCTCCAGTGCTAGGATTAATGGTGTTAGCCACCATCACTAACTTTTATTCTATCTTATTTGGTTGATTTGGTTTGGTTTGGGGTTTGTTGTTGTTGTTGTTGTTGTTGTTTTGTTTTGTTTTGTTTTTGTTTTTGTTTTTGTTTTTTTGTAGCCCTGGCTTTCCTGGAACAAGCTGTATAGACCAGGTTGGCCTTGAATTTGATGTGTTTGCTTGTTTAAGATAGGGTATGTCTAGCTGTCCTGTAACTATGTAGACCAGGCTGACCTAGGAACTCCACCTGCTTCTGCCTCCTGAATGCTGGGATTAAAGGCAAGCACCACCATGCCTGGCACAAATAAATATCTCTTTAAAATTTGTCTTAAGACTATTTTTATGGGGCTGGAGCAACAGCTCAGTGGTTAAGAGCACTGACTTCTCTTCCAGAATACCTGGATTCCATTCCCAGCAACCACATGTTGGCTCACAACTGTCTGTGACTTCAGTTCTAGGGATCTAATGTCTTCTTCTGGCCTTCATGGGCACCAGACATGTAAATGGTTCATATTTACATGCATGCAGGTAAACACCCATATTTTATATATATATATATATATATATATATATATATATATATATATATATATATAATAAATATGTTTTTACCAGGGTCTCCCTATGCAGCCCTGGCTGGCTTAGAACTCATAATGTAGACCACAGTGACCTCAAACTCATAGAGATCCTCCTGCCTCCCAAATGCTGGGACCAACGGTGTGTACCACCACGCCCAGCTGTAAAAATAAATAAATCTTTTTTAAAAAGCCAGGTATGGTGGTACAATCATTTAATCCCAGCACTTAGAAGGTAGAGGCAGGCAAATGTCTGGGTTGAAGGCCAGCCTGATCTGGGTACTTAGTGGATTGCAGGCCAGCACAGGGCTACATAGTGAGACCCTGTCCCAAAGAAAAGTTTATTTTTATTTGCACATTATACATATGTCTAAGTGAACATGGAGGTCCCTGTAAGAGGACATCTGATCCCCTGGAAATGGAGCTACAGGTAAGAGGTTATGAGATGCTTGATATAGGTGCTAGGAACTTAACTCCGGACCATTAGAAGAGCAGGAAGCCCTCTTAAACCGTGAGTCACCTCTCCAATACCAATTCAGTGAGAAACATTCAAAGATGGACATTGGGAGCCGGGCGTGGTGGCGCACGCCTGTAATCCCAGCACTTGGGAGGCAGAGGCAGGCGGATTTCTGAGTTCGAGGCCAGCCTGGTCTACAGAGTGAGTTCCAGGACAGCCAGGACTACACAGAGAAACCCTGTCTCAAAAAACAAAACAAACAAACAAAACAAAACAAAACAAAAACAAAAACAAAGATGGACATTGCCAGCAAGGATCCTGGAGAGGCCTGAGAATCCTTGGAGGTTTTGCCTTTTCAGTATTTTGATGTTAGTGTTAAGAGCTAGCTGACTCACTGGGTGGTAGTGGCGCATGCCTGTAATCCCAGCACTTGGGAGGCAGAGGCAGGTGGATTTCTGAGTTCGAGGCCAGCCTGGTCTACAGAGTGAGTTCCAGGACAGCCAGGACTACACAGAGAAACCCCATCTCAGGAAAAAAAGAAAGAAAGAAAGAAAGAAAGAAGAGCTAGCTGACTATTTTTTTCTTTTCCCTTTTCCTAGTTAAATGTAATGTTAGATATTGGTTTATTTCTATATTGTTTCCTATGATGTTTTTTTCTAATTATGTCCCAAGCTAAAGTCAACTTGGTGTTTTGACTTGTTCTTCCTCTATAGTTTTGTGGCTTACACATTGTAAATGGTTTATACTGATTCATGGTATGTCCCAAGGATTGGCTGACCATAGCCCTCTATAGGCAAGTGGGCTATGTCACCAAATGGGCAGAAGAACTGCTGAGGTTGGATGAGCGCCAACCCCAGGAATCTCAGAGATTTGAGAATAGCAGGAGTGGAGCCAGCCCCTCCCACCCTGTCTCTAAACCTGCTCTAAAACATATAACCATGACACCGCACTGAGAGGACCACAGGCAGTCACACGATGTACCACCTAGGGTGTCCTTCCCCCTGCAAATGCAGCACCACCAACCTCTCCGACTCAGCCAACAGAAAACACCCTCTATCGATTAAACTCAAGTTTTCAGGCTTAAATGCTGTGAGCACTTCACTTGCTGAGACTTCTCACCATTCCCTTTAAAATATTTTTATTTGTATTTTTTTTGTGTGTGTGTGAAGGGAGAGAACGCCACGGCATGCTCAGATATCACACACACACACACACACACACACACATGCACTCGCGCACACACACACACAGTCATACACATACACTACACATTATACAACATACACATCTCACACACACATATATCACATACATTACACACACACAAAATCATACACACACACTACACATCATACAACATACACATCTCACACACACACAAACATCACACAGATACACAAACCACACATATACACATATATCATACATATATCACATAACACACTTGCACACACATGTACATACATCACACATGTGCACACATATGCACACACACACACACACACACACACACACATATATATATACATGCATATCATGCACACACAAAGTGAAATCCTCAGTAACAACAGAAACAGCAGGCGTGCACCCGGAATGAGATCCGCACAGAGTCCTATTGAAAGGGGCACAGGAGAGGAAGCTTCCCCCCCCTTTCCCAGACAGATACAGATCTGTTATTCTTGTCCATTTGATGATGTAACTCCTTTCAGTTACTATTTTAGCTTTAAGAGAAAAGAAAAGGCTCAGATCTGAAAGGAGATAGTATGAGTAGGGGGAAAGCCAACAAAAAACAATGTACTATGAGAAAAATGTGGTTTTTATTTTAATAAATGTTTTTTGGGTTAAAAAAAAAAAAAAGGCTGGGCGGTGGTGGCGCACGCCTTTAATCCCAGCACTTGGGAGGCAGAGGCAGGTGGATTTCTGAGTTCGAGGCCAGCCTGGACTACAGAGTGGGTTCCAGGACAGCCAGAGCTACACAGAGAAACCCTGTCTCGGAAAAAAAAAAAAAAAGAAAGAAAGAAAGGAAACACCCTCTAAATCCCACCCCACTCCCCAAGGTTCATAGCCTCCCTGTCTACATGGATTCATTTCACTGAGGACCACCCCAAGGGTGTCTTTCTTTACTGAGCTGTAACACTTGGGGAAGAGTTCTCTCACCTGAAGCATTTGGCTTTGAATCCTGGACCCTCCTGGCTGGCCAGATTCTCACTGCCTTCAGAGGCTCAGACCATTGTCACTACAGCTGATGAGAGAGACCCAGGACCCTTGCTACCTGTCCTGCACGGGCTGCCCAAACCTCTTCATTCCTCTTTTTTTTTTTTTTTTTTTTTTTTTTTTTTGGTTTTTCGAGACAGGGTTTCTCTGTGTAGCCCTGGCTGTCCTGGAACTCACTCTGTAGACCAGGCTGGCCTCGAACTCAGAAATCCGCCAGCCTCTGCCTCCCAGAGTGCTGGGATTACAGGCGAGCGCCACCACTGCCCGGTTCTTCATTCCTCTTTTTTTTTTTTTTTTTTTTTTTTTTTTTTTGATTTTTTGAGACAGGGTTTCTCTGTGTAGCCCTGGCTGTCCTGGAACTCACTCTGTAGACCAGGCTGGCCTCGAACTCAGAAATCCGCCTGCCTCTGCCTCCCAAGTGCTGGGATTACAGGCATGCGCCACCATGCCCGGCTCTTCATTCCTCTTTTAAGAAGAGCTGTAACACTCCTGGCATTCCCTCCTAGACCAGAGTCCTGTGGAGCCTATTTGTCCCAGGTTCTACTTCATTGTCCTCAGTCTGGCAGATAGAGCGTCTGCCACCCCAGAGGGAAGTGGGCAGACTGCAGAGAGCACGATCCCACAGCAAGCACTTCTCTCCCCACCATAAAAAGAAATCATTCCACTTTTGTAATCACTTGCTATGCACTCGGGCTCGGGCTTGACTGCTTCCCCTGCTTTTAGTCTTGGCTGCTTCTTTCTCCTCCTTCAGAGGACACCGAAAGTTTGGCCCCCTTTACCTTGCAAACATTTTGGTGGTTGTTCCTGGTTTTTGACACCCCAACAGTTAGAGTCCGGTTCAATGGATGCAAATGAGTTAGATGGTTCTGGGCTGAGAACGTCTGATGGGTTTTGGTTTGTGTGTTTAAAGAAAGGTCAAATCAAGCTGCCCCCCATCCCCCCACCCCCATCCCCCCACCCCATCCCCCACCCCCCACCCCCATCCTGCCACCCCCGTGATGCAGGCCAGGCAGTCCAGGCATCCTGAAATGAGCACCTTAGCCTGCATGAGTGAGCATTCGTCAAGGCCTCCAGGCTAGCTGCTGATCCTCAGTGCTCTGTCCTCCAAGAGGATCAGGGCCAAGATGGAGGCTAAATGGGGACCTTCTTGTTCAGAGCTGGTTTTCTCATCTTCTGGTATTTAACACTAGCTGACTTTTCCCATAAAGATAGCGCTATTTTTGGTACCAGAAACCTAGTTTTCTCCATCTGGCATACCCTTGTAGCTCATGTTTCTTCTTCTAGGACAACCCAACTAAAAAAGAGCCACCATACACTAAAACCTTCCCACCATCATGGATAGGCTCCTGCCTTCAAAGGGACAAGTGATCTCTCTTCAGGTTCTATATGTTTAACTTTGCACAACAGATTGTAGGACACACACACACACACACACACACACACACACCTCTTATAAATGTCTGTAGAACAAGTTAGCATGTGAAACACCAATATAACAAAAGGTGAACGTTATATATATTCTTCATAACAGATGATGAGTATTTTTAAATACTCAAAGGACTAAAAAGGAAAAGACAAAAATCACCCCTTCTGTCAGAGACAATGGTGACCCATAGCTACGCTCTCCAAATTCTTTGGGAGTGACAATAAAGTTCAAAAGGTAATGTGGAAACCAAGAGGAAATTTTGCTCATTAGTAAAATTAGCTTCAATAAAAATAGTTCTCCCCAAATAAGCTTTTAGTAACAAGTAATAAATCTGCGTTAAGTCTGAATCTGAATGTCCTGGAACATGTGCACATGAGAGACTGCCTGCATGTGTGTGTGCGCGCTCTCGCATGCATGGACCCAGGTTTTGTAGTACCTGAAGATCTTACAGCCTGGAGAAACCTTTATTAACAAATGACGATAAAACCCTGCACAGTGGTGCACGCCTTTAATCCCAGCACTTGGGAAGCAGAGGCAAGCAGATCTCTGTGAGTTCAAGGCCAGCCTGGTTTACAGATCGTGTTCCAGGACAGCCAGAGCTACACAGAGAAACAAACAGAGCTGAAAAGGTTGGTGACGTCGCTCCATGGCTGGAGGGCTTGGGTCTCTCCTCAGCAGCACATAAATCTGCCTGGTGGTGCACAGCTGGGACACCAGCACTCCAAAGTAGAGGATCAGGAGATCGAGGCCCCCTTAACCTGCGTAGGACTGTCTCAGACAAAACACACTAGGTTCCAAATTCGAGGACTGATCTTGTGCAGCAGTAGGGATGGACTCCAGGGCCTCCTACCGCTAAACTAGGTACACACCCCAGGAAGTAAACTAAAAATAGCCCTTAGCCAATTTGACCTTGTTGTCTTCGCCAATGTCACTATTTTAGTCGAACCAGTATGAAATTAAATTTTCCCCATTGTTCTGTCAGGTAAACTATTAACCCAAAAAGTCTACATATTACCTCTATTTAAACTTTCTTTCCTCTGAAAGGAATGGTGGTTCATGTTTTTAATTCTTCGAAGGTAGAGACTGGAGGATGTCTGTGAGTTCAAGGTGACTAAACAGTAAGACCCTGTCTCTCTCTCTCTCTCTCTCTCTCTCTCTCTCTCTCTCTCTCTCTCTCTTATACACACACACACACACACACACACACACACACACCTTCTTTAGGTGTGATTAAAAAAAAATCACAATTTATTTTCCGAATATATAGTCTCTTTCAACACCTTACAGAAATACCTGAAAACTGTGTGGTAGTGTGTGTGAGACCTCAGCACTCCAGAGGTTGAAGCAGGATAATCACTGGCATCAGGCCAACCTGGGCTAAGCAGCAAGATCTTTCAAGAAAAAAAAATGGTGTTGGAAAGATGACAAAGCAGTCACTTGCTACTAAGTCTGATGGTCTCAGTTGAGTCTCCAAGCCCCAGATGTTAAAAGGAGAGAACCAACTCTCAAAAGTTGACCTCTTAGCCGGGCGGTGGTGGCACACGCCTGTAATCCCAGCACTCTGGGAGGCAGAGGCAGCCGGATTTCTGAGTTCGAGGCCACCCTGGTCTACAGGGTGAGTTCCAGGACAGCCAGGGCTACACAGAGAAACCCTGTCGAAAAAATCAACCCCCCCCAAAAAAAAGTTGACCTCTGACCTCTACAAACTTGCTCTTTGGCACACATGCATGTGTATTCACACAAATAAATGTAATTTGTTTGTTTGTTTTTTCAGACAGGGTTTCTCTGTGTAGCCCTGGCTGTCCTGGAATTCACTCTCTAGATCAGGCTGGCCTTGAACTCAGAAATCCGCCTGCCTCTGCCTCCCAAGTGCTGGGACTAAAGACATGTATCACCATGCCTGGCCATAAATATAATTTTTGTTTTTGTTTTTTTTCGAGACAGTGTTTCTCTGTGTAGCCCTGGCTGTCCTGGAACTCACTCTGTAGACCAGGCTGGCCTCGAACTCAGAAATCCGCTTGCCTCTGCCTCCCAAGTGCTGGGATTACAGGCGTGCGCCACCACCCCAGGCCCAATATAATTTTTAAAAAAGAGAGGGTAAAACTGTTCCTCCAAATGAAAGGAAATGAGAATAAAAAAGAAAGAAAAAAAAGTTAGGTGTAAGCACACTGATAGGACAGAAGGATTGCCACAGGTTCAAAGTCAGCCAGGAAAAGAGAGAGAGGGGGGAGGGAGACAGAGAGAGGGAGGGAGGAGGGGAGGGAGGGGAGAGAGAGAGGGAGGGAGGGACAGAGTGAGAGAAAGAGAGACAGAGAGAGGGAGGGGGAGGGAGGGAGATGGAGGAAGGGAGGGGGACGGAGGGAGCGAGTGGAAGGGAAGGGGTGGGAGGGAGGGGGAGAGAGAGAGATTCTATTGCATTGTTGATTTCTGTGGTATAAGACTTCTCCAGTTGCCCAGCAGTGGTGGCACACACCTGTAATCCCAGCACTCTGGGAGGCAGGTGTATTTCTGAGTTCGAGGCCAGCCTGGTCTACAGAGTGAGTTCCAGGACAGCCAGGGCTACACAAAGAAACCCTGTCTCAGAACCCCGCCCCCCCCCAAAAAAAAAGACTTCTCCAGGGGAAAAAGCACACACACCGCTCTACTTACCCTAGATGGAGAGCCCATGACAGACCAACATAATGACTGCACCGAAGTCCACCTTGATGAACTACTGAAAACCCCAGTCTTACTGGGGTTACTAACAGGTGTATGGGTGAGGGGTTGCTTACTGGAGCAGGGGTGACTACAAAGCAGGTGCATTTCAGAAAAGCTCCCCCAAACACCAGTGACAATTCCTGAACCCTGAAATCCTCTGCGTGATTGGACAACTGGACACTGGACCGGTCTCACAGATCTCCTTTGGGCGGCTGGTCCGAGATTCCTCCTGCCATGATTGGTGGCTGCTTCTAGCGGCGGGAAGAGAGCCTTTTAGAACCTTGCAACGTTCAGGATTCAGCATGGGACGTTCACATTTCAAGTCTGTCTCCTAGTCCCTCCAGGAGGGAGTGTTTCCCAACCCTTTCCGATGGCTTAAGTTTTGTTTGTTTAATGTTTAGTTTATGTGTATGAGTCTTTTACCGGCATGTATGTGCACCATGTGTGTGCCTGGCACCACTGGGTTCCCTAAAACTGGAGTTAAAGGTGCCATATGGACCCTGAGAATCAAGTCTGGATCCTCTGCAAGAGCAGGCAGGGTTCGGCGAGCACAACCCCCCCCCTTTATTTTTTAAAGATTTATTTATTTATTATATTCTAATTACACTGTAGCTGTCTTCAGACACACCGGAAGGGGGCATCAGATGGGGGGCATCAGATGGTTGTGAGCCACCATGAGGGTGCAGGGATTTGAACTCAGGACCTTCGGAGGAGCAGTCAGTGCTCTTACCCGCTGAGCCATCTCTCCAGCCCGAGCACAAACCCTTGATGAACCATCCTGCCTCCATCCTATTTATGGCTAAAACTATTTCTCAAGGGCTGGGCTATGCCCCACCTGTAACCTTTACTCCAAACGGTTCTATACTACTTGTTCCAGGAAACAGCAACTGTGCCTTTCTCCCCAAAAAGTTATGACCATGTTGCAACCCTATTTTTGTTTTCAAACGCTTCTTATGAGCACCTTGCAGCCATGTCTTTGTTTCAAAAGTTGTTAAGACCACCTTATTACTCTATGCTCCGCTTCTGTAATCCTGGCTGTTTGTTTACCTGTCAAATCACCCATTTGGAAACCCCCCACCCCTAAGCTATAAAAACCTTGCCTCCCTCACATCCAAGGCTGACTTCTTGAACTCCACCTTAGAGGAGGCAACCCGTGTATACACATGAATTAAAAAAAAAAAAAAAAAGAAGCTGGAAAGATGGCTCAGCAGTTAAGAGCACTGACTGCTCTTCCAGAGGTCCTGAGTTCAATTCCCAGCAACCACATGGTGGCTCACAACCATCTGTAATGGGATCTGATGCCCTCTTCTGGGGTGTCTGAAGACAGCTACAGTGTACTTACATATACTAATAATAAATAGACTTTTTTTTTTTTTTTTTTTTGGTTTTTCGAGACAGGGTTTTTCTGTGTAGTCCTGGCTGTCCTGGAACTTACTCTGTAGACCAGGCTGGCCTCGAACTCAGAAATCCGCCTGCCTCTGCTTCCCAAGTGCTGGGATTACAGGCGTGTGCCACCACGCCAGGCTAAAAAAATTTTTTTAAAAAAGAGCTTGCAGTGGACTATGGTGGCCCCACCTTTAATACTAGCACCAGGGAGGCAGACAGACAGTTCTCTGAGCTCAAGGCCAGCCTGGTCTACAGAATGAGTCAGAACAGTCAGGGCTGTTACACAGAAAAACCCTTGTATGAGTGTGTGTGTGTGTGTGTGTGTGTGTTAAACTTGCTCGCTTTAATTAATTAATTAATTAATTAATTAGACCATGATGATTTGGCTTGGTGGTCTCTATTCAAATCTTTGATGTCAACACCATTCCTACAGTCCTCTTTTCTTTGAATTTTTTGAGATTAGGTCTCACTGCAGATGGGTGTTTTGCCTGCAAGTACTATCTGTGTACCACGTGCATATGCGTACAGATCTTGAGGGGATCAGAAGAGGGCAGTGGGTCCCCTGGAATTGGAATTACAGATAGCTGTGAGGCCACCATATCGGGACCAGGAATTGCACCCATGTCCTTTGGAAGAGCGATTAGTACTCTAAACCACTGAGCCATGGCTCTCAGACAGTTTCCTCACTAATAGCTGGGATAGCTTCACAGTCCCTCTTTTGGCTCTGCATGCTTGAAACACTGTTTCTCTTCCGCCACCCACTTCCCAACTGCTGTAGCTCAGTGTGGCGCTACCAGGTGGGCAGGCAGATTATTCCTGGAAAGCATTCCTGTCCTAAGGTGGCCAGCAGTTCCTATATATGGAGATATAATGGCCCATTAAAGTCATTCCAACTGTATCTCCCACTCGACTTCTCAGGATCCAGAAGTTCCCTTAGCTTGTGGGAATGGGACAAAGGGAGAGTCATAGTGGGAGAGATAGCAGACTTCTGTTTTTAAACCGAGTCTAGCTATGGAGTCCAGGCTGGCATCAGACTCTCAGTGCCGTCTCTGTGCCTCTGCAGGGGCGGGATTACAGATGTAGCCAGCCACCACGTAACCAACTAAACTCATACATCCCCTTTCTCCAATTTTACACACATGTATGTATGACGTCAGCGTTCATTTCCAGGGTCGCTCCAAAGGTTTCCAGCAAACAAGGAGCCTGATGCTTGAAACTTAGTTCCGGCTTCGTGCTCTGGACGTATAAAAGGTTTAGGTGCTTTTTGAGTTCTGATTAACAAGGGGCAAAAAAAAAAAAAAAAAAAAAGCGGGGCTTGGGGGGGTGCAGCAGAATCTGAGATGTCGGGGTACAAAGCACTTGGATCTGCGCAACCGCCACAATTCCCTTCCCCCATTCCCCCAGCCATTGAGCAGAAATCCCCCACCCCTCGTGGTTCATGCCACCCCGCGGCCACTAGAGGGCAGCAGAGCCTAACGTCAAGCGAGGTCGGGCACAAGAGCTGCTTTTCCAAGGGGATTTCCGAACCTCACTCCCTTAGACTTCCGGTGACACCGCCCTTCTTAGACTGCAAAACGTGTGCCTGCTTGGCCAGGCACAGAGAGCCGCGGAGTCCTGACAGATATTGTTCTGTTAAAGATCAGGTTCATGGGACAGTGTGGTTTCCTTACCACGTGGCTAGGGGGCCTGGCCCCTAAAGGAAGTAGCACAGAGCTGGCGGGTGTCACACTGAATCCACACAGAAACATTGTGAGACCAGAGACTCCTATGGAGGTCAGGAAGAGGCCCCTGCCCTAGGTCTTTGGTGGGGACTCTCAACAGCAGTCAGACCCCTGGACTGAACAAGTCACTCTTGCTGTTAGCTGGGCCAAGGCAACTGCATGAAGCGGGATCAGGGCTGTGACCAAATGGGACCGTGCACCAGGGTGGGCACACCACCCCAGACTGCAGGTCCGATGCTTCTGCCAACAGCTGATCTCTGTGGCCGGTGCTGGTTGCTAGCGCCAGCCTGCCTTCAGCGCCTCAGGGCCAGCAGCTATGCGACCACCAGCTGCCAAAAGTCCCAGGCGTACCCTTTAAAAGGCCCCTCCATCACAGCCCACTCTCTCACCCCGTCTCTCTGTCTCTAGTTGTCTGGGCCAGCCCACCTCCCCCGACCCAAATAGATCTCTTGCGGGGGATCTATTGCATGATGTGACAATCTCTGCGACATACCTTAGCCCCAACCTGTCAAGGGACTCTGCTGGTTAACCCTAACACTGGTTGTTAAGATTCTGTCTAAGCTCCGACCCACAGTTGCCTGGCAACAGCCAGATAAGCCCCTCCTCACAGTTACCTGGCAACAGCCAGGTAGGTCGGCCCACTATAAAAGGGGCTGCTTGCCCCTCCTCTCTCTTGCCTCTTATCTTCTTGGTCTCTTGTTCTCTCTTGCCCTCTTGGGCTCTTCCCTTCCCCCCTCCCCTCCCCCTCTCTCCACGTGGTCATGGCTGGCCTCTACTTCTCTCCTGTCTCCTTCTCTCTGCCTTTCCCTGCCTTTACTACCCCCTTAGCTCCTCTCCCCAGGCTCTAAATAAACTCTATACTCTACTGTCTGTCGTGTGGCTGGTCCCTCAGGGGGAAGGGATGCCTCGGCATGGGCCCACTGAGGCACCCCCTTCCCCCACACGCCCATAGAACATATTCTTACGCCGATTTCTCTTCTTATGTTCACCACACTGGTGATGTGGAATCTGACGGGGACTCTTCTGCCCTGCCCTCTGCAAGTGAGCCACACCCCAGCTCTCTGAGCTGTATTTTTGTTATTACTGTTTTAACTTTTATTTCTGTGTACGTGGGCACATAAGTACTGTGTCCTAAGAGGCCACAGGCATTGATACCCCTAGATCTAGAGTTAAGCTAGTCGCCTATCACCGAAATGAACATTTTTAAGGTGGTTCCAGGACAGTTCAAGAGATGGCTTGGTGACCCTTTCTGTCTCTCATTTTTTAATCATTTTGACCAGATAAAATCCTCAAAGATTGTGATAAGGTGTGAGAAACAGGCCAGCCTATGCCTGGCCCTGGCCCTGGCTACAGGCCTGGGCCTGAGTTCAGACACCCGCTGTACTCTCACACACACAACACACACACACACACACACACACACACGCGCGCGCGCACACACACACACACACACACCCTGTGCTCTCAGCCCCGCCCCCGCCCCGCCCCCGCCCCGCCCCCGCCCCGCAAGCCAGCAGGGTAGGGACTGCCCATCTACTTATCACGTTTCATTTGTGAATACCTTTGACTGGGGGAGGGGGCAGGGTGACTTTCTCCACATCAAAGGTGCTCACAGGACTGTGTCTGATTAGAAATCACACTGCTTAAATTTGTTAGCCTCTACAGCCTG
This sequence comes from Apodemus agrarius, assembly GCA_964023405.1. Lineage (NCBI taxonomy): Eukaryota > Metazoa > Chordata > Mammalia > Rodentia > Muridae > Apodemus > Apodemus agrarius. The sequence continues at coordinate 8,225,506 of OZ030010.1, forward strand.
GCTCCCAGCAGCCGCCCTAGAAGTTGATTGGATTCCCATGCCACCCCACCCCCACCACCGCCGCCACCCCACCCCCACCACCGCCGCCACCCCCAGGGAGCTCCACTCAGATAAAGCCATATCCTTGATGTCACAAGAAAAACTTTCAGGATGGGCCACAGTGAAAGAGCTAGTGACTTTGTTAATTGTTTGGAGGAAGACATATGGGAAAAGGACAACAGAACACCCCTGACCGTCCCCAGCCCACAGGCAGATGTGGGTGTCTCAAGCGCTGTGTTTAGATGTCTTTATAGTGGCTCGGGGTGGGACTGGGGAGTTTACTAAGTTGCTCTCTTCAAGGGATATCATTTCCAACAAAGCTCTGGAGAAGTGCCTTCAGAATGGATGCCGCTCTTGGACCCAAGTTAGGTTCTCATATCCATGACGGGTGGCTCACAACTGCCTCTTTAGTCTCCATGGACACCTGAACTCACACACATGTGCGCACACACACACACACACACACACTCACTGACTTTTAAAAATATGTTTAAGATTAATTTATTTGTTTAATATATATGAGTATGCTGCCTTCATGCATACCAGGAGAGGGTGTCAGATCTCTTTATGGATGGTTGTGAGCCACCATGTGGTTGCTGGGAATTGAACTCAGGACTCTGGAAGAGCAGTCAGTGCTCTTATCGCTCGCTGAGCCATCTCTCCAGCCCACACACACTTTTAAAAATATTTTTTAAGATTATGTAAAAAGTATACAAGCTGGTTTACTTAGGTCCCCCCCGCCCCAGGGTTTCTCTGTGTAGCCCTGGCTGTCCTGAAACTCACTCTGTAGATCAGGCTGGCCTCGAACTCAGAAATCCACCTGCCTCTGCCTCCCAAGTGCTGGGATTAAAGGCGTGCGCCACCACTGCCCTGCTAGGTTTTTTAAAAGAAAGATTATTTTTTAATTGTGTGTGTGTGTGTGTGTGTGTGTGTGTGTGTTGAGTGTGAGTGCAGTTGTCCTTGAAGGCAAGAGAGGACATTGGAGCCCCTGGAATGGAATCTCAGGCTCTTGTGGACCTGGTGACATGGGTGCTGGGAAGCAAACTCCAGTTCCCCAAGAGGGCAGCAGGCTCTAAAGCGCCCAGCCATCCCTCTAGCCCCACGTTTTTTTTTTTTTTCTTAAAGAATTTCCAGGGCTACAGGCTGGAGAAATGACTTGGTGGTTGTGAGTACTCGCTGGTGGTCTTCAAGAGACTCCACCCTCAGTTCTAAGCACCCATGTGGTGACTCACGACTGTCTGTCACTCCAGTTCGGGGGCATCTGACCCTCTCTGTTGATCTTCATAGGCAGCAGACAGGTAAGGCAAAACACCCAGATACATAAAATAAAAGTAATTTAAAAGAAGACGAGGAGGAAGAAGGCTAGAGGGATGGCGCGGTGGTTATGAGTGCTGACTGCTTTCCCAGCCCCCACACGGCAGACGACAACTGTTTGTAACCTCAGGATACAACATCCTTACACATGCAGACGAAACACCACTAATGCACATTTTAGAACTATTATTATTTCCGGGAGGTGGTGGCACGCGCCTTTAATCCCAGCACTCTGGGAGGCAGAGGCAGGCAGATTTCTGAGTTCGAGGCCAGCCTGGTCTACAGAGTGAGTTCCAGGACAGCCAGGGCTATACAGAGAAACCCTGTCTCGAAAAAACAAAAACAAGAACTATTATTATTATTATTATTATTATTATTATTATTATTTTCCAGGGTTGGAGCTGTATCTTAACAGATGTTTGCCTAGCATGATCCCCACACCCAATAAAACCAGGTGTGGTAGTGAAAGTCTGTAATCTCAGCAGGCTCATGGTGGAGGCAGGATAATCAGGTCAAGGTAATCCTTGGCATATAGTAAGCTGGAAGCAAAGCCTGGACTATATGAGACCCTGTGCAAGGGAGGAAAAAAAAAACCTTTATAAATGGAGTTCTGATGCGGCTTTATTATAGTTCAGTGTATTTAGATTTAGGGATGAGAAAGGAAATGCTGAAAGCATAGTTCAGTTCTCATTTAGCACCTTTGTGACATCATTAGGAAAACATCTGTATAGGCAATTTTAGCTTCATCAAGTGTGGTTGGTGTGTGTGTGTGTGTGTGTGTGTGTGTGGTTTTGTGTTTAATTTTTACATTTATTTCGTGTACGTGTTCACACATATGTATATGCATTGGTGAGTAGATAGTATTGAATGTGAGTGGAGATACAATTGTAAGACCTGAAGTTAACCTGTAAGCCCCCTGCCCAAGGACCAGGCAGCTTTCTGGAATCCTGGGAGTTGTAGTTCTTGAGAAATAACAAAGCCACAAGGGAAAATACGGTGGTTATATGGCTTTGTCCTTAAGAAGTCCCTACAACATGTGTCTCATGGTCACTAGAGGGGAATCCCAGAGTGGTCCTGACCAGAGTCCATCCTGGTCGGTACTTTTTATTAAAGCTTGCCTCACATTTGGCCTAAAATTGTGGAACTAGTTTTTCTCTTTCAAATCTCAGGATTAACAAAGACATCTTGTGGGAATATGCATTCTCCCTTTCCAACACGGGTGCCCTGGGGGACTCTGGTCATCAAGTTTGGGGGCAAGAGCCTTTTCCAGCTGAGCCAACTCACCAACCCTCAGTTCTGATCTGTTCCTTCTTTTCTTTCTTTTCCTTCCCTTTTTTTTTAAAAAAGCTTTTATTTATTATTATATGTGAGTACACTGTTGCTATCTTTAGACACTCCAGGAGAGGGCGCCAGATCCCATTACGGATGGTTGTGAGCCACCATGTGTTTGCTGGGATTTGAACTCAGGATCTCCAGAAGAACAGTCGGTGCTCTTAACCACTGAGCCATCTTGCCATCTTGCCAGCCCCCTTCCTTTCTTTTTTTCCTTCTTCCTTCCTTCTTCCTTTCTCTCACTCTCTCTCTTTCTTTCTCTCTCTCTCTCTCTTTCTTTCTTTCCTTTCTTCTTTCTTGACTCAGTCACCAAGAAAAGCTAACCAAACCCCGCCCGAGGTGAGGGGTGTTTTTTACCCCTTCCTGTGCCCCTTAATTTTTCCTGTCTTTCTATTCTGCCCCCAAATCAGAGCCTGTCTTAGCGTCTCAGAGTCTCCATGACAGTGAGCGACCTTTGTTTCTCAGGTGAAAGTCAGTGCAGGGACCGCTGGGTGTGGCCTTCTCTTATTTCCATCCTATATGCAAATAGCATCGAATTCCATTGGGGGTGGGGAAGTAGGGGAATATATTTTCTTTCAGGGCAAAATCTCTGCTCAGTCTTGTGGATTTACGCTAATTTGAAAACGGTCTGTTCTCAGCCACAGCTCTGGCGTTGCACAAATGGAGCAAAAAGGCATTTAGTCCCAGCAGTGGGTTCATTTCTCTCCCCCTGATCCAATACAGAAACCAACTAATGAAGAATTGATGTTGATGTGTTTATAAAAAAGATAAAGAGGGGGGTATGTTCTAGGGATGTGTAGTCAGGTGTGGGGGAAGGGGGTGCCTCGGTGGGCCTATGCTGAGGCATCCCTTCCCTCTGAGGGACCAGCCACACAACGGTGTGGTATAATATACTATAGTTTGATAGTTTGGTATGGTATAGTATAGTATAGTATAGTATAGTATAGTATAGTATAGTATAGTATAGAGTTTATTTAGGGGAGGGAAATTGAGGGTAGCAGAGACAGAGAAAGGCAGAGAGAGAGAGAGAGAGAGAGAGAGAGAGAGAGAGAGAGAGAGAGGAGAGGAGAGGAGGAAAGGCCAGCCATGAGCACAAGGAGAGAGTGGGGGAAGGGAATGGGGAAAGGGGGGGAAGGGGAGAGGGAACAGAGTGGGAGCTTGAAGGAAGAGCAAGACGACAAGAGAGAGGGAGAGAAGAGGCTGGGCAGTGGTGGCGCACACCCTTAATCCCAGCACTTGAGAGGCAGAGGCAGGCGGATTTCTGAGTTCGAGGCCAGCCTGGTCTACAGAGTGAGTTCCAGAACAGCCAGGGCTATACAGAGAAACCCTGTCTCGAAAAACCAAAAAAAAAAAAAAAAAAAAAAAAACCTAGAGAGAGAGAAAGGGGGGAGGGGGCAAGCAGCCCCCTTTTTAGTGGGTCAGGCCTACCTGGCTGTTGCTAGGTAACTGTAGGGCGGAGCTTAGACAGAATCCTAACATGTTTTGAAGTCTCTGTTAGTACTCAGATCCTCTCAGAGTTTCTTTGTAAATGCTAGAGCTCTTAACAGCTACTGTCTCTAGGAAGTGAGTGCCCTCTCCCTCTCCTCCATCCCCCTCTCCCTCTATGTATGGTGTGTGTGTGTGTGTGTGTGTGTGTGTGTGTGTGCGCGCGCTGGTTGATTTTTGTCAACTTGACACACACCTAGACATCTCAGAAGAGGAACCCTGACTGAAAAAAATCTCAGCTAGCCCGTAGGGCATTTTCTCAGTTTCTTCATTAATGATTGATGGGGGAGGGCCCAGGCCACTGCAGGTGCTGCCTCCCCTGGGCTGATGGTCATGGGTGGTATAAGAAAGTAGGTTGAAGCTGGGCGTGGTGGCTTCTGATGTCTGATTCAATGTCACTAAAGAAGGAAACAGGATTCAACTGTATTAACTGATTTCTACTTTTTCTTCTTCTTCTTCTTCTTTCTTTCTTTTTTTTTTTTTTGTTTTTGTTTTTTTGTTTTTCGAGACAGGGTTTCTCTGTGTAGTCCTGGCTGTCCTGGAACTCACTCTGTAGACCAGGCTGGCCTCGAACTCAGAAATCTGCCTGCCTCTGCCTCCCAAGTGCTGGGATTAAAGGCATGCGCCACCACCGCCCGGCCTGATTTCTTTTCTTTTTTCTTTTTTTCCTTTTGTTTGTTTTCAAGACCGGATGTGATGATTCATATATGATTGGCCCAGGGAGTGACCCTATTAGGAGGTGTGGCCTTGTTGGAGTAGGTGTGTCACTGTGGGTGTGGGCTTAAGACCCTTATCCTAGCTACCTGGAAGTCAGTCTTTGACTAGCAACTTTCAGGTGAACATGTAGAACTCTCAGCTCCTCCTGCACCATGCCTGCCTGGATGCTGCCATGTTTCTGCCCTGATGACAATGGACTGAAACACTGAGCCTGTAAGCCAGCCCCAATTAAATGTTGTCTTTTATAAAACTTGAATTGGTCATGGTGTCTGTTCACAGCAGTGAAACCCTAACTAAGACACAGGGTTTCTCTGTGTAGCCCTGGCTGTCCTGGAACTCACTCTGTAGACCAGGCTGGCCTCAAACTCAGAAATCTGCCTGCCTCCGCCTCCCAAGTGCTGGGATTATAGGCGTGCGCCACCATCGCCCGGCTCTATTTTTTTTTTAAGATTTATTTATTTATTATATGTAAGTGTAGCTATCTTCAGACAAGGGAAGAGAGCATCAGATCTCTTTTTAGATGGTTGTGAACCACCATGTGATTGCTGGGATTTGAACTCATGACCTTTAGAAGAGCAGTTGGTGCTCTTAACCGCTGAGCCATCTCTTCCTGAGCCATCTCTCCAGCTCAATTGATTTATTTCATGAAAATATCACTCAGGGGCTGGAGAGACAGCTCAGTGGTTAAGATCAAGTGCCGCTTTCTGAGAGGATCCAGGTTTGCTTCCCACACAGGCACCACACATACTTGCAGGCAGGTAAAACACTCACACCCATAAAAAAAGAAAAGAAAAGAAAAGAAATGTAAACTTGAAGCGAAAATGCCAGATGCCAGCAACAGGTCATTCACGGCTTTGGTGTTTGCTGTGGTAAGTGTAGGCCAGACAGGTCTCAGGACAAAACCGATAGAGAATTTACCAATGTTTCAGCTTCTTGTCCGAGCAAAGAATTCAGAGAAGTGGCAGGCGATGAAGGAACAGAGAAGTCATTTTATTTGAGAGCCAGTGCGCACCCTGCACAGTGGATTTGAATAACACGTTATGGGAAAACTTAAATGAAAGGAGGACTTTTCCTGAGTGGGGGAGGGGGGGCTGTGAGCTCACAAGGAATCTCAGGAATGTGTAGGAAGCAAACTAAACAGAGACACAGTGAAACTCACAGAAGTTCTGGACCAAATGGATTTAATAGATAGCTATAGAACATTTCATCCTAAATCAAAAGAATATACCCTCTTCTCAGCACCTCATGGTACCTTCTCCAAAACTGACCATATACTCTGTCACAAGACAGACCTCAACAGATATAAGATCGAACCAATCCCATGCCTCCTGTCAGACCGCTATGGAGTAAGGACTAAGGCTGTTTTGTAATTTACCTCTTCATTATTTTGTTTGTTTGTTTCCATGCCTCTCTAGCTTAGCTTACTTCATGAATTTGTGTACACTGAGGTTTTTGGTTTGCTTTTTTTTTTTTTTTTTTGAGGCAGGGTCCACACAGACTTCAGATTCTCTTTCGTCTTTTTTTTTCTTCTTTTTTTTTTTTTTTTTTTTTTTTTTAAGATTTATTTATTATATGCGAGTAAACTGTCACTGTCTTTAGACACCAGAAGAGGGCGCCAGATCTCATTATGGATGGTTGTGAGCCACCATGTGGTTGCTCAGATTTGAACTCGGGACCTACGGACCAGCAGTCAGTGCTCTCAACCCCTGAGCCATCTCTCCAGTCCCGCAGACTTCAGATTCTCAGTCCTCCTATCTTCTACTGGTTCCTCTTTATAAGCAAGTGCAAGTACTTTTCAATGAAAATTAACACTGACAAATAATAGCCAAATTTGAACATATATATGTTCAAATATACTTGTTGAAAGTCTGTATTTATTTTGTCTTTATGTTTTTTTTAATTAAAACTATTTCCTTAATGTGTGTGTGTGTGTGTGTATGTGTGTGTGTATGTGTGTGTGTGTGTGTGTGTGTGTGTAGGCAGAAGCTGGAGAGAGAACTTAGTGGGGTAAGAACATTAGCTGCTCTTCCAGAGGACCTGCGTTGATTCCCAGGACCCATATGGCATCTCACAACCATATGCAACTCCAGTCCCGGGAGATCCAATACCCTCTTCTAGCCTCTGTGGCCATTGTATACAAGTGGTAAGCAGACATATATGCAGGCAAAACACTCATATACTCATATACATAAAATAAGAAAATAAGAAAAGGTTAAAATAACACTCACATGCATATAGTTTTTTTAATTTAATTTTTTTAAATTTATTTACATCCCATTAATGTTCTCTCCCAGTCACCCCTCCCTCCCACAACCCTTCCTCCATACCCCCCCTTCTCTTCTGAGCAAGTAGAGGCCTCCTTGGATATCCCCCTACCCTGGCACATCAAGTCTCTATGAGGCTAGGCTCATCCTCTCCCGCTAAGGCCAGACAAGGCAGCCCAGCTAGAAGAACATATCCCACAGACAGGCAACAGCTTTTGGGACAGCTCCTGCTCCAGTTGTTTGGCACACACACGAAGACCAAGCTGTACATCTGCTACATTTGTGTGGGGAGGCCTACATCCAGCCTGTGTATGATCTTTGGTTGGTGGTTCAGACTCTGAGTGGCCCTAGGGTCCAGGTTAGTTGACTCTGTTGGTCTTCCTGTGGAGTTCCTATCACCTCTGGGGCCCTCAATTCTTCTCCATATTCTTCTATAAGAGTCCTCAAGCTCTATCCACTGTTTGGCTGTGGGTGTCGCATCTGTCTAAGTTAGCTGCTGGGTGGAGCCTCTCAGAGGACAGCCAATGCATTAAAAAAATTAAGAATTAAAAAAAAATGTATGAGCATTGCAAGAGGGTGGGGGTAGTCTTTAATCCCAGCACTCAGGAGGCAGAGGCCGGCAGATCTTTGCGTTCAAGGCCAGCCTGGTCTATACAGTGAGTTCTAGGACAGCCAGGGCTACACAGAGAAACCCTGTCTTGCAAAACTGAAGCAGCCAACTAAACAGAAAAACCAACCAACCAACCAAGAGGTGGGGGTACATGTCACTGTACCATGACATGTAACAGAGTCAAGGAACAAGTTTCAGGAGTCGGTTATCTCCTTCCACCTCGAGGGGTCTAGGGATTGAACTCAGGGATTAACAACAGGCACCTAAATCTGCCAAGCCATCTTGCCAGCCCAATGTATGATTTCTTTACATTTATTTATTTTGTGTATTTATGAGTGTGTGTGTGTGTGTGTGTGTGTGTGTTTGTGTAAAAACATGTCACAGCACTTGTGTGGAGGTCAGAGAACAACTTGAGAGAGTTGATTCCGTCCTTCTATGAGGGTTTTGTGGATAGAACCATTACCTGCTGAACCATCTTACTAGCCTTATTCTAGATCATCTATTTTTATGGTGCTGCTATCAAAACTGGGAGCTTATGTATACATGTAAGTAAAATACTCTGCCACCGAGCTAACCTCTAACCTCTGAATAAAATATCTAAAGAGCAAATATAGTGGTGATTCCTTCCCCCACCTCCCAAGATGAGTTTTCTTTGGCTGTCCTGGAATTATGCCAGGAACCTTTCTAGCATCACAGTACTGGGTGGGACACAGAGTTGGGTGACAGCCAAAGACTGATGATCTATGTATAGCTTTGTAACTCTCTCCCTTACTGTTCTGAGGGCCAGAAGTTTATGGCCTCTGAATACTTAACTCTTTTTTTTTTTTTTTTTTTTTTTTTTTACTGTTCTGTGCTGATGAGCGAGCACTGGTTTATTACTCTGTAGTTCTCTTACCATTTGTGTTTTAATAAGCACTGGTTTTTCTTCTCTCTATCCCAGGGATTTTTAATAATGGCCAGGTGAGAGGCTTAGAACTCATTAACTCTTCATAAACTAGAGGGGAAAAGAAAAGAAAATAATTAAAATCTTTTACACAGTCAATATGCATAGACACATACATATTCATACACACACACACACACACACACACACACTCTGGTTGGGCCCAAACACCTGTCTTATCAGCTCCACAAATGTTCATGCATACTTACATACATACACATATACTTTCAGACATATGTGTAGACAGACATATGCATATATACATTCGGCAGATCAGGCAGAGCCCCTCAAGCCACACACACACACACACACACACACACACACACGCACACACATTTGGTGGATGGATGGGGCAGAGCCCCAGATACCACCACTTTATTCCTTTTCTCTGGCCCTCATATCTTTTTGGACAAAAGTTCTTTAGAAAATTACCTCATAGATAAAATTTTACACATAAAGGTAGTTACAGAAGGATGTCAATAATAAGTTCAAAGCAGTGTTTCATTCTATAAGCTCATTATAAGTTCCAAGCAACAGTTTCACACAGTGTCACATTATCATAGTGCACACCTTCATTCTTGGACCTGACATAGAACGAATGTTTTTTCCTTGCTTATAAACTTGTCCCAAGCCTATTTTTCTTTTTAGTGTAATTATGAACGTTCATTGAATTCCTTATTATGCAGCCTTTACTTATTATTCTATGAGGAGTGGGCATATTCTATTTTTTTTTTTTTTTTTTGGTTTTTCAAGACAGGGATTCTCTGTATAGTCCTGGCTGCCCTGGAACTCACTCTGTAGACCAGGCTGGCCTCAAACTCAGAAATCTGCCTGTCTCTGCCTCCCAAGTGCTGGGATTAAAGGCATGCGCCACCACCGCCTGGCTTGGCATATTCTATTCTTGATACTAACTTTATTGTATCTTTCTGGTAAAACAAAACCATCTCTTAAAACTATCTTCCTCCAGAACTACACAGAGAAACCCTGTCTCGAAAAACAAACAAAAAAAAAAAAAAAACTATCTTCCTAAAATTATTTGAATCAAATCAGGAATTCTATAAAATCATTAATTCCCCCAAACCTCATTAATTCATGAAAGTTCATCTTTATGTTGATCTGTAGGAAACCTGCCTAATAGGGTGGACTAGTGCCTAGGAATCATTAGACTATGTAATAGTGATAGGAAAAAGCGTATCAGCTACAAGAAGCAATCCTGAAATGAAGTCTCTTGGAACCTTGCCTCTCAGAGCTCACCCAGCATAGGCCATGCAAAAATGGCGGGCCACCTCCAGGAAAGTCACCTGCTAGCCTTAGCCTCTCCTAAATGACTCCTGACAGAACTTACTTTGTAGACCAGGCTGGCTTCAAACTCACAAATATACGCCTGGACCTGCCTCCAGAGTGCTGGGATTAACACCTTGCCTAGCCTGTTGTTGTTCATGTTTTTAATCCCAGCATTCAGGAGGCAGAGGAAAGTGGATCTCTCTGAATTCAAGGCTAGCCTGGGTCTACATAGTAAGCTCCAAACTAATCAAGGCTAAATAGTGAGATCCTATCTCAAAAACAATCAAAAAGGACTGGAGAGATGGCTCAGCGGTTAAGAGCACTGACTGCTCTTCCAGAGGTCCTGAGTTCAAATCCCAGCAACCACATGGTGGCTCACAACCATCTGTAATGAGATCTGATGCCCTCTTCTGGTGTGTCTGAGGACAATGTACTCATAAACAAATTTAAAAAAAAACAATCAAAAAAGTAAATATTGGCCAGGTGTACTAGCTCATGCTTTTAACTCCAGCACTCAGAAGGCAGAAGCAAAAGAAATACTGTGTTTGAGTTCAGCCTAGAATACATTTAGTATACAAAGTAAAACTGTAGCAAGCAAGCAAACAAACAAAACAATCCAGCAACAAAAGTGAAGGCAAGTTAAGAAATTATAAAGGTAACAATATAACAAGCCACCAGGGATGTATCAACCAGGGAACCAGGCAACCCAAAATTGTCATCTTTTCTCACTTGTTTGTCACCATCATTGTTTATTTCCTTGTACTACTGGGATGGACTGAGGATTCCTGCATGCTGGGCAAATATTCTCCTAGTGTGCCATGGCCTGCCATCCTGTCTGCTTCTCCCCCTCAGGGTAGCCAGGCCCTTTGTGCACAGGACTGGACTGGAGAAAGGGAAGTTAGTCAGGCACTGGGTGGGTACTGGCAGGATATTGGTCAGCTGTGAGTGTCCTGGGAAAGAACACCCTGCCCTCCTCTCTCCCGCTCAGGAACAGCTTCAGAAAACTGGTTCATTTTAACAGGGTGGGAAGGAGAAAAGGGATTTGTGCCCTTGGGGATATGATCACAGTCTTTGGGGCAAGGTTATGCATGGCTATGTACAATTGGCCAGGACAGCAGTGTTGGAAGACACTTCATCTGCATACTCAGGGTCTGTAGGAGTGCGGGGACCTTATGAGGTCAAACAAGGAGTGAAGTCCCAATAACTGTCAGTGTAGTAAATTTCTTACTAGGGTTAATGGTGGGAGAGCTAGTTTTCTGGCACCAGCTTGGGAGAAGGGCTGTTTGTGCCCTTCCCCCAGCCTTGAGCAGGCTAAACAGACCTTAATTGTTTGCCACGGTCGGTCTTCTGACCTAGATGGAAGTCTCCTGCCTTGCCCACCTGCAGCTTCCTGCAAAAGCAGACTGCCCTCTGAGCTTGTTTTGCAACAGGATCCAGCTGAAACATGGGGATGGGTCCTTGGGTTTCCCCCCATATATTCAGAGCAGAACATTTAACTTTGAGTCTTGATCAGAACTTTTGTCTTGCCTTGTTATTTCTCTGGCATGCCCATCCTATTCCATCCCCAGCTCTCCTTCCAGGTGTACTCGGTTTTCCATGGCTGCTGGACAGCTATAGGTGGCGCCCAAATGAGAGGACACCAACTGAGGATGCTCTTTGGTGTTGCTTCACAGAAAACAGAAGAAGTTATATATCTGGCACCATAAGCAACATACAGCATTAGTGTTAGTATTTTAAATTTCATCTTTTGAAGGCTGTTGTTGCAAGGGTGCAAAAAGGCTAGGCTGAGTCATCATCGGCCCAGTGCTGACATCACCTAGGGGGTGACAGTGCATTGGGATGGGGAATTTTAAGACTTTTTTTTTGTTGTTTTTTCGAGACAGGGTTTCTCTGTGTAGCCCTGGCTGTCCTGGAACTCACTCTGTAGACCAGGCTGGCCTTGAACTCAGAAATCCACCTGCCTCTGCCTCCCAAGTGCTGGGATTACAGGCTTGTGCTACCACTGCCTGGCTTAAAAATACTTCTAAATTGGGATAATATTTTGTAATTATTATCCTAGAAACTAGACTTATAAAGGATAATATTTAAAACAACATCTCTTTAATGAGGTATTAAAAGTTCTACTGTTATGCATTAATATATAAGAACTGAAACTTTGTAACGTGAAAATAATGATTTTGGTATTGTATTGATTTTAAAGAGAATGGATTATTTAAAATTGTTTTTTTTTTTTTTTTGGTTTTTCGAGACAGGGTTTCTCTGTGTAGCCCTGGCTGTCCTGGAACTCACTTTGTAGACCAGGCTGGCCTCGAACTCAGAAATCCACCTGCCTCTGCCTCCCAAGTGCTGGGATTACAGGCGTGCGCCACCGCGCCCGGCCCCTAAAATTGGGTTTTGCTTTCCAAAGTTATGGTTATGTTCTAATATTGCAAAATAAACTTTAAAATTATGGTTAAACTGCCAGTGTTCCATTGGTTGTAGTTTACAGTTCGATCCAAGCCCAGGATTCTTTTGTTTGTTTGTTTGTTTGTTTGTTTTTGTTTTTTGAGACAAGGTTTCTCTGTGTGGTCCTGGCTGTCCTGGAACTCACTCTGTACACCAGGCTGGCCTCGAACTCAGAAATCTGCCTGCCTCTGCCTCCCAAGAGCTGGGATTACAGGCGTGCGCCACCACACCCGGCAAGAAAAGATTAGATATCTTTTTTTGTTGTTTTGTTTTGTTTTGTTTTGTTTTTGTTTTTTCGAGTCAGGGTTTCTCTGTATAGCCCTGGCTGTCCTGGAACTCACTCTGTAGACCAGGCTGTCCTCAAACTCAGAAATCTGCCTGCCTCTGCCTCCCAAGTGCTGGGATTACAGGCGTGCACCACCACTGCCCGGCTGGCCATAGCTGTTTTTAACTTTTTTTTTTTTTTTTGTTTTTGTTTTTGTTTTGTTTTGTTTTTTGTTTTTTTTTTTTTTTTTGTTTTTCGAGACAGGGTTTCTCTTGTGTAGTCCTGGCTGTCCTGGAGCTCACTCTGAAGACCAGGTTGGCCTCGAACTCAGAAATCCGCCTGCCTCTGCCTCCCAAGTGCTGGGTGTTTTTAACTTTTATTATTCTTGCAATCATCCTAATTATAAAATATGGGTGAGTTAAGAATCCTGGGCTTGAACCAGCCGGGCAGTGGTGGCGCATGCCTATAATCCCAGCACTCTGGGAGGCAGAGGCAGGCGGATTTCTGAGTTCGAAGCCAGCCTGGTCTACAGAGTGAGTTCCAGGACAGCCAGGGCTATACAGAGAAACCCTGTCTCGAAAAACCAAAAAAAAAAAAAAAAAAAAAAAAAATTTACATCTGAGTTAATGCAAAGCTCAGAGCTGCCTCACACAGGTTTGTGTGGCACTGCTTTTGTCTTGCAAACCCTGCCTAGAAGTTTCAGGATGAAACAGCATTATTACAGATCAATCCAGGTGCTGTTCAAAATAAAGTTCAAACAAGCTGGGCAGTGGTGGCACAAGCCTTTAATCCCAAAATTTGGGAGGTAGTGGCAGGTGGATTTCTGAGTTCAAGACCAGCCTGGTCTACAGAGTGAGTTCCAGGACAGCCAGGGCTACACAGAGAAACCTTGTCTCGAAACCCCCCCCCCAAAAAAAGTTGAAAAATCAAGCTTTAATTTTTATATACTGATAGTATGTGTGTGTGTGTGTGTGTGTGTGTGTGTGTGTGTGTGTGTATCAGGGCTTACAATTGCATGAAATGCATGAAATCGTTCCTTTTCAGATACTGATAATTCTCAAATTTTGCAATTATCTATGCAAATACAACTCAAGTAAAGGAACAGTACTGTTCCTTTAAAGGACTGTCTTTGGACATTTAAGAGCTCATCCTGGATTTCCTGGACAGACCCCTTAAGGCAATGCCACAGCAGATATGTATCCCAGACAGATTATAGCCCTTACATAGGAACAATTGGCCATACAATCTCATTCTTTACATCAAAATAGTAATAGCTTGAGACAATAATTTGGTATTTCTAGAGAATGTGCACATCAAATTGTAAAGACTTATTCTCAGTGTCCTCAATTTCTACCTGTACCACATAATGGTGTTAATGCTTGAGGACTTACACCTGATTATTGCAAATGGATACTCATATTTCTTATTTTAGAAAAGTAAAATATGCACATGTGACTATTGATACCTTCTCAGGCTTTCTAGTTGCAACTGTTTTAACAGGAGAAGCAACTAAAAATGTCATTGCCTGCATTATTTTTCTGTGTTTGGTGTTCCAAATCAGATTAAAACAGATAATGGAACTGGCTATTACAGTCAAGCATTTGTGATGTTTTGTCAACAATTTAATGTTACCAATATTACTGGGATTCCTTATAATTCTCAAGGACAAGGTATTGTGGAACTTTAAAACAATATCTTCTTTGTTTTGTTTTTTTTTTGTTTTTGTTTTTTTGTTTTTTTTTTTTTTTTGGTTTTTTTCAAGACAGGGTTTCTCTGTGTAGCCCTGGCTGTCCTGGAACTCACTCTGTAGACCAGGCTGGCCTTGAACTCAGAAATCCACTTGCCTCTGCCTCCCAAGTGCTGGGATTACAGGCGTGCGCCACCACGCCAGGCGACTCATCAGGTTTTAATATGGGGGTGAGGTTCTGTTTTTTCACAGAAAGAAGATGGAGCCCGATGGCTGCCTGAAAGACTGGTCAGTCAAATAGACACAGATCCTGAGCCTTTTAGTAAGTATGATTCCAATTATGAAGAACACGTCTCCACAGAAGTAACAGTTTTCTGTTAATTCTCAAACCGGTGGCCAGAATTTGTGTCTGATCTTTGCTAATTAGCAGCTGAATTGAATACCTGGGACATTCCCAAAGACAACTTTAATCTTGTTGTTTTTAACTTTTGACTTTGTATCTTAAACAGATTGGCTGCCTTCACATAGGATCGCTTTCAGCAAGCTCAATTATGCCAGTTATTCATCGCTATGAAGAAATGCATCGAGTGCATATTCATATGTCTGTGGCTTTGGTCCAAATGGGAAAAAGGTGTGCTAATGAAGGCTGATAGCCAGAGACAGGAGGAAACTGTAGTTCTTGAGCTCCTATCAATCTAAGACAGAGGCAAGGGCCAAAAGGCCATATTTGTTCATAACAAACACTAAAAAAGGCCATGTTTGTTCAAATAAACACAAACAAGCTATGTAATATCTTGGTTGCTCTGGACCTAGAGGGCTTCCCAACTGGGCTGCATTCTCCCAGTTCCTTCACATGGTGACCATGCCTCTCTGTCCTGCATTCTTAGGTGTGGCGTCTCTCTCCTCTCTCCCACACTCTCCTGGCCTAGCGGATCTGCTCCTTCCTTCCTCCTGGTTCCAAACCTGGGAATCCTTGAATCCCTCCTCTGTCTGCCCTGCCCATCAATTGGTTGTTGGCATTTTTATTTACCAATCAGAACCAACTGGGGGCTGGTTCCCTCATTGTCTGACAAGTGGACTCTCGTGGCAAACAATTTCGGGAACCACAATTAACACAATTAGGTCAAACCCACTACAGACAGGAGATAGCCAACTGCTGCTGTCCTGCTTCCGGGGTTGAAGCTGTCTCTCAAACCTTCCTCTGTGTCCTTTACAGTCCCACAATAACCCCCAGTCTACCTTTGAAAATTGATTTGGAACTAACATATATGGTTTTGTGTTCCTGCATGTGTGTGTACATGCGAGTGTGCCTGCAGAAGCCAGAAGATCTGGAGCTGGAGTTCAAGTATTTATTGGCCTGTCCATGTTGGTGCTGGGGCCTGAAAAAGTAAAAGCCCTTCAGTTGAACCCTCTCTACAGCCTCCCCACCTTATTCTTTTTTTTATTTTTTATTTTATTTTATTTATTTATTTATTTATTTATTTATTTAGGTTTTTTTTTCCAGACAGGGTTTCTCTGTTTAGCCCTGGCTGTCCTGGAACTCACTCTGTAGACCTGGCTGGCCGCGAACTCAGAAATCCACCTGCCTCTGCCTCCCAAGTGCTGGGATTAAAGGCGTGCGCCACCACGGCCCGGCTCCCCACCTTATTCTTTGACAGCATCTATCTGGGACCCTGAGTTCATTGATTGGCTAGACTGGTTGATCCAGGATCTCCTAGGATCTACCTGTCACCACCTCCCTATTATTGGGGTTAAGAGCTCATTGTCTGCCTCACTTTGATGCATGTTCAGACAAAAGCCTCTCATCCCTGCACTGAAGAGAGGAGAGGGCAGGAGGAACAGAAGCTCAAGAGCACCCCAAGCAACCAAACAGAAAACCCAGTTCCTAAAGCCTATAGGTGGTGGTGACCAACTTTAATCCCGTTCTTGGGAGGCAGAGGTGGGCAGATCTCTGGATCAAGACCAGCCTGGTCTACAGAGTCAGTTTTAGGATAGCCAGTGCTACACAGAGAAAGAAAGGGAGGGAAGAAGAAACAAGTCCTCATGACTCATGAGCAGGCTATCAATTAATATGAATAAACCAACTTTGCGTTTTATTCTGGGGGACACATTCTGAGGTGAGCAGGCCTAAGAAGCAGGCATGAGCCAATGCTCTCCATAAAGGGATTGCTCCATTAGAACTCAAGTG
This sequence comes from Apodemus agrarius, assembly GCA_964023405.1. NCBI lineage: Eukaryota > Metazoa > Chordata > Mammalia > Rodentia > Muridae > Apodemus > Apodemus agrarius. The sequence continues at coordinate 8,242,079 of OZ030010.1, forward strand.
CTAGCTGTTAGATGGGGATTGATCAATGCAACCACAAGCAAATAAAGAGGAACCTGACCTCTACAGACATATTGTCCTTTAATCAGAACAATGAAAAAGATGTCTCTCCACTGGAGTGGAAACTGTGTGCCCAGGCACAGGGGTCTGAAAAGGGAACTCTTCAGGTAGAAGATTCCATCTGCAAGTCTATTCCTCTGTAGTCTCAAAGTTGTAGATACCAACAGGTTGCTAGATTGGCTGTCCAGAAAATCCAGGGATTCTTGTTTCCCTTCCAAGTGCTGGGACTATAAACTCAGAGATATGTTGCCAGGTGGTAGTGGTACATGACTTCAATCCCGGCACTTGGAAGATAGAGGCAGGCAGACCTCTGAGTTTGAGGCCAGCCTGGTCTACAGAGTAAGTCCCAGGGCAGCCAGGGCTACGGAGAGAAACCCTGTCTCAAACCAACCAACCAACCAACCAACCAACCAACCAACCAACCAACCAACCAACCAACCAATTCTATATATTAAGAGCCACTTAAAAACACAATTAATCAATCACAATTGGTGTGTGGAAACATGTGAGGTCAGATGACAACTTGTCAGGGTAAGTTGGTTCTTTCTTATTTTGTGGGTCCTGGGGACAGAACTCAGGTTTCTAGATTTGGTAGCAAGCACTTTTACCTACTAAGCCATCTCTCTGGCCTTTAACTTTTGAAAAATATTCATGAGTGTTTTGCCTGCATGTATGTATGTGTACTATATTATGTGCCTGGTGCCCATGGAGCTCTGAATGGTTGTATGAAGTGGGAAAAATATATTTGCTCCATAGATCCTGGCTGGACTTAGGGCTAAAGCTGAAGCCAGCCTGACCCTCATGCATGTATGGCACTTACAGGAACTTTTGCTAACCTGTATTGTTTTGCTTGTGTAACTGTAAGACTTTCTGCTCCTGATCAAACAAAAACACTATGGTGACACAACTGTGCCCTATTCTTACGAAAAGTTCATATCCTGTCATGCTTGCTAACAGCTACTGAAACTACATCACCAGGATGTTCCAAACCTGTGGCTTTTACTTTTTTATAAAACCTTTGCTTGGTGGATCTTTGAGTTTGAAGCCAGCCTGGTCTACAGATCAGGTTTCAAGACAGCCAGGGCTATACAGAGAAACCCTGTCTTGAAAAACAAAGTGCATGGCCCAGCTGTGTCTGTGTGGCTCAATAAAAACATAGAGTTCATCTTGTGCTTTTCTTCTCTTGGGTGAGAATAGCCTGACTATAACCAAGTGGCCTTGGGAACCAAACTAGGATCCTCTGCAAGAGCAGTCGGTGTTTTAACTTGAGCCATCTCTCCAGCTCCCACCTTTATTTTTAAACTAACTTCATGTCAGGATTCAGTATTTAGTGAGGATTCAGGTGACATATTTGTTCTTTGGGTTCTAACTTTGTATGTGTACTTATAACTATTACCACATCCACTTAGCTTTTACTCCATTCTGTACTTTAAAACACTTAAATGAGCCGGGCGTTGGTGGCGCATGCCTTTAATCCCAGCACTTGGGAGGCAGAGGCAGGCGGATTTCTGAGTTCGAGGCCAGCCTGGTCTACAGAGTGAGTTCCAGGACAGCCAGGACTACACAGAGAAACCCTGTCTCGAAAAAACAAACAAAAAACAAAACAAAACAAAACAAAACAAAAAACACTTAAATGATGCAAGATGGCTCAGTGCATTAAAAAAGCACTTGCTGCCAAGTCTGACAACTTGGGTTCAGACCCAAAGGGTGAAAGGGAGAGAGAGAACCCACTTCCACAAGTTCCAGTTGTTCTCTGACCTCCATGAGATCATTACAGTGGCATGCATGCACCCCTTCCCCAATCACATACTGTGATAAACCCATCTTTGTCTATCACATAGTTCTGGCTTTCCTGGGACTCACTTTGTAGACCAGGCTGGTTTTATCAGAGATCCACCTACTTTGTTTCCTGAGTGCTAGGACTAAAAAGTATGCACCAACATGGAGGCTTCTACCATCTTTTTATTGAAACAGAGTCTCTGCCTACCTCTACCTCCTTAGTGCTGAGACTACAAGCGTGGGTGACCCATACCTGACATTTTTATGTAGGCTCTGCAATTGAGCTCAGGTCCTAATGCTTACTGGCATCATTGCATTAACCAAGCCATTTCTCCCAGTCTGCAATTCTGTACCTTTATGAATTTAGTTTCTCCTTTTCTCTAGGCCTAACTAGAACATCAGAACACCCATGCAAAATCTCTCCTGAGCTCATTCAATGTTCCAATGACTAGGAAAGAAATGGATGTAAACACAGCAATAAGAAAGACAAGCAACCAAATGGGTTCTCATCAAATGTCCCTAAAAGTGGTTTCCCCTCCTCACTGGTATCTCTGACTTGGTGAGACAGTATGTTCTGAAGCATTAAGGAACAGTTATGTACAACTGTACCTCAGCTGAAATGATTCCCAAAATTTCATAAATTTAGAGGGATTCTTTTAAAAAATGTGCTTGAAATGTTTTGTCATGGTTATAGTTCTAGGCTTAAGAAGACTTAGTCATAAGAATCCTAGATTGTTTAGTATGTGGAAGGCCCTCGGTTCTATGCCAGGCATGGTACACTAACAAAAAAACCACAGAAACCTAGCCAGGGTGGTGGCACATGCTTTTAATCCCAGCACTTGGGAGACAGAGGCAGGCTGATGTCTGAATTCAACGCAGTTTGGTCTACAAAGAATTCCAATACAATCAAGGGCTACACAGACAAACTCTGCCTTGAAAAACCAAACCAAACCATCTCAAAGTCAAATGCAAGGGACCACACAACATGGAACTACTCTTGGACTGTGCATGCTGTGTTTACATTAGGGTCTCATTTCCAAGAGACCCTAAATCTCATATATGCAATTCAACTGGTTCTTAAAATTTAAACAGAAATGGGCCATTAATTTAGAGTTTTCTAAAAGGCAAGAATTTTATATTTGATTTGGTTTTATTATAGTTTTGAAATAGGGCATTTAGCACAAATTTAAGTAGATGATGACAATGCTCCTGATCCTTCTCCTAAGTTCATAGGCATGTATATACTTTGCCCTGATTCTGCTTTAAAAAAAAAAGTGGGACAGGAAGGATGAACAGGAAAATCAGCTGTAAACCTGGCACTTTGGAGGCTGTGACAAAAGGTCAGTTTGAGGTCATCCTGGGTTACAGTGAATTCAACCAGCTTGAGCTATAGAGGTAAGTTGTTTCAGTAAAATCAAATGTGAGGAATATTTGGGATGCCTTTTTTTTTTTAAAGCAGTAATCCTTAGGGAAGCATCAACAGGCTCTGCTGCAGAAGCCAAATGTACTTTTTTCAGACACTGAAAAGGAACTTCAACATTTTAGATGACATGCTAAGGTGAATTTTCACACTAATAACACCTCAAAACAGGGACTTTTCAGATTTAAAAATCAAGAACCAATGTAAATGACCCATTATAAACATTTCCCTTAAAATATTCAAGGGCCAAGTGTGGCTGAGGGACGCGGCACTTGCCTATAAACAGTTGATGCCCTGCACACCACTGCTAGCAATTTAGGGGGAAACCCTAAGTTAATAAATGAAAGAAAAACCCAAATTTAATTTATAAAGTTTTATTTTTGTATATGTGCTAGATCTTACGAACTGCGGACAATCTTTATGTCAGTTTGTTGGTGTGTAAAAGGCTAAGAAGTATGTGAGATTTGGGTGATGAAATTTCCTTTTGGGAAGGAACCCCAATTCCAAAAAAATTGCACTCATTAGTGACTTTAAAATGTGGTTCACCTTTCCCCCTTACACCTGTAAGCTTGGAGAACAAGTGCTACATACTTCTGCAAACACAAAATAATCATTAGAAATACAATCGGCAGCGAGTTCTTAATACATTCAGCACTTCTGTACTGATTTATCACACCCAAACCCTTTTCAAATATGCAACACTCGTGTAGGTGCAGGACCAATTCTGGTTGGGCCCTACAATGAAACCAGTACTGAGAATGGTTTTGTTGGTAACACAGAAGCTGGGGCACAGGGGTGCTGTTTTCCTTTATCAGTCTGTCCTCGTACCTTCAAACTAGAAATAAAAACTGGGCACTTATCACAAAAAGGCAATTTTCTAAAATTCTAAGGCAGGATATAGCCACCAAATTAACAAAGTAAAATAGTTCATGGGAAAACATAACCTGGAAAAATACTAATAAAAACCCGAAGAACTATGCCAAAGTAGTCACCTGAATATTCAGACTGTTGCTTTCCTTTACAAAAGAAATTCAAATAAAAAAGGCTCCTCAACTTTTTAACCAATGTGAGGATTAAAGACTTAGTTGTTACTGTCCACTAATAAAAGTTAATCATGAAAATAGAAAACATTTGAATAATTCTAGGTCTGTATAATTGTAGTTAAGAGACAAAAAAAAAGAAAGAAAGAAAAAAAAAGGAAGCTGGGAAATTATCACTGAGGGGGAAAAAAAAGTCAATGAAAAGAAACAAAGCCCATATATTATTATGCCTGTATTTCTGCCTCTGCGATGCTGAACATGAGAATTCGGTAGGTGGAGGGCTTAGAAACAGCAGCAATATGGTGTTTACCAAGTTGTACACAAAAATACTTAGATCCGACTGGGCAAAGCCCCAGTTTACACAGTTGCACAATAAAATCTCTTCAGTCTTACGTTAACAGATTCTACTGTCTTCAATAGAGCAATCATGCCATTTAGAAATGTGGGAGTACTTTAAACGAAGACTAGTGATTCTGCAACAAACATTTAAAGGAGGAAACATATGGCTCAAAGAAAGTTGAGAGACTCAAATAACTTTCAGGCACTTTAAGACTTGAAATTTAAAATGTGCCACATATGTTTTAGAGAAAGACCTCAAAATCACCACTACGTTGCTCTTACAATAACATGCATCTTAAAATTTCCGGTTATACATTAATGCTTAAAGAGTGATTATAGAAAATAATTTGCACAAACAAACAAAAATAACTCTGTTCACCATCCCTCACTCCTAATCACAACACAGGCCCACTCTTCCTCAAATGAAGGGAACCATGACTCATAAACCCTCATCATCTGGAACTGGTGGGCTTATACACTTAAAGCAACTACTGGGGAGTGGGGGATAGAATCCCTCCAAGAAACATTCACAGCCTTTGAAATGTCAAGTTTTCTCTTATCTAGGAAGTCACTAAGTTTTATGTATTTCATAATTTCCTTAAGAAGCAGAAAATACCAAAGTTGCATGTCGGATGGTAAGATAACGTAACTAGTACCAGTTACTTGTCCAAACAAAGCTAACCTACTTCACTACTTGAAGAACTTTTTAAAAAACTTCCAGTTGGAACTGCAAACACTGTACAACCTTTGCTCAAACTTTATTTCAGGCTGGAGGTGCAGCTCAGTGGTAGAGCTCTTGCCTAGAGTACTTCAGGTCCTGGATCCCCAGGCTCTAAAAACCCAAACAAAAGCAAATTCTGATATAGACAGAATCTATCTGGTGTCAAAAGTTGCTAAAATTACAGGAAGCCTAGAAGCAGAACTGTGGAATACTGCAAATAAGATACCTAAACCTTTATCTTAAATACTGCCCCTTTTAAATCACAAAATAAAATGCTCAATTTTGCTTCTACTTTGATCAATGCCAACTATAGCCTTAAATCATTTTCCTATCAACTGAATCATAAAAAATACAACCAAGTTTGTGCTCATTAAATACACATGTATATAAAAACATACAAAAAGTACAAGATTCTTAGGGAACTTTTACAGTGTCAACATCCTGTTCTCCAAGTCTTTAGTAAAGAGCCAAAGACCCCATCTTTCTGTGCACAAAAAAATGAGACTAAAATCTTCACTGCACGGTATGTCTATACATGCTATACACAGAAATCAGCTTTCCAGACAGAAATATGCAGTCCTCAGAGAGAGGGGTAGAAGGAGGGAGGGGGAGTAGAGAGAGAGAGAGTAGAGAGAGAGAGAGAGAGAGGAGAGAGAGAGAGAGAGAGAGAGAGAGAGAGAGAGAGAGAGAGAGAAAGAGAGAGAGGGCAGAGAAGGTATCAAAACCCCCAAACACACCACAGGACAAAAAGTTCTTCTTAAATCAAATTCTATTTGCAAATTCAGCAAAATAATTTCTATAAAATAAAACAGCAAAATATTTAAATAGGGTAGGTTGTATCTGTTTGCAGGGGTATTTGGTTTTAGACAGGTTCCAAAAAACACATATTGAAGCCACCAATTTTCTTTGAAATACAGTTTTAACTGATTCCTTTATTTTTATTCAAATTGTTTACTCTGAAATTTAATTCATCAATTATATTAACTACCAGTAATTTTTTAAATTAGACCCTGCTTTGAATGTTAAAATTTTTGGAATAGTGGAAAAGGAGCTAGGACAATTTTTGCTTTCAAGTAAAATTATGACTGAGCAGAGAATCAGCCAGAGGCCTTGGTGCAGAGGTGCTCCAAAGACTGTGGGATTCTGAGGACTTCCGCATCACTGGGATCCAGCAGAAGGACAGTTTGAAAAGAGTCACTTAGTAAGCTCTAGCAAAGCACGAAACAAGCACACCAAATACAGTCTACTAGGCTCCAGCCAGCATACTGGCGTAGCAAATTTTTGTGTATTTGTTTTAAATCTTTCAAAATTCCCATTACCAAGTTGATAAGTTTGTGTTCTTTATTCTACCCAGAGATCACACTGTCAAACATGAGAAGAACACATGTGTAACTGAGAACCGATTGCTTGTCACAGTTCTCCCTCAGTCTGTATTTTATAATCTAGGGTTTAAGAAGGAAAGCTCCGAGCAATGCAGATGCCATGTAAGGACAACTGCAGTCATTATGGTAATATTTCTTCACTGGCTACACTAACTTGTGTGAAGCCATGCTAAATGTTACAGCATATCTATAGCTTCAAAGTGATTAACCTAACATCAGAATAAAAAGGCAATGAAAAAGACTAGAAACATAGTACATCACCAATTTTCCACATCAATCAAATAAATCAAAAGGTAATCAGCCTTACATTGCTCATAGTAAAATTGACTCCAGTGGCAAACAATGAACACGAAACTATTGGTGTGACATGAATGAATGGGCTGTTTTGTTGATGTTGATTTACTTTTTGTTTTTGTAAAGGAGGTGATCCAACTGCCACAAGGTAGGCAACACTGGTTGCAGAGAGCAGTGGGTATAACAAGAAAATTAATGTAGTTTTATAGATCTGTGAGTCTCATGAAGAAAAAAATGTTTCTTGCTTAAGAATTAACAGTCAAACATTAATATACTATATACACCTTTGCCATTTACACATTAGCATCAGGCCATTTATTACAAAACACTATACACTTTCCACTGCAGGCGGGTTATATATTGACAGCAAATTTCTGCAGATAAGACAATGAACAAACTCTCCACTCCATGTTGATTAGGAATAGTTTTTCTAGTTTGAAATATTAACCAGACACAGAAAAAGTTGGACTGTAAGGCCTGGGTGCACAGTCTTGATGGAACCAGTTAATATGTGCATTTCACTGATCCTTGGTCTGAGGTGGGGATACTTCTTCACCGCCTTCATAATTTTCTTGTGCTCGTTGGCCAGTTCTCTGAGGGTTGTTCATGTGATGTGCTGCTGGGCCTGTATATGGCTGTCCATGCACATGGTTATTCTGAAAGGGAAAAGAAATCTCTTATTACAAATTTTCCATGGTTGGAGAAATGGATCAAAGTTAAGACTATGTACTGGCCAGACAGAGAACCACAGATGGGTTTCTAGCACCCATACCAAGTGGTTTAAACTGGCATAACTATAGCTATAGAAGGATCTGACACTTGAGTCTCTGATACTCACTTGCACAATATATAATTAAACATGGCAAAAATAAATATAGGAAAAAAAACCCTTTGCAGTAGTAAGCACAGTTAAAAGTCATGAGCTGAAATTGGTAGGAACAGAAACATTTTTTTTTTACTCTTGGGACTTACAACATGAATTGAAAAGAGAAAAGTCTCGGGGTGGGGGGTGGTGATGGTGGTGGTGGTGGTGGTGGCGGTTGTGGCGGCACACACCTTTAATCCCAGCACTTGGAAGGCAGAGGCAGGTGGATTTCTGAGTTCAAGGCCAGCCTGTTTTACAGAGTGAGTTCCAGGACAGCCAGGGCTACACAGAGAAACCCTGGGGGGGGGGAGGGGAGGGGAAGAAAGAGAAAAGTCTTACAGGCGAATACAAACCTTGGAACCCTAAAGAACACAAGACTGGGTAGGTTATGTATAAATCTTTGTCCAAAGGGAATGCTTGAAGGAACTGTTTTTCTCCTTCTACCATAATGATCCTAGGGTCTGAACTCAGGTGGGGCTTGTGTAGCAAAGCAAGTGCCTTTACCCACTGACCCATTTTGCCAGCCCAGCTCCAAAAATTTAGGTGAAATCGTGACAAATTAAAATACTCCATTACTGTTCTTAACTTACTCATCATGAAGAATGATGTGAGGGCTATCCTACATGAATTATCTTTCTCACAGCATAAACCTGATTGACCATAGGTACAATTGCTATATAGACAGAGCTATAAATGTTAATTACTGTCATTGAAATCACAAGGCTAGATTAATGTCTGAGCTTTCTTGGAACTGAGCAAAGTAATAACTACTGTCATGGTTGTTTTTTTACAGATATGTACTACTTGCGCTGGCCTTAAAACTGTGCTGCCAGTTTAATCCCAGGATTCAGGAGGTAGAGATAGGCATATTTTATTTGGAGATCAAGGCCAGACTTGTCTACAAAGCGACTTCCAAGACATAGAGAGCTGTAAGACAAGAGAAACTCTTGTCTCAAAAATGAGAGAGAGAGAAAAAGAAAGAAAAATAGTAAGATTCACTATGTCAGCTAGGTTCTGTCTGCCTCCACCAGCAATAGAATTATATTTTTATTTTTTTTATTTTTTTTTTGGTTTTTCGAGACAGGGTTTCTCTGTGTAGCCCTGGCTGTCCTGGAACTCACTCTGTAGACCAGGCTGGCCTCGAACTCAGAAATCCACCTGCCTCTGCCTCCCAAGTGCTGGGATTACAGGCGTGCGCCACCACGCCCGGCCAGCAATAGAATTATAGATACATCACATTAACTTTCTTTGGTCTTTTTAAATACCTGAACCTCATATGGTTAGGTGGTCCTTATATTCCCATAATCCAGGCCAAGATTTTAGGCTCCACACACTATTCCCTGTGGTTCCACTTACACCCTAAAACCTAAGACTACCCTCAGTGCCATTCTCAAGGCAGCACTTGGGAACTTTAGAAGATTTCAGGCAGCAGATCTCACTCCCATTCCCAATTTTTTCCCCTTTATTATACTAAAGTCTTTTTTTTTTTTTAAATTCAATATATTCTTTACATTTCAAATGATTTCCCCTTTCCTGGATCCCCCCTCCCCAAAAGTCCCATAAGCCTTCTTCCCTCCCCATTCCTCAATCTACCCCTTCCCACTTCCCTGTCCTGGTATTCCCCTATACTGCTGCACTGAGCCTTTCCAGAACCAAGGGCCCTCTCCTTCCTTCTTCTTGGGCATCATTTGATATGTGAATTGCGTCTTGGGTATTCTGAGTTTCTGGGCTAATATCCACTTATCAGTGTTATACCATATGTGTTCTTTTGTGACTGGGTTACCTCACTCAGGATGATATTTTCCAGTTCCACCCATTTGCCTGCGAATTTCATGAATTCATTGTTTTTAATAGCTGAGTAGTATTCCATAGTGTATATATACCACATTTTCTGTATCCATTCCTCTGTTGAAGGGTATCTGGGTTCTTTCCAGCTTCTGGCTATTATAAATAGGGCTGCTATAAACATAGTGGAGCATGTGTCCAATTTTTTTCAAGACAGGGTTTCTTTGTGTAGCGCTGGCAATCTTCAAATTTAAGAGATCCACTTGCCTCTGTCTCCTAAGTGCTGGGACTAAGGGTGAGTGCCAATACTGTCTCTAACCACCATCCCTTTTAAAGACAGGGTCTTAATATATAGCCCCAGCTGGTCTCAAACTCAGAGGTCTGCCCACTTCTGTCTCTCAAGTACTGGGATTAAAGGCAAGTCACACACTCTTGAGTTTTTCACTGTTCATGAAATCCTAGTCTAATTAAGCAACCGAATTACTTTACTGCTATACCTTGTTTTAAGAATTTACCTGCAGACTTAGGCTAACAAGAAATGTCATCATAATCCTTCACACTAAGCAACGATTATTATTTTATATTGATAGTTTTACTCATTATATACTAGTACAAGACATACCTATTTGGAATACCTGGAATAAATTCATATTTGTTATGATGACCCCACTCCAACACATTCTTCTGATCATGCCCCCAAAGTTAGTACAGAGTCATGGCAAAAGGCCATCTTTTATAATCAAGCATGAAATTGGCTCTAGAGCAGTGGTTCTCAACACTTTTGTGGGGTGGATGGGGGGGTTGTTAAATGAACTTTTTACAGGGATATCATCAGATATCATGCATGTTTCATATTTAAATTATTCATAACAGTATAAAATTACAGTTATGAAGTAGCAATGAAAGTAATTTTATTGTTGGGGGGTCACAAAACAAGGAACTGTATTAAAGGGTTGCAGCACTAAGGTTGAGAACCACTATAGAGGTTAACCCCACCACCTGACTTCTGTTTACCTGCTGATATTGAGATCCAGGGGAATGGGGGTATAATGGAGCATCTTCTGGTGGAGGTGATTCATGCTCATCTGGGGCATCTTGGTCATCTGGTTCCTAATTTTAAAGAAAAATAATTATGCAGGCAACATCAAGCTTACTGCTGACTTTTTAAACTTAGTAACAACTCTTAAAAACTGTGATTATAACTTCTATATCTAAGACTCAGGGCACCTTCCCTGAATGGGCAGAAGACTGTAAGAACCAGAGGGACAGGAAGTCCCATATGAACTATGTTGCCTAGAAATGTCAGGGAAGGTGTATCGCAACAGTCTCAACAACACGGCTGCCCAAACAATGGATATGCGAATATGGATGGAGGAAGCCTCTTATGGATGGAGTCTTCAACCTTAGACAGGCAAACAAGGAATGCTGAAAGCAGAAAAACTATCCTCCAGGTAAGAGTTCCCCAATTGATTATCCAATACAAAATGGTCAGACCTAAAGTCATAAACATATAAATAACTTTATACACACTGAGCAGGTTGTTGTATTTATAGATTTAATAATACAGATTCATGTAACATTTAAAGAAAAAGAAGCCACGAATCTGAGACAGAGCAAGGCGACATGTGGGAATAGCTGAAAGGTGAGGGGGAATGTAATTATATTTTAATAAAGAACACTTCTTATTTTCTAGAGGCCCCAAGTTCCAACACCTACATGGCAACTCAAAACAATCTGTTAAGTCCAGTTTCAAGGGATCCAATATCCTTTCTTCAGGCCTCAATGGGCACCAGGTAGGCACATGGTGCACAGATAAAACACCCATACACATAAACGTTTAAAAAACAATTAAATTAACATTTGGGTAAGCAGTATACCAGAGAGCTACAGCCTTTTAAAACAGGATCTTTTAACTACAATTTAAACTAATTTGGGTTCTCTTGGAAATAATTTCTAAGGTTATGGCACAGTGATTTCTCCAGATGGAGGCATCCTCATTAATATATTACTACACATTAAAAGCAAACACAAGTCTAGTAACAATCTTAATAGACACTATCATTAATACAGTCAATGTCCTATAAAGATTTACTTTGCTTTCTTCCATTTCTATCTCTTGTAGACTGGTGGCTTTTTTTACCTCCTCAGGACAGAGTTCACAAGCTTTTGCAAGTGTCATCCTAGCGCTGTGTGATCTCTCCAAGAAATAGCCATTTGATGTTTCATTGCTTTGTACTGGAGGAGACCAATTGTTGTAAGTGTACTGAGGATTGCCAGTGTATGGTCTTCGTTCGAGTTCATCTCCAAGCCACTCCACTGCCCAGGTCCATTTCCTTTTAAGATCTCCATTGCCCTTCAAAAGTAAATAAAATCATGTACATTTAGGAGGATTGGGAGTGTTTCAAAGATAACAACATTAATAATAACTCCACAAACTGAGGACTCTTTTTTTTTTTCCTTGAAATAGTCTTGCTATGGTAACTATGGCTGTCTGGTAATTGTTATATAGCTCAGGTTGTTGTCAACTCTGTGGTTGTCCTCCTGCCTTAGCCTCTATTCTGGGATTATAGATGTATACCTCACCCATACCTGGATTAAAACAGGATCTTAATACCATTTTTCCTTTTTTTCTTATTCTTTGTCATGTTGGGGAATTGTATATTTGGGTAAGCAGGATACCAGAAAGCTACAGCCTTTTTTTTTCTTTTGAGACAGGGTTTCTCTGTATAGCCCTGGCTGTCCTGGAACTCACTCTGTAGACCAGGCTGGCCTCCCAAGTGCTGGGATTAAAGGCGTGCCTGACCACCACCCACCATGAGCTACAGCCTTTTAAAACGAGATCTTTTAACTATAATTTAAATTTCTATGAAATAAGAAAACACCCTTACCTGCAGGATTTGGTAAGCAACAGGACAACTGCTAAAGAGGGCTACCATACATTTTATACACTGGTATGCTCTTTTTTGATAGTGATTCTTAGAACGCTGAATTGTGTCAAACAGTCCATCTCGGTCATCTGGAATTCCTTTAAGGGCATTATGAATTCTGAAAAATAATCAGATAGAAGATAAAACTTCTAAAAATTAAAAGAAGCTAATATTTATTGAGTGTTTATTACATGCCACCCCGTAAATGTCTGTGGATTCAGTTGTTTCATAACAGACAGTAAGTACCACTATTAAACCTTTGAGCAGATGGGGAAATAGAAACAGCTTGCTTCTGGTCATATAGTTACCAATTAGTCTGACTCAAGTCTGTATCCTTACTAACTTTACTAGTTCAAAATGCTTTTCTTTGGATTTTTTTTTCCGAGATAGGGTTTCTCTGTGTAGCCCAGGCTGTCCTGGAACTCACTCTGTAGACCAGGCCGGCCTCGAACTTAGAAATCCGCCTGCCTCTGCCTCCCAGAGTGCTGGGATTACAGGTGTGCGCCACCATCGCCCGGCCTCGAAATGCTTTTGATATGAAGTTTAAATACATCATTAGAAGCAAATTCAGAACTCAAGAGAAACACAAACTTTAATTTGCTTTAAGTCATTTTTTTGCTTTTGAGACAGGGTTTCATTATACAACCCAGAATCGGCTTGACTTTTCAATATGACTCAGTCTCCAAACTCCTGAGATCACGTGCTTATGCCACCATGCCCAGTGACTGTTTATTTTGTTAGATTATTACCTGTCAATAAACAAAATATGACAGATATCTGTAAGTATGACATCTACATTGAGCAGTAGAAAGGAACCAATACATGCTGTATGTAAAGAATCCTTGCAATTAATTAGACACAAAATGCTAAAATGTTGTATTTTGGCAAAATGATTATAACAGGCAAACTTATAGAAGCCAGCAGGTTGCCAGGGGCAACCAAGAGTTTCTAAATGGGTATAGGCTTCTTGCTGTTCGATCAAAGATATTGCATACAAACTCTACTTCTCAAATTTTGTGTTGGGGCAGCAGTGTGGAGGCTAAGGGCTGGCCTAACCCATTTTAGATAAGTGCTTTGCCATTAAGCCACCCCAACTTACTTTTATTTTTGTCAACTGATATTAAGTGTTGAAATATTAGTTTGCCATATCATACTTTCTTCCCACTAATATCAACAGTTTTCCAAATACCATCTTTAATCAGTACTATCTTTGTGTTGCTTCCTCATGTCTAACAATGCAGGACACATGGAGGGCATTATAAATACTTAGTACCTACTTACCAAACTCAAAAACAAACAAAAAAGCACTACAGTATGAGATTACTTTCAAACGTAAGTTAATCATGAGTTTTTACTTACTACTTGAGATATTTCTCACATTTAATCTAACCTATTTTCATGCTACCACACTCTAAAAGCTATAAAATCTTAGGCTATTTTTTAAAATAAAAATACTAGAAGCTAGACTGTATTAAAATCATCTAAGAGCCAGGCGTGGTGGCGCACGCCTGTAATCCCAGCACTTGGGAGGCAGAGGCCAGCGGATTTCTGAGTTCGAGGCCAGCCTGGTCTACAGTGTGAGTTCCAGGACAGCCAGGACTACACAGAGAAAGAAACCCTGTCTCGAAAAACCAAAAAACCAAAACAAACAAACAAACAAACAAAAAAAACTCCACAAAAAAACCAACCAAACAAACAAAACAAAAAACAAAAAAAAAAAAACCCAAACCAAAATCATCTAAGAAGTATCAATGGTGACAGCTTAGAACATTTTGGATTCAAGAACACTGACTTTCTGCTTACTGCTATTTTTATAACAGTAATTTGAAACAATGATAAAAAGATAATTTCATACAAATTCATAAATTCTGGCATTTGTAATCCATTCTAGACTAAACATTCGTATTTAAAAATATTTCTATTACTTTATATGAAGAAGTGTTTTTCTTGCATATATATATATATATTCATTCACTGAAGAACAAATATTTCTAATGGCCTAGTCATCTCTATAGCCACTAGAATGGATAATCTTAAAATACTTAAAACTCTTTTAATCCCAGCACTTGAGAGGCAGATATAAGCCTCTGTGAGGCTTGCCTGGTCTACATAGCGAGTTCCAGCACAGCTTTGGATACACAGTGAAACCTTGTGTATCCAACATAAAACAAACAAAAAACCTCAAACAAAAATAAGTACTTAATGTGCTTTGTTATGGTCACAGACAGCTAGCAAATAATCCAAGTTGCCCAGAACTCATGCTTTTCTAGCAGAGGTTGAATAAAGTAACTTTGTCTTGTTTCAATTTCAAACTACAAACAAGTGTCCTCTTTTGCTGTTATAATACTACACAGAGAAACCCTGTCTCAAAAAAAAATTCAGTTGAATGATGTTAATATATTAAGTATGTAACCTGGGCAGCAGCAGCAGCAGCAACAACAACAACAACAACAACAACAAAAAACAACTAACAAAATCTGGAGAACTTGGCAGTCACTTATGTCTTGAGTATTTTCCTGTAACACTGAACATTCACTAAAACCCTAGGGTGTTTTTGTTTTATTTGTTTAAATGTGGGGGTGGTCAATTTCAATTATATGAAACACCTGGGACTAAGTCTAATTAGCCTGATAATAAAAAAATAAGTATCCACCTGTGAGTCTGCCAGGAGTCTTCGATCAGTAAGATTTGCAAAAGCAGATCCAAATAGGGCCGGAGTTCATAAGTATAGGAATATGCAACCTAGAAATAGGTTAAGACACAATGAATAATGTATAAATGGGTAATAAATTAAATCATAGAGATTTAACAATGGTTATGATTTCTTAACCTGCCAAAGAAGTTCACTGAGGACAGTAGATGAGAACTGAGGATTCTCCCAGCAGCAAAAGCGAAGCAATTTGACGGTCTCGTCAGAGTTACTGCAGTCTTCAATAATTTTCTTCACATAACTTGTTCTCACAAATAGAATGTCTACCACATTTTGTTGAATTGGCATTATAGGTTGTGATAAGTTAGGATCACCAAAAGGATTTGGAAGAGAAGGATTACCTATAATACAGATTTGTCAATGAACAACCAAAAAGCTTTTCCACAATAACAATGGAAACTTCTCAGAACATAGCCTATTAATGTGTTTAAGAAAAAAAATGAGCTGTATGTCAAGTTTTCTAAGCATAAGTAATACTTATGTGTCATAATGACTAGGTATCCTAACATAAAAATTTTACTAATTTAACCCAGTAGCAAGCAGTAAAAGGTCCATTAAGCATGTGAAAAAGGAACATTGCAATTTTACAATGCAAACTTTGTAAAAAGTTGTAAGAGTGGACCTTCTTTAACACCTTTACTTTGTATTTAAGTATCTTCAGAACCATATTTAATCTAGACCCAGAGTACTCAAAAGTATTGCCAAGAATAGATTACCATTGATCGAAGACTGCATTCTTGAAGAGACATTGCAACAGCGGATGAGTTGTGACACTACTGAGTATAATTTGCCTAATTCAGCATACTGATATTTAATTGGAGGACCAGGACCTTCATCTAAGGACACAAGCATAAAGGTAGCAGGTACACTCAGTTTGAGTAGCTGTGTTTTCTCTGCCACTCCTGCAGTGAAAGAGACAGAAAACAGAGAAGGGGCAAAACAGAGAAGAAAAACATTAGGATGGCAAGAACTTTGAGAACAAAACAAAAGGACAGTTATTAAAAATACTTGTCCATCACCCCCTTCACTCTTCTCATGTGTGTGTATTTAATGGTGTACATGCCCATGGAGAGCCAAAGGTGGTGTTGAGAATCTTCCTCAAAAGTTCTTCCGCCTTATCATCTGTGGCAGGACTCTTTCAAACCCAGAGCTTGCAGATGAGAGTTCACCTTACTAGCCAACTTGCTCTGTGGATCTTGTCTCAACCTTTTCAGGCTGGAATTGCAGGGAGATCATATCTTACTCAGCAGTTATACGAGGTCTGAGGAACTGAACTCTTTTCTTGCACAGCAAGCACTTTGAGCCATATTTCTAGCCTAGGTCTATCAACTTTTTTCCCTCAAGATAGGGTCTCTCTACATAGTCACTAATGGAGATCAGGCCAGCCTCAGATTCAGAGATCTATTTGCTTCTGTCTCCCAAGAGCTGGGATTAAAGGTGTTTACCACTATGCCTAACCCTTGTCTATCACTTTATAAAAACACATCACTTTTACTTGGATTCAGAATTATTTAACCAGCTAAGAAACTTACCAATTTAGCAGTTCCAATATTGAAATCTATACAAAACAGTTAGCATTTGACAATGAGCGTATAAACATCAGGACAGAGAAGGCCTTATGGCCTGGAAAAGCTAAAATCTAGATGAAATTTCTAAGTGAGAAACAGGGTTCTTGAATGCAGTACAGGCTCAAGATTACAACCAACCATAGAGACAAATGAGAAGTGGGCCACGAGTCTGTAAGTGCTGTTTGGGTACACAACTCAAATTTCAATGTAAAAAGTTTTTTTTTTAACTTTTAAGGAATTTATTAAAAAACAATTCTCTGAACCAATTCAGAATGTGGCTGAATATAGTTATCACTTTTAAAATCTGTCAATGGTTATTTTAGTATCAGTATACCTTATTGGTAATTTTTATAATTTCTTCTACTATAGTAAATTTATCTCCCGTCTATGCTAATTAACATAAACAACAACTGCTTTGTTGTTTTTGAGACAGGGTTTTCTGTGTAACCCTGGCTGTCCTATAGATCAAACTAGCATTAACTCACAGAGATGTCTGCCTCCCTAGTACTAAAATTAAAGGTGTACCCCATCCTTTGATGTTAAATATGCCCATGTTCATACTAGACAAGTATTCTCCCCTAATCCAATCTTTTGCAACAAAATAAAAAAGTGAAAGACAATTGTGCATGATATTCAGGTACAGTTCTAGTAGTAACTAAACAGGAATAAGCAGGTAGTATTAGAAAGACCAAGCTACTCTGAGAAGAAAAGGAGCTGAGTAATTTAAGTCAATTCTTTCTTTCTTTTTTTTTTCCCCCGAGACAGGGTTTCTCTGTATAGCCCTGGCTGTCCTGGAACTCACTCTGTAGACCAGGCTGGCCTCAAACTCAGAAATCTGTCTGACTCTGCCTCCCAGAATGCTGGGATTACAGGCGTGCGCCATCACCGCCTGGCTAAGTCAATTCTTACTTTAAAAACGTAAGATTAGTATGAGCTAAGCAAATGCTCTCTTGTACTTCTAGCACTAATTGAATGAACATATTTTCTCTAATTTTAATGTATTTTACTTCATTTTTCCCAGTCCTTATTCCAATTGATGATTCTTCACAGTAAAATCATGGATTTCTTTCTTCTTTCTTTCTTTCTTTCTTTTTTTTTTATAATAACTGCGGTTTTGATCCAGTTAATGAACTGGATGAAGCCTGGGAATGAGTATGTTAATAAAGAAGGCAGATGTAGTATCATTGCTTTTGGAAGCAAAACTTAAGGCAACAGAATCTCACTTGTGTTTACCACAGAAGTATTATGTAAAAAATTATGAAGTGCGCAGGGTATTCTGTATTTAGAGAAGGTTTGATATAAAGAAGAAAAAGAAATCCTATTTCATCATTGGACCTTCTGAATATCATTTAACATAATACTTTAACAGAGATTATGAAAATTTCAATTCTTACCTAAATTGGCATACATTACAAACAAGTTGAAATACTGCTGCAAATGACGTCCATGCTCTGAAACTTCCCTCCGCAAGAGATTGAGTACTGCTCTTAGTAAGTGGTCACTCAAACTTAAGTTGTCATAAGTCTGTAAAGGAGAAAACACTAGCTGATTCTCAACAAGATGCAAAGATAATTTTATGTGTATGTTGAACATAAAAATACTTTTCTGGAGGGACTGATCACATGAATTCTATTCACCCTGCTTACCAACACTAGATTGATCCAAAGGACTTGTGCATGCTAATGCTAGAGAAGAGCTTTGACACTGATCTTAAGATAGATCTTACTATTGAAGAAAGCATCTCAACTAAGTTGGTCAGAGGTGACTTTGCAATTCTCTAGCAGTTGGAATTATAAGTCTGTACCATAAACTATTGTGGCCCATACCCAGCTTTTGAATTCATTATACATGAAATTAAAACAAAAAATGTTTATTAAAAATCCACCCAAAATAAGTGTTATGAAAATCCCATATAGAAACACCCTGTGGGCTGGGCTGGGCTGTGGTTCAGTGGTAGAATACATTCCTAAATAGACAAGGCTCTAGTTTTCATTGCCAGCACAAAAGAGAATTTTCTTTTGAAGAGATTATCTACATACACTGTTGCTTTTTATCTGTAATTTTAATGAAACTCAGGTGATCAGTCTAGGTGTCTGATAATGTGTGGTAAACATAAAAAATGCATTCAGTTTTTCTCTTCAATTTCAGAGAAGTGTATATTTTGTAAATACATATATAAACAAAGGTACAATTACCTGACTAGAAGGTCCAGGAGATGCAAAGGGTGAAGGACAAGGCCCGTCTTGTAAGGAAAAATGTGCAATGAAAACTATGAGTTTTGCAAATGCACCTCTCACTTCGGCACTAGGACATTCCAAAAGGTATTCAGAGAATCGATTTGAAACATTAAAAAGAACATTGTGAGCAAACCAAAAGCGCACATTCTTGCTGTGACGCAGCAGAATACACAATGCATCATACCTAAAACAAAACAAAGTACAACTATCAGACTATCAATTCAATTCACTTTTCCTATAGAAAAGGGACAGAAAATTGGATCAAAACAAAAAGGGGCTAGATTGATGGCTTAGCGGGTAAGAACACCAACTGTTCTTCCTGAGGTCCTGAGTTCAAATTCCAGCAACCACATGGTGGTTCACAACCAACCGTAATGAGATCTGACGCCCTTTTCTGGTGTATCTGAAGAGAGCTACAGTGTACTTACATATACTAAATAAATAAATCTTTAAAAACAAAAACAAAAACAAAAACAAAAAGCAAGTATCTTTTTTCATTACAGAGAACAGCAGTAATGACCACTTTTTGGTATTAACATTAAAATAATTGATGATGAGCTGGGTGTGGTAGTGCATGCCTTTTCCAGGCAGATCTGAGTTCAAGGCTGGTCTGGTTTAGAGAGAGTTCCAGGTCAGTCAGGTCTGTTTATACAGAGAAAACCTGTGTGGAGGGTGGAGTAGGATGGAGTAGGATGGTTGGGGGGAGAAGAGAGATGAATAATACTATATGGATTGGCCTAATCTTTTCTTTTCTTTCTTTTTTTTTTTTTTTTGGTTTTTCAAGACAGGGTTTCTCTGTGTAGTCCCGGCTGTCCTGGAACTCACTCTGTAGACCAGGCTGGCCTCAAACTCAGAAATCCGCCTGCCTCTGTCTCCCAAGTGCTGGGATTACAGGCATGTGCCACCACGCCCGGCCAGGATTGGCCTAATCTTATGGAATTATAAAATTGGCAAAAGCTTATTATGTTGATTAAAAATCCACTACTAGCCAGAGGTGGTGGCATACAACTTTAATCCCAAAACTTGGGAATCTTAGTTCAAGGCCAACCTGGTTTACAGAGTGAATTTCAGAACACTTAGTAACAGTATACAGAGTAACCTTGTCTCCAAATACGACAAAATAACTTCTTCCCTTACTATACTATAATTTGGATACAGAAAGTTTTTTTATAATTATTTGTGTGTGCACACACACGCAATGGACTATTTTGGCAGAAATACTTTCCTTCAACCATGTGGGTTCTGGGTTTCAAACTCAGATTTGTCAGGGTTTGGTGGCAAGAGCTTTCAACCACTGAGTCATCATCTCACTGGCCCTGAGTAAATAACAATTGCTAAAAAGGCATTATAATGGCCTCTATACTTATTTTTAACCATTGAATTTATGCTAAGTATTTTAGTATGATTTCTTATTACTACTATTTTTTTAAAATTCTGCCTAATTTGAATGATAGTTTTGTGATTCTGAAAAAAAAATATAGACCACTCTACAAAGACCACTACCAAATCTTAAGCAAGAATAAAAAACCAAAACAAGATACCAATCACTGGCGGATCCTCGGACTATTTTCTTTGTGTGAAATCCTGTAGTAAAAAGGAACCTAGCAGCAAGCTGAATACTAATCATAGTGATTTCTTCTGCTTCAGGAGACAGGTGATCTTGCCCTAAAAAACACACGCAAATATTTTTAAAGTTTGTTCAAGTCCTATTTTCAAACAAGTCTGTACTTTGCATTCTCAATTTATTAAAACACTTCTTAGATTACTTCTGAAATTATTATTCCTGGTATTAGAGTCAAATACAATGCTTTATACTAATGTATTAAAAATGCTTCAACAAAAAAAACCTTATCTTCAAACAGTATGACAATAAATACTTAGTACTCAAACACAAATAATCTTAAATATAATTTTAGCCCAAAACAACAACTTACATCCATTCAAAATGAAAATGTTAATTTTATATATTTAAGTAGGGCATGGTGGCACATATCTTTAATTCTTGCACTTGGGAGGCAGAGACAGGAAGATCTCTCAGTTCCAGGACAAACATCTAAAAAAACCAAACCAAACAAACATGCACCCTCAATCGCCAAAAAAGGGGAATGAAGACCGGAGAGATGGCTCAGCAATCAAGAGCACTCGATGGTCTTACAGAGAGGTCCAAGGTTAAGTTCCCAGCACCCATTCTACCCACCCATATCCAGGGGATCTAAAGCCTTTTTCTGGCCTTCTCAAGAATTGCATGCGCATGGCACAGACATGAAGGCAAAACATTTATAGATATAAGATGAATAAAGCTAGCAGGGTGGTGGTGGTGCACATCTTTGATTCTAGCATTTGGGAGGCAAAGGCAAGTGATCTCTAAGTTTGAGGCTACCCTGGCCTACAGCATGAATTCCAGGAGATCCAGAGCTAAACAGGGAAACCCCGTCTTAAAAAAAAATCAACACACACACACAGCTAGACACTTACCTGGAGGAGGGTTTAAGTAAACACTATTACATGTAAGTAGCTTTTTCATAAACTGAAAATATTCCAAACTGTACTGCATTCGGTTATGCATGAACTGAACATTCTGCTTCCGTACACTTCTTTCAATGGCCGATGGCATAACAATCTGATGGGGCCTTGTGGTGATAGCAATCTCTGATATGTATCTTATCACCTCATCATCATGACCTATTGTGTCCATTCGTTCGTAAAAAAGTATATATGCATTCCACCATCTTTTCTGGCGCCTGTAGGACATGCGCTTCATCATGTGGTCAAACACTTCTCCCATGTACTCGCCACCAAAACACTGGTTTTTCATTTCTTCATCGTCATCCATTTTACACTCTGTTACATCTCCATCATCAAATTTATACCAACGATTTTTTTCACCATCTCCTCCATTCCTCTGAATGATGTAAGAATAGTAATGGCCCCCACTTGCTTGACCACTGTGTACAAGCACACCCACAAGTCTATATTTTGTGCTTCCTGCTTTCTCGCTTTCAGACTGCTCATTCTGTTGTATCAGCTGACTTTCTGGGTTGACATTATCTCCCTCCAGTTTAGCAACACCTGCAACTGTGTAAGGTTCCATGTCTAACTCTCGAGGAAATTCAAAGTAATCATTGAACTTGATTGCACATTCTCTTTCCCAGTCATAATCGAATCGTTTTAGTTGGATAGCAAGAACAGGAGGCAATTTTTTAATTAGCAAGCGCTTTACAGTATCAACCTAAAATCAATAGAGAAAATTAGATATAATCCATTGCAAAAAGCAAACCAAAAAAATCCAAGCAAACATCACCATCCCCAAACCAGAAAGTTAACCCAGGATGTCATACATGTTAAGCAAGCACTCATCCTTTAGCTATATCTCCAATTCTCTCTTGCTCAGGCTGGCTTTGAACTTACTCTGTAGCCCAGACAGGCCTTGAGTGTATGATCTTCTTGCCTCAGTCTCCTATTGAAGTTACAGGCTTGAACCATCAAGAGCATGAGACCAAGTAAACTTTTTTCTCTTAAATTTTTTTCATTGGGATAAGGGGCCTCATACTACAGTTCTACTTGGCTACAGATTAGTGCAGGCCTGAACCTGGTACTTGGACTTTTCTTGTGTAGTTGTAAATCACTACATGTAGCTCAAGTAAATGATTTTATGTGTAAGCGTATCATGTGTGCTGGTGGCTGAGGAGCCAGACAATAGCATTAGATTCCTTGAAACTGATACCATAGATGACTGAGACCTGCCATGTTGTTGTCCGAAACTAAATCCAAGGCCTCTACAAAAGCAGAAAGCAGTAAAAGTACTTTTCATTGCTGAACTCTCTCTCTAGCCTCTTAAGCAAATTCTTAAAAAGCACTACACCAAACTTTTGTAAGATTTACTTGAATTGTAATTTTAAGA
This sequence comes from Apodemus agrarius, assembly GCA_964023405.1. Taxonomy (NCBI): domain Eukaryota; kingdom Metazoa; phylum Chordata; class Mammalia; order Rodentia; family Muridae; genus Apodemus; species Apodemus agrarius. Next base: position 8,265,104 of record OZ030010.1, read on the forward strand.
TATTTCTGTGAAGTTAATGTAAACATTAACTAATGGAAATGGCCTATACCAGTTACTACAGATTGCAAAAATTAGTCATCTACACATTATTCGCTGCCTAGTTTCTACTCTACCTCTAGCTGTTGTTACTTATAGTTATTCCAACTAAGGTTGTTTGCTGTAAACAAACGGAATAGTTTAGTTTTTATTGGACAATTAGAAGGTAGTTAATATTATACTGGTGATAACATATTTAATCTTTACAATCCTCTCAAGATGGCACTACTGAGTCCTGGTAAGTTTAAGAACTTGTCTCATGTCTCAAGATCTATGGTGAAAGACGGTGTTGCTTCATACCCCATAATCTCGATGTAGACTTTCATACTTCTCTAAGTGGTGTAGTAGGTCAAACAATAAAGGTTACTTAGAGGTAAAATGGTTTAAAAGCCAGAAAAGATAAACATAATTTACTAGTCATAAGTGTGAATATCTCTCTTCCTTGAAGACCTAAGATCCCATGGACAAAATCTAATCAGGTAGTAAAAAATAAATTTTACTGTATTTAAGAAAATAATACTTTCAGCAAAACAATTCTGGATAAGAGGAATTTTTTCCTCCATCAGCTTTGAAGTTTTTTTCTAGGCAGAAGCAAATTTACCCACGTTAACTCATATAACAAAGGTAGTATTAAGCTATTATAATTTTGATTATTCTAGTATTACTTTTTAACTTTCTTCCTTTAAAACACACACACACACACACACACACACACACACACACACACCCTTAAAGAAAACAGTTTTTCTTCACTAGAAACTATTGACTAGCCATGACTCCTTAGAGATATCATCATTATCTTAACAGATAATTCATACCTTTTTATTGCATTTTTCACAATGATAAGCATTTGCCCCTTCTAGTAAATCTCCTTTGACATACTGTTCCAAAGAATCAAGAAGATTTTGGTGGTTTCTAATGTCTACATTCAGAGTCGTAAAAGATTCTTCACATTCGTACCTAAAGATATTATTTAAGAAGTTATTAGAAAAGGATTCACACTCTTCAGTTCTTTTTTTTTTTTTTTTTTTGGGTGAGGAAATCATTTATTTCATCTTATACTTCTACATCACAGTCATCATCAAAGGAATTCTAGCTACAACTTAAAGTAGGAGCCTGGAAGCAGAAACTGAAGCAGAGGCCATACTGGTTACTAGCGTTCTCATCTCAGCTTTCTCAGTTTGCTTTTTTATATACCTCGGGACCACCCGGCCAGTCAGGACACTACCCATTGTGCTTGGACCTTTTACATAAAAACATTAATAAAAAATGTCCCACTATGCTAATGGAAATTACAGATGAATAGACATCTGCATTAAATCACTGCATGATAGTCTTCTTGATTTTTTTTTTTTATTATTTTCTTTACTTAAACTTCAAATGTTTCACTAACCCACTTACTCCCACTTCCCTGTCCTACTTTTCCCCCATACTGGGGTATCGAGTCTTCTAAGGACCAAGGGCCTCTCTTCCCTTTGATGTCCATCAAGGCCATCCTCTGCTACATATGCATCTGGAGCCATGGGTCCTTCCATGTGTACTCTTTGCTTGGTGGTTTAGTCCCTGGGAGCTCTGGGGGAACTGATTAGTTCATATTGTTCCTCCACTGGGGCTGCAAATCACTTCAGCTCCTTGGGTCCTTTCTCTAACTCCTCCACTGGGGACCCTGTGCTCAGTCCGATGGTTGGTTGAGAGCATCCACTTCTGTATTTGTCAGGTACTAGCAGAGCCTCTCAGGAGACAGCTACATCAGGCTCCTGTTAGCAAGCACTTGTTGGCATCCACAATCGTATCTGGGTTTGGTCACTTTTCAGTTCTAATGAAACTAAATTTGTAATAAACTATGAAACTTCTAAGGTTTCCTAGTTATTTAGACTGGGCTGGTCACTACATTAGGTTGATAACATGTTATCCTTTGCCTTCATGACAAAACTGCTTGAGAACTATCATCACCCACACTTGAGTGAAGTGGGAAATAAGACAGGACAGCTGGGAGAGGTAGAGGCAGGCAAATCTCTGGGTTCAAGTTCAGCCTCTTTTAGTTCTAGGACAGTTCAGGGATACACAGAAAGAACCTGTCTTTGAAAAACAAACAAAAAACCAAACCAGCCGGGCGGTGGTGGCGCACGCCTGTAATCCCAGCACTTTGGGAGGCAGAGGCAGGCGAATTTCTGAGTTCAAGGCCAGCCTGGTCTACAGAGTGAGTTTCAGGACAGCCAGGGCTATACAGAGAAACCCTGTCTCGAAAAAAAAACAAATAAAAAAAAACCAACCAAACAAAAAGCTTAAGCTCTTTTGTCTACTATGCTGTTTTCAGGAGTGATTTGTTTTGACATTAATTATGGGCCCCTGTGGCAAGTGCTCAATTTTGCCATTCTAGCCAAAGTAAAAAGTAGATATGTACACATGGTATGAGCACTTTTTTTAAATTTATTTTTTATGTATATGAGTACACTGTAGCTGTCTTCAGACACACTAGGAGAGTGCATTGGTTCCCATTACAGATGGCTGTGAGCCACCATGTGGTTGCTGGGATTTGAACTCAGGACCTCTGGAAGAGCAGTCAGTGCTCTTAACTGCTGAGCCATCTCTTCAGCCTAAGTGAGCAAGTTCTAATAAAACTTTATTGAAACAGGTTAACTGGCTACATAAGGCCCATATAATTTATAGATTTTTTTGACTACTACTCTAGGCAAATAAAGTTCCGTGATAGCAGACTGCTGTTTTAAAAGAATTTTAATTGAAAACTATTTTCTAAACTTCATTATCTATATATAGTTTGTGTGGCTGCATGTGCTATTACATACACAAGGCATGTGAGAGGCCAACTTTGTGAAGTTGGTTCTCTCCTTCCACAGTTTGCCAACTTAAGCCTCCAAGTCCTTTATCAGTTGAACCACCTCACTATCCCCAATTAAAAAATATTTGTTATTGTTAAAATGTATGTGTACGTTTGTGTGTCTGCCATGTGTTATATGCTCATCAAGGCCAGAAAAGGGTGTTGGCTCCCTTGGAGTTTGAATTGTGTGTCATGGAACTAAACTTGGGTTCTCTGGAGAGCAGGCAAGAGTTTGTAACTGCTGAGTTCCAGTTTATTTCATGTTATTTAAAAAAAAAGTATGTGTCAGCATGTATGTCTATATCCAATGTATATGCCCAGTGTCCTGGAAGCCAGGAGGATGTGTCAGATCCCCTGAAAAATTGAGTTACAGACAGTTGTATGTCTCCATGTGGGTGCTGGGAATTGAACCGGAGGTCTTCTATAAGAGCAGCCAGTTCTTAAACAATAAGCTGGATCTCCAGCACCTCCAATTATTAAATTATCACACATAGTAACAAATTTCCTTACAGCACTGAAATACAATGTTGCTATGATTTGACAGTCAGTAATGCATATTTAATATTTTATAGAGAGAATGCATATAGATTGTTTTAGATTAATTACAGATATTATGTATCTGTACCATATACATGCCTACTGCCTGAGGAGGCCAGAAGGTCATCAGATCTGCCAAAACCAAGGTTACACATGGTTGTGAGCCAACATGTATGTGCTCACAACTGAAACAGCAGTCAGTGCTCTTAAGAATCTAGTCACCTCTAGTCTTGACGATCTTCCTGCCACTGGAGTACTAGGAGTATAGGCATATGTGGCTACAGTGAGCTTCAATTGTTGTAATTTGGATTTTCTGCCTTAAGAAAGTTCGTGAGGGGACTGGAGGGGTGGCTCAGTGGTTAAGAGCACTGACTGCTCTTCTGAAGGTCCTGAGTTCAAATCCCAGCAACCACATGGTGGCTCACAACCATCCGTAATAAGCTCTGACTTCCTCTTCTGGGCTGTCTGAAGACAACTACAGTGTTATTATATATAATAATAAATCTTAATACACCTGTAGCCTGTCATCCTCTAAACTCAGTGTATCTATATTATCTAAATTCTAAGATAAAAGGCAAACTTGTAAGTAACATCTCTAGTCATTATAAATTGTCATCTCAGTTCCTTAGGAGAATATACAAGAATTAAAAGTATGAGCCGGGCGTGGTGGCGCACGTCTGTAATCCCAGCACTTGGGAGGCAGAGGCAGGCGGATTTCTGAGTTCGAGTCCAGCCTGGTGTACAGAGTGAGTTCCAGGACAGCCAGGGCTATACAGAGAAACCCTGTCTCGAAAAAACCAAATCCAAAAAAAAAACCAAAAAGGCAAAAAATATCAAGTTATTTAACAACAAAACAAAAACAAAAACAAAAACAAAAAACCCATGCAACAGTACTCAGATATTCACTATACTTATTCAGTAGTAGTTTAATAGCTAGTGTCATATTCCATTTTCATATTAGCACTAGTAAGAATTTTATTGTTATTAGCATATAACAGTATTATGTATTAGGACTTACCTATGTGGGCAGCCTTGGCAAATTTTCTGATCAGCAAAGGAACCTCCCAAGACTTTACTTAGCATAGCTGGATGCCCTAAGGCTTTTAAAGCTTCATCTAAACTATCCACCAACGAATTAAAGAATTCTAAAGCATCATGTTGTTCACGAAGATTGACAGGCTCACCCCAAAGCCTAAGAAATGAATGGAATATAACATGTAACATGACAATCACAACATAACATTTTGTTATGGTTGTGGGTAAGGCAATTATAACGACAGTATATTGAAACATAAATAGGAAACAACACAAAAAAGTCAGCAATTTATGTTCAGAGTATTGAGGGGGACAGTGAGAACCATAGTAAAAGTGTATTAAAGCAGCAAAGAATTGCCACAGAACTAATGGTATGGTTGATTGATAGCATCGCTCTAAGAAAGGTGGTTGCTTCAGATGGTACGACATACACATGCATTTTGAACTCAGCTGTTGATGCCATTAAAATGAGATGGTGGACCTTATAGGGATGCTTTCACTAAGCATTTTGCCAAATTTTGGATTACAGAAAAAAAAAGAATATATGTCTACATTCATTAAGCTGATTTTTCTAAGTGAAAAAAGAAAAAACTCCATTTATTTATAGTTAATCTCTTTTCAGTGCTCTAAGGACTTAAGTTAGACAAACCAATTCCAAAACTATCATTCATACATACATACATAATACATAAAACACAAAATGAGAACAGCCATTGCTTCAGTTGAGGTTCTGATACGACATTGTATTCATAGAGTAATACACACAGAGGACCTTAGTGCATTCTTTCCAAGAGATTATGACAAATGTACTTTATATATGCAACAGCACTACTCAATAAGTATTTCTTATATGTAGCAAATAGTATCACATATTTTAGAAAAAAAAGTACACATAGGAAAGGTAAAAAAAAAAAATCAGTCCTAATATTTGTTACATTATTGGAAATAACAGTAGTCTAGTCTACTCTATTTACTTTCAAGCTGTAACACAATTCACCATACTTTGAAACACATATGCACCTTACAACATAGACATCTGTTACGATACCAAGGTACCAGTTCTTATCATGAGGTAAGTGAACAGATGCTCATGCATGTGCAAACGACATCATTAATGAGCTTTTCTTGCTCTTCTCAAAGTTTAATCTGAATATAATTGCAAAGAACCAATCATACAAACCTAATTGTGAGGTTCACTACTATATGGAGCAGGAAACACCAAGAACATTAAAAAGAGATAAAATCCCTGACATTGTGGCAAGTACCTATAATCTCAGTATTTAGGTAGCTGAGGCAAGAGGACCCTGATTTCAAGGCTAGGCTGGGCTGACTATACACAAGTCTCAAATAACAATAAATTTCAAAACACCAAAATATAAGTCACAAAACAAAATACAAGAAGGAAAACTATAATCAACAGATAAATTTCAGTATAAAAAGTGAAAAAGTGTGCAACTCTTAGAAAAATAGGATTTTTTGGATTTAAAAAAGACGTATAGAGGCAAAACAGGATGAATAGTCCGAGTAGAGGAAGGAGGGTATTTCTGGGTGATAAAACAATAACATGGAACATATCAGCTCCCAGTATCGACCAAGTAGGGGCTTAGTTAGGGTATATATAAGAAACCTCAATTGTTCTAGTTGATGGAAGTATTAAAACAACAATTCTTTATGGGGAACAGAAAAAAAGGGGGGTGAGAGGATCCTAACTCTGCCAGAAGCAGGGGAAGACAGGCAACCCTCTAATTCTTTCTATCAGCTGCCTAGAGGTCCCTTGGAGGAGTTGTGTTTTCCATTGCTAGGAATGGGAGGGAGTTATGGCCTTTAAGCATGCTAGGCAAGTGTAATATTACTTAACTGTATCCCCTGCACCCTGAAGCAGCATTTAAACAACAAAACAGTATATATTGCTATGAAGAGTACAGTGGCTTTTTTTTCTTTTTCTCTTTCTTTAAAGATGGGGTTTCTTTGTTTAGCCCTAGCTGTCTGGAACTATGTAGATCAGACTGGGCTCAAACTCTGCCTCTGTCTCCTGATTCCAGGTATTAAAGGTATGTGGCACCACCTGGAGAGTGTAGGGCTTCTTACTAGAGTACTATATAGCACAGTAGGTATTAACTTAAAAACATGAATGGAAGTTAAAAACAAAAACAAAAACAAAAAACAAAGCATCATAACCAACCTTCTAGAGCAGCACATTTATGCTGTCTTTATTGTAAAACTACAGGAAACATGATATGGATAGCAAAATAGTTGGTGAGGCAGTGTCTCACCACCTATATAAGCTAAAGACTGTTTTCACCAAATGATTATAATAAGAGCAAGCCTGGCCCTGTCTATTCTTATTCCTTCTGTTCATGGTTCTTCTCCTACACACAAGCCAGCAATGGTGGGTCTCTATCACCACCATTAACCAAAGGCAATCAATCTTCTTCCTTCAAATGTTCAATCTTGGGTTTCAAATCATCAAAACCGCTCTAAATTAACCAGTAGCTGGAAGAATTTCATTGTATAAGTTGAATAATATGATTAAAGAAGAGAAGAGGCAGGAAATGCCATATACCTACCAATTCCTCATAGTGGTAAAATCTGTAGGCATACCACCCATCTAATATCCATGCCTATATCCTGCATAAAACCAAAAATATCATGCTAACCCAATCAAGCCTCTGGTTCTCACTGGGCACCACGCAGTGAGAACATGCAGGAGAAAAAGAAAATACTATTTATGGTATATGGTTTTCACATGGCTTCTGATTTGGGGAAAATATCTGAGATAATGGGAAAGCTCAAAAGTGGACTATATACAATATTAAGAGATCTTTAAAAAGCACAGTAATACATTCATTATGTTTTAAAACGAAGACACACAATGAAGTATTTATAGGTGAAAACTTATCTATGATTTGTCTCAAAATAATTTAGAAAGTAGTAGGAAGGAATATATGTTCTTATGATTCTATTGTACATGCATCAGACGGATATTTTCATAAACAAGGTAGCTATATCTTAAGAGACTAAAGGAAGATAGAAAGATTTGTTTTTGTAGAAGATGTGGTTCAGTTCCCAGCATCCACATAGCAGCTAGGAACCATTTGTAATGGCAATTCCAGAGATCTAACACCCACTTCTGTCTTCCAATAGCACCAGGCATTGATGTGGTACAAGACACACATATAGGCAAAAAACCCTTAAGAATAATTTGACTGGACATGGTAGTGCATGCCTTTAATTCCAACACTCTGGAAGCAGATGCAGGAGGACATCTGTGAGTTTAAGGCTAGTCTAGTGTAGAAAGCCAAGTTCCAGGACAGTCAGGACAACAAAGAGCTGTGGTTCTCAACCTGGGTTGTGACCCTTTAGCAAAACCTCTATGTAAAATACTTTAAATTCATAAGAGTAGTAAAATTACAGGTATGGCATAGTAATGGAAATAAGTTTATGGTCGGGGGTCACCACAACATATTATTTAAGGGTTGCAGCATTAGGAAGATTGAGAACCACTAGAGATCCTGTGTCTCAAAAATCAAACCAAACAAAAATCAAATGCTTAAATGAGAACGTTCCCCATACACTCATATATTTGCATGCTTAGTCCCCAGTTAATCAACTGAATTAGGCACAGTGGTTCTCGACCATGACTCCCTCCCAGATTACAGATTAGATATTTACAATTTATAATAGCAAAATTATAGTAATGAAGCACTAATGAAAATAATTTCTCAGCTGGATTCACAACATGAGGAATTGTAATAAAGGGTCGCAACATTATGAAGATTGAAAAGTCAGTGAGCACCGGGTGTGGTGGCGCATGCCTGTAATCCCAGCGCTTGGGAGGCAGAGGCAGAGGCAGAAGGATTTCTGAGTTCGAGGCCAGCCTGGTCTACAGAGTGAGTTCCAGGATTGCTAGGACTACACAGAGAAACCCTGTCTCGGGAAATTAAAATAGAGGGGGGGGAGGGAGAGAGGGAGAGGGAGAGGGAGAGGAAGGGAGGGAGAAAGGGAGGGAGGGAGGGAGGGAGGGAGGGAGAGGGAGAGGGAGAGGGAGAGAGAGAGAGAGAGAGAGAGACGAAAAGAAAAGAAAAGAAAAGAAAAGAAAAGAAAAGAAAAGAAAAGAAAAGAAAAGAAAAGTCAGTGAATTTAGAGATGTGTCCTTGTCAAAGGTACGTGGGCTTGAGGTTTCAGAAGCTACACTAAGATCTGTATCTGTTTCTCTGCCTGCTTCCTATGGATTAGGATGTAAGCTCTCAACTACTACTCTAGCACCATGCCTGTATGCTTCCTACCATGACGATAATGGACTGGCCCTCTGAAACTGTAAGCAAGCCACTTTTATTTATAAGACTTGCTCGGTCATGGGTTCATCTCTGCAATAGAACAGTGACTGAGTGATCAAAAAGAGACTAAAGAATGTTATCCCTATAGGTATCAAAATATCACATAGTATACCATAAATCTGTTCAATTTTCAACATGTCAAAAATTATCAAAAAATATTCTTCACTATGGAATTTTTCATGCTCAAAACAAAGAAGGAAATCTAAGGATAGTTAGAGTATTGCTACTGCTTAAAACATAAAGGTATCTTATGTATTTTAGAAATATGGGCTATTTATTAAGTGATATGTTTTATTACTGTCCATCCATACTTTACCTGAACTGTTTCCAAAATCCTCTGGGCACGTAGTACTGTAGTCGAGAAGCAGCTAAATGGCCAAAGATAACCTGAAGGTGTCTTAGAACACCAATATTGTACTCTTTCCTATCTTCTGTCTTACTCAGTGGTGGTTTGTCTTCAAATTGTTGAGGGTATCCAAACACATCATCCCTGGGATCAACATTGCTCTAGAAACCAAAAAAAGTATTATTAATGAGCTAATCAGAAGTTTAGTAAACTTTGTTGAGATAAATTCCAGTTAGTGAACATACACTTTTACTTTATTTCCAAGTACTTAATTTTCAACTTATAGTTGTTTGTTCCTGCCATTTTACGTGAGAATATAGACATAAATAGTTGTAATAAAAAAATGAGGCTGAGCCCTCCTTAACATTACATAGAAAAAAACTCAATCTGTAGCAAAGTCCTAAAAGTTAGAGCTAAAACAATAAACCAAAACTTGAAGGCAAATCTTCTAGACATTGTAGCCATTTCTAGACATTTCTAGACAGTTCTAGACATTTCTTACCATGATATCAAAGGTACAAACAAGTTGGATCTCAAGAAAATGAAAAACTTTTATGTAAATATACTGCCAAGAAAGGCAATGAATTCGCTATAGGAGGAAAATGGAAAATCACTTCTGATGAGGAAGTAGAACCCTGAACAGACAGAGGACTCCTTAAACCCACAATTCAAATTTTAAGATACAAAAAACTGGCAAGTCTTTAATCCTACGACATTTAGGAGGGATACTTCAGTGAGTATGAAGCCAATCTGGTCTACACAGCAAGTTGTAGGCCAGCCAGAACTACATATATTGAGACACTGCTTTGAAGGGGAAAAAAAGCAGAAAGATTTAACGATTTTTTGTTCAAAGGTGTTCAACTTTAAACTCAACTAAAATAACTACTATGCTAAGAACTAAAAGCATAGTCTAAGAGATTTCTTTTTCTTTTTTTGGTTTTTCGAGACAGGGTTTCTCTGTGTAGCCCTGGCTGTCCTGGAACTCACTCTGTAGACCAGGTTGGCCTCGAACTCAGAAATCCACCTGCCTCTGCCTCCCAAGTGCTGGGATTAAAGGCTCGCACCACCACTGCCCGGCCTAAAAGATTTCTGTATATCCATGTTCATGGCAGCAGTATTCATAGTAGCTAAAGTAAGGAAGCAATCCAGTGTCTGTTACAGATGAAAAGGATAAACAAAGTATTATGCAGCTAGAAGGAGGCTCACAAGTTCCAGGTTTGTCTACACTACTCTTAGCAAAAGCGAATCTAGTCAATCACAGAAGAGCAAATAATGTATGATTGATTCCACTTATATATATGAGGTACTTAGTCAAATTCATAAATTAAAAAAATAGTTGTTAAAGGCTGTTGTCAAGTTTGGGAGGAGTTATTTAATGGGCAAAATTACATTTTTGCAAGATAAAAATACTTCTGGGTATAGTAGCAAAGGTGCACAACAATAAGTGCAATTTATATTATTTAGCTGTACAATAAAACATAGTTTTTAAGATCAGGTGCATTTTAAGACTTTGGAAAACAAGTAGTAAAGCTGAGCATCACAGTGTGTGCCTTGAATATGAGCTACTAAGGCCAGCCCAGAAAGTAATGGGCAACCTGGGAAACATAGCCAGAACCTTAAGTTAAACAAAAACAAACAGTGGTAGAAGGTATAACATGAAAGTTACCAAGGTTCAAAATTTTAAGGGGTAAAGAGGAAAATTTATAGTTCAGTGGACATCTTGTATTTGAAACCTTTAATATAAGAATAAAGGTCCTAACCAGGTTTTGGATGTTAGCACCCCCTATGAAGCTTTGGTAGAAAGTAAAAATACTCAGCTCCCAATCCCTGGATTATCTAAGTCCAGTAGGTCTGGGGAGAGTGGTTTTAAGAAGCCCCAGAGGTGGTAAGCTCTTTCTTCAGAACAAGTCCAAGTTTGCTAAATGAAGGGAAGAAAAGAAGAAATATCTAAAAACACTTATGACAATAAGAATACAACTCATGGGATCCTAACACTACAAACAGGGATAGATAAAATAAAAACACAGACATAGTGTGGGTTCAAACAAGACCCAACTTCAATACTGCTACATTCTCTTCTTTGAAAGCCACAGGGTTATCAATTTTTACCTGTCGCTACCACTTACATTTTTTCCCATCAAATCGATTCTGCTTTGGCTACTTTTCAGGAAGCTTAAACTTTTGTCACAAGATCATGTAAACAGTATTTGAAGTAGGTAAGAGTTTTGTTTTTAAGTAGGAAGAGAGAAGACGTGGGGGAAAATATAAGCATAAGCAAAAGGAAGCAAGCACAGATAAAAGGGAAAAACTTAGCCTAGTGTGGTGATATACACTATAATCCTATCACCTGGAAAACTGAAGTTGGACACCTTCAGATGCCAGCTTGGACATCATAGAAAGACTATCTCAAAAAAAAAAAAATCACGGAAACAAAAAGGTGGGATGGCAGGAAAGTGTGGCCCAAGACAATTCTTTGTCCAAAATATGGTTCAGAAAAGTCAAAGGGTTGGCCATCATTCAAACTAGTTAAATTTCAACTTCATCAAACACTGCTAACTGCTGTAATGGTGACACACTCCACACTAAGAGCAGTCTAAGGAAGAAAACCACAACACAATTAGATCTTCATACCTACCTAACATATCTGTGGGTTCACAAAGGTAAATTGATTCTGTACCAAATATGTCCAGACTTTTAATCACTACTTCTCATGTAATACAACTGCACAGTATTAACACTGTATGAGGGATTATATGTAATCTACAGATGACCTAAAGTATGTAAAAAGATTTGTATAGGTTTTATTCAGACTATTTGTATAATGGCAAATTTTAACATCTTGGGGTGAGGGTTTTTGGAAGGGAATCCTGGACGAGGAAGCATTTGGAAGGGAATCCTGTGGAAACTGATTGGTACTTGTCCCCTCGGTATCCAATGAGAGGATGGTATCTGTTACCAGAATTTCACATAGAGAACAGAAGTAATAAAAGAAATTTACCTCATTGTCCTGCTTCTCATCCCCAGACATATCATCATCTACATCACTACCTGTGCCTTCAATTGCAAGAATACCGTTCCTGATAGAGGGGATCATATAGAGTTGCTGAATCACAGAATTCATGTAACAAGTAGCACCAGCATTTTTCAGCCCCACAAATCCTTTTGGTGGGCGGGGTCCAACAGGTGGCAGGTATTCCCACTCAGTAAGTGCTTCACAAGCTAAAAAAAAGAAGAGAAGAGTTTTACAGCGCAAGCAGAAATGATTTTGTGCTTTTTAAGTTCTCTTAGCTGACAAAACAGAAACACAACTACCTGAGCAGTCATAGGAGGCAGGACTCTCACTTGGCATTTCTCTATTAATAAATGCACTTAAGACAGCAACCCATGGGCTAGAGAGATGGCTCAGTGGTTAAGAGCACTTACTGCTCTTCCAGAGGTCCTGAGTTCAATTCCCAGCAACCACATGGTGGCTCACAACCATCTGATGCCTGCTTCTGGTGTATCTGAAGATTACCTACAGTGTACTCATATACATAAAATGAAATCTTAAAAAAAAAAAGACAGCAACATACATCATTGCAGGCCCCTTCACCTACCAATCTATGACCCTACTTGCATGTTTATAAGACAGTGTCTCATACAGCCAGGCTGGCCTTGAACTATCAATGTAACTGAGGCTATTCAATTAAAGAGCCTCCTGTTTTTATAATCCCCCCAGTGCTGAGATTATAGGTATGCAACACCATGCCTAGTTTATGGAATACTAGGCATCAAAGCCACTGCTCTGTGTATGTCAATCATGCTTTCTACCAATTGAGCCACATGCCAACTCCCACAAAACCCATTATTTTTAATCTGGTGTTGCCTCTATGGCAGTCTAATATATTCACATGAGATGGCACACAGCTAACCTTTTCTTGTTAGGGTTGGTGTTATCTGTACTACCCAGTCATTATTTAGTAATTGCAAAGTATTTTTATTTATATGTATGTTTGTATATACATGAACAGAGGTTAGAGATATGTGTAAAAGCCCTAGAGTTGGAGTTATAGTATTTGTGAGCCACCCAATGTGGGTTCTGAGAACCAACCTTAGGACCTCTATAATAGCAACGAGCATTCTTAACCACTGAGCCATCTTTCCAGCCCATTAACAACTTTTAGTTTATATGCATAACAACATGTGGTGGTTGCTCAGCATTAATGCAATGAATTATGTTTGTGGTTTCAATAACACCCCAAAACTACCTGGGTTTATGTCCTTTCTTGATACTTGCAAATAAGGTTAAAATTCAATCTGCTTATATCCACAGTGCTATTTTGAAGAGCAAACCACACAGTGGATATTAAAGTTTGCTGAGAACAGGAGATATTCACTAAACATATTCTTATGTTTCTATACCTAGAATAAAGCTAGAAACAATATAAATATCATTTTCTAGAGGGCCAGCTAAATGAATTGACAATATACTGAAGTAAAAGGTTTATAGCCTGTAATCCCAGCACTCTGGGAGGCACAGGCAGGCGATTTCTGAGTTCGAGGCCAGCCTGGTGTACAGAGTGAGTTCCAGGACAGCCAGGGCTATACAGAGAAACTCTATCTCAAAAAAAAAAAAAACCAAGTCCAAAAACCAACCAAACAAACAAACAAAAGTTTATAGCCAATAGATGAACAGGTATACCACTTATGTGTTGAACAAGGAATAATGACAGCAATATCAAGTAGAAAGCAAAGCAAAGAATATCAGAGGGAACAACAGAGGGGGTTCAGCATTGGATGTTCTTCCAGAGGACCCGAATATGCAGAGATAAGAAAAATATGAACTACAGTAAGAACTATGACTATCAAAAAGGCCAAGGAAACAGGTAAAAATGTACTTTGTAGTGTATACTCTTTTTAGCACTTGTGTGCTTTTATTTTATTTTATTTTATTTTATTTATGGCAAAGCCTTGGTATGAAGACCTGGCTGTCCTAGAATTTGCTATGGAGATCAATGTGGTCCTTTTGAATGACATGTATATTATAGTTCTGGGCATTTAACTTTGCTCCCAGTCTATGGCACTGTTTGGGAAGTTTAGGAAGTTGTGGCCTTGTTAGAGAAGTATGTTACTGGGGGCAGGCTCTGAGGCTTCAAAAGTTATATGCCATTCCCAGTTTATTCTGTTTCCTGATTGTAGCTCCAGATTGTCAGTTCTGCTGTTCCTTCCATGTCTACCTGCTGTCATGCTTCCTTGCTGAGACAGTGAAAGAAAACAGCAGCCCAAGTAAACCATTCCTTCCGTAAGTTGGCTTGCTTACTGTGTTTTATCACAGTAATGGAAAATTAGCTGATAGAAACAGGTTAGCTTCAAACTCACAGTAACCTTTCGAGGTACTAGGATTACAGGTGTGTACTGACATACTCAACTTATACTTAAATACCAACCCCGCCCTGAGACAGGGTTTCTCTGTGTAGACTTGTCTTTCTTAGAACTCACTCTGTAGACAAAGCTGGACTCAAATTGACAGAAATCTGCCTGCCTCTGCCTTCCCCAGTGCTAGGATTACAGGTATGAGCCACCTCCCATCTTTATCATGCAAAATCATTTCACTTAAAAGAATAACTCCCCCCCCCATTAAGCTAAAAAATTCACCTCACTACATTTAAACTTGCTAGAACACAGTGACAGTTCAAACAAAACAAAACAGAATGTGGAGGCATTTCTCGCTGAGGGCCTGAAAGGTTTTCTGATCTTTAGGGTTTTTTTTGATCAATACATTTAGGCTTTGGTTGCATTTACTGACTACAATGGAGATAGGTTACATTTCTGATTTGAAAAATAACATTTAATTTACCAAATACTTGTACTGTACAGCCACTTATATTCTTGTTATCTATTTGCTAAAAATCCTAGTTATTACCAAAATATGACTTAAAGATGTTTATAAAAAGAGAAAACAATTTAAAACAGAATCATCACTATAATCATGTTTTAAAGTACTTACTAGTTATTGCTGTACCAATGTAATACATTTCAGTTAAAGAATCTACTATCTGTTTGAGGTTCCTCACACAGCCAACAGCTAATGCCACAAGTAACTCAAAACCAGCGTTAATTGTGGCTGGTGAACCACAAACAGGAATGGCCTGCTCAGCAGGGAGTTCTCCATTTCTCATATACTGCAGGTAAACATTGGAGGCAGGAAAGATGAAATCGTCGATTAATTCCTAAATAGTTGAAAGAAAGGATTAATATTACCAATAACATACTCTGGAAAGAGAAATATTTGTCTTACAATTTCAGACTTTAAGCCTTATATCACAGAAAATTTATGTGTAAAAATATTCCACTTTTACCTGTTTACCACATTTTTTAAGGTATAAAGACATAACTGATTGCTGAAGTATTTAACAATTTATATTTTACATTTACTTTTATTTTTGAGACAAGAGTCTATGTAGCCCTGGCTGTCCTTGAACTCAAGCAACCCTTGTGTCCAGATCTATATTTTACATTTACTTTAAAAACCAAGTGGATATCTATAGAAGCAAATTTTGAATAAAATTATACTAAAATGACAATTTTTGTCTGAATTACCCAGTTAAAAAAGAGCAGGGAAAAAAAAAGAGAGCAGGGCAGTGGTGGCGCACACCTGTAATCCCAGAACTCTGGGAGGCAGAGGCAGGCGGATTTCTGAGTTTGAGGCCAGCCTGGTCTACAGAGTGAGTTCCAGGACACCCAAGACGTCACAGAGAAACCCTGTCTCAAAAACAAACAAACAAACAAAAAACCAAAAAAACCCAACAACAACAAACAAACAAACCATTTAAGAATCGATATATGATGTAGTCTTATAAAACAGCCTTCCAGGCACACGCCTTTAGTTCTAGTATCCAGGAGTCAGACTCTGGCATATCTCTGAATTATAGGACAGTACAAACTACATAGAGACTATCTTAATAAAGAAAAAGAAAACAAAATAAAAAAGTTAAAACAGAGGCTTGATTCATTTAATTATCCTTAGGAACAGTTCAGATTTTTCAGAAATGAAAAATTAACACTTTACACTTACATTTTATATGCATATAATACCTATAAACATGTAATGGTTACTAGAAGACACTAGTGCTTTACATTATCTAAACAAATACTGTGACCTTGGTAAAGATTCTTAAAAGGCAGGTTTTATCTATTTCCAATTTTCTGAGGAACCTCCAGATTGATTTCCAGAGTGGTTGTACCAGTTTGCAATCCCACCAGCAATGGAGGAATGTTCCTCTTTCTCCACATCCTCGCCAACATATGCTGTCACCTTAGGTTTTGATCTTAGTCATTCTGAGTGGTGTAAGGTGGAATCTCAGGGTTGTTTTGATTTGCATGTCCCAGATCACTAAGGACTTTGAACATTTCTTTAAGTGCTTCTAAGCAATTCGAGATTCCTCTGTTATGAATTCTGTTTAGTTCTATAATCCATTTTTTGATTGGGTTGTTTGGGTTTTTTGGTGGTTAGCTTCTTGAGTTCTTTATATATTTTGGATATCAGCCCTCTATTGGATGTGGGGTCAGTGAAGATTTTTTTCCCTGTCTATAGGACGCCAATTTGTTGCATCCTTTGCCTTACAGAAGCTTTGCAGTTTCATGAAGTCCCATTTATCAATTCTTGATCTTAGATGATAAGCCATTAGAGTTCTGTTTAGGAAATTTCCCCCTGTGCCAGTAAGTTTGATTCCTCAGAAAGAGATCAACCTGAAAATCCAGCTATACCACTCTTAAGTATATACCCAAAATATGCCCCACCATGTCAAATGGACATGTGTTCTACTATGTTTATAATGGCATTGTTTGTGATAGCCAGAAGCTGGAAACAATTCAGATGTCCCAACAGAAGGATGGATACAGAAAATGTGGTTTATTTGTACAATGGAATACTACTGTTATTCCACCATTGTTTTTTTTGTTTGTTTGCTTTTGGTTTTTGAAGACAGGGTTTCTCTGTGTAGCCCTGACTGTCCTGGAACTCACTCTGTACACCAGGCTGGCCTCGAACTCAGAAATCCGCCTGCCTCTGCCTCCCAGATTGCTGGGATTACATACAGGCACAGGCGTGTGCCACCACCGCCCGGCATATTCCATTCTTAATAGCAATTAAGAACGAGGATTTCTTGAGCTTTGCAGGCAAATGGATGGATCTGGAAAATATCATCCTGAGTGAGGTAACTCAGACTCAAAAGGACAAGCATGGTATGTACTCATTAATAAGTGAATATTAGTAAAAATAAAAAAAGTACAGAACACCCAGGATGCAGTCCACAGAACTCAAAAAGGTTAACAAGCTGACAGGCCCAAGTGAGGATACCTCAATCCCACTTGGGAGGGAGAAGAAAGCAATGACAGGAGGGTCCTGGGTGTGAATGGAGACAAGGAGGGGAAGAAGAGAACCTGATCAGGTATTGGGAGGGGGGAGGACTGAGGCCCTGAGGGCAACAGAAAGAATGGAAACAGGCAACCTCAGGAGGTAGGAGAACCCTCCAGCAGAATGTACCAGTGAGCTGGGAGGGGAGAGACTCTCAGGACCTTAGATGGACCTACATACAGCAGGGAGAGGAAACTTGTAGAGCCCACCTCCAGTAGAAAGACAGGTCACAAGTGAGGGATGGGGTTACCATCCCATAGTAAAAAACTTTGACCCAGAACTGTTCCTGTCTGAAAGAACTGCTTGGACAAAAACGGAGAAGAACCTGAGGAAAAAAAGGTCCAGTGACAGGCCCAATGTGGGATCAAGCTCAAAGGGAGGTCCCAAGGCCTGACATTATTACTGAGGCTATGGAGCGCTCACAAAAAGGAAACTATCATGACTCAACCAATGGACAGAAGCTGCTGGCTGCTGTGGTTGAATTAGGGAAATGTTAGAGAAAGCCGAGGAGGAGGGCGACCCTGTAGGAGGACCAGCAGTTATTAATTAGCCTGGACCCCAGAGATCTCTCAGACACTGGACCAACAACTAGGCAGCATACACCAGGTGATATGAGGCCCCGACACATAGACAGTACAGGACTACAGGGTCTGGGTTCAGTCAGAGAAGACGTACCTAACCCTCAAGAGACTGGAGGCCACAGGGAGTAGGGAGGTCTGGTGCGGTGGGGACATGTGGAGACAGGGTGGGGTGGAGTGGTGGTGGGCGAGGTACAGGATGTGGAACAGTCATAGGTTGGACTGGGAGGGAAGGGGATAAAATCTGGAATGAATATATATATTTTTATATATAATATATTAAATACATTTAATATATATAATATATATTAAAATAAAGATTAGGGGGCTAGAGAGATGGCTCAGCAGTTAAGAGCACTGACTGCTCTTCCGGAAGTCCTGAGTTCAATTCCCAGCAACCACATGGTGGCCTACAACCATCCATAATGAGATCTGAAGCCTTCTTATTGGAGTGTCTTAAGACAGCTATAGTGTATTTACATAAAATAATAGCTACAGTATATTTATATAAAATAAATAAATCTTAAAAAGATTAATTTAAAAATATTTTCCAAAGCTGTGATTTTGGAAAAGAGAAAGTGAGGTATGGTATATTGGGCATTGGAGGGAGGAAGAAAATAATGTAATTATAATACCAAAAATGATAACAAAAGGGCAAGTTTTATGAAAGGTCAAAATAACCTACCTAGTGCTACCGATCATATTGAATGACAATACTTACAAGGATTGGATATGTAGTTTAGAATCAAGAACACAGAACTTACTTTAATGAGATTAGCACCTCCCTTTTCACAACCAATATGAAACTTTTTCTCAGGAGTCTGAAAAGCCAGTAGTTCCTTTGTAACCCCAAGGTGTCCTTCTAAGATTGTCTCTTCAATACCCGTTTCACCTGTTCTTTTAACATCATCCTGTCAAAGGGGAAAAAAAATCAAATGCTTAACTTATGAAATGGAGGAATCTGAACAAGAAAGCTAGAAGGAATTGAGACAATTCTCCCAAAGCTTTCCAGTCAAGCAAGTTAAAATTTTAAAAATTACTATACATGTGCTTTACAGACTACTAGAAGTAATGCTTTTTTTTTTTTTTGAGACAGGGTTTCTCTGTGTAGTCTCACTCTGTAGACCAGGCTGGCCTTGAACTTAGAAATCCACCTGCCTCTGCCTCCCAAGTGCTGGGATTACAGGCGTGCGCCACCACTGCCAGCGTTTGTATTAAATCTTAAGCACACATTTTCTGTAAGTAGTAATGCATTCATTCTATAAAGTACAACCCAACAATACAATGTATGTTCTTTGATCCCCTTTAACTTTTAAACTTAAAATGTTCTAAATTATGAACCATTTATAAATGAAGCACTATTTCTTAACAATATAACCAAACAAAAGTATTAACTGCGACTTACCCTAATTCTTTTAAGCCAATCAATTTCATTATTTAGAAGAACTTCAGCATTGGGTACATTAATGTTACTGTTGTAAGCGTAGTTAAGAAGATGCCTTAAAAGAGTAAAGTAGTCGCCTGAATGTTTAGCCCTGTCTCTGGCTGTGCTCTGAAAATGATAAAACAGTATAATGAATCAGTATGTTCATGCTTTGAATTCCCTTTTCAAAAACCCTGAGTTAACTATTGTTTTATTGATTAAGTATAGATTGCCCTAACTGATATAAGCTAAACCCACAAATTCCAGAATATCCTTCCTTGTTGAAGGAATTAGTTACACTGGTAAACATATTTATAAGACTCTTACCCCCAAAACAGTAAAGAGCAGAGTAATGAAGAAAAGTAGAGGCCTGTGTCCCATGCAACATCTGGTGCACATTAAGAAGAATTGTTCCTGTGCCACTTGACGAACAGTTCTGAAATGAAAATGACTTATGTTTAATATATTGTTTTCTCTTGGGGAGAGAGTGATACATTAGGAACACAAACTAACAGTCAAGAAAAACTACACTGCATATTCATCCTGTCACTTAAGAGTTTGAGGGATGCCTTCTAACCTTTTTCTGAACAGGTTAGAAAACCTCTAATAGATTTAAATGCCCTATATCAAACAGTAATAAAACACCTAACAGCCCCCTTCCACAGAATCTTTATCCAGTTGTGCCTTAGAAGAGGGGCCAGTGGGAATTATGTTATCATAGAGAGGATACTGCTGCATCTGTAGTATTGATTCCAAAAGCATGACTATGATCCCAGAAAAGCAACATCATCATCAACTGGTAACTTTATAGAAATGCCAATTCTTAGGTCCAAAGAGAAACGTTAGGAGGCCTGACCAATAATGTGTTAGCAAATCTTTCAGGTGATTCTGACAGTTCCATATTATTTTTTTAATGTACACAGGTGTCTAACTATGGTACAATTTTCTTATAGAGGTAGCAAGCTTTCCCTGTTCTGCATTTGTTTGAATCCCATGAAAGGAAAACAGGTTTCTTTTCTTTTCTTCCACTGCACCCACATCTGATTCCTCTGTGTAGCCCTGGCTGTCCTTGAACTCACTCTGTAGAACAGGCTGGGCTGGAACTCAGAGATCTGTCTGCCTCCCAAAGTCCCTACTACTGGAATTAAAGGCATTACCACCCAGATAGGCCAGACTGGCTGTTTTCAAGGAAATCACTCAAGGTTCTTTTCTGATCACTAAACATTCTCACTTGATGCTCCACTGTATCATATTAATGTGTTGTTAGGACTAGGTAAGTTCTACCCAAGCCAGCCATTAGCAATACCAATTAGATTTTGTGGTAGTTTTTGTTTGTGAGACAGGTTTACTTTGTGAAACCTTGGCTATCCTGGAACTACCTCTATAAAAGACACTCGCCTTGAACTCACAGAAATCAGATTACCTCTGCCTCCTGCCTCCCTGGTGCTAGGACTACAGGTATATTGGGACTAAAGGTGGGTATGGTGGTGCTGCCACTGCCAATGGGCTGTGCTTGTTTTTTTTTTTTTTTTTTTAAAGACATGGCCTTGCTATGTAGCCCTAGTTGTCTTGGAACATGTAGAGCAGCTTAGCTGCCAACCCAGAGGTAACCTTGTCTCTGTTTCCAAAGTACTGAGATTAAAGATGTGTGTCACTATGTCTGGCCTAATTAGTTTTTATACTTACATGTTGAGATCAGGATCAGACCGTTATAAAAGGTTGGAACCCAATTTCTACAGATCTGAATTGTCTTAAATCTGAATTACTTGTATAAAAGCAGGTTGAAACATTACTAATACTGATTAAATGCTCTTAAAATGAAAAATGACAGATTTCAATTAACTGGTCTTTATGCATAAATTTCTATGGTAACCCTCATATAAAACTTCATATTAAAATAACAGTTGGCACCTAGGAATACAAGACAGGAGGCCAATATCCTATCCAATTTTGCAGACTAAAATTAAAAAATTTAGGTTAGGTCAAATATTATTATGTGAAATTTTCCTCAACATTAATGTACCATAGAGAGTATTTGGTTTCTATAATTCCTTATGCCAACATAAATTTGATTCTATTTTACAAAAATAAGATCAAGTTTCTTAAAAATAAAAAGAAACTTACTTGCTGTGACAGTGCAACAGTAAGTCAATAATAAATGTCTGCCAAGCTTTTTCTTTACTTAGAGCATCTAAGGCTGTTGGAATCAAGGCGAAACACAGTGTCATCACCTCCAATGCTTCACAGCAAACCTGTTCATCTTCAAGGTCTGGCTCATTGCCTGCATTCGTCTGTAAAATAATTGGGAACAAATTATTTAAAGAAGCTTTAAAAGAAAAACTGTATGTAATATGAAAGTGTAAGGGAAGACACCTTGCTGGGGAACAGAGAGAACCAGAAAAGGAAAGAGGAAGGGAAGGAAACAACAAAAACAAATATTGCTTGAAAAGTTCAATAAAGAAATCGAATCTTTTGTAAGTTAATATAAAAAGTGCTTAAAAGAAAATTCTATGTAACTTCAAAAGCTTAGTGCTTAAGATTTACTTATCATTAAACTACATGGTCCCTCTTTTTACTTGTTTTTTGAGGTCTTTTGAACTATAATAGAAATCTTAAGTCTGATGCCAATATTTTTTGCTATGACCCAAAAGGGGTTGGACTTATATTAATATAATTCTAATATAATATATATATGCACACAGTGATCATATATATCATTGAGTACTTTGTTAAGAAGCTCATAGAGACCTTCTGAGTTGTGCACTTCTGAACCAACAACTAACCATTCCTTCTTTATGAACCACTCTGGCACAATGTTATTATGTTATTTAATTTAAAAAAATCTCCTTGGATAACTGCTCAGTAAGGCATTAAAAATTTTCCCTAACCCCAAATATGCTGTGACTTTCATGTGATGGAAATAGGCTCTCATTCATTTTGCTGAATGAATATACCAAAGAGACATCATACAAAACACCAAAATAGCAATAAGAACAAAGGGTTCAATATATCGAGGACACTGTGCTGAGCAAGAAGCCCTTATTATTCAAGTTTTTCTTAAGAATAGAGAAAAGTGAGCTGGAGAATTGACTCAGTGGTTAAGAGCACTGCATGGTATCTGCATGGTGGCTTTCAACTGTCCATAACTCTAGTGCCAGGAGATCCAATCTCCTCTTCTGACCTCGAAGGGAACCCCTGACACAGGACTCAACGATAATGGAAAATGCAACTTCTTTGAGATGGTCTGACTTCACTGAAATAGAAAATAGCCTTTTTATTTTGAAAGTAGCCTCAGAGCAGGATTAAGCTGTTTTAAAAATACACCTTTATTCAGATATAACTGCAATTATAATTATGCAAGTGATTTTTAAAGACAAACATAGAAGTGTAGCCTTATACACAATTATCATTTATATAGTGGGTATATTCCTCTCACAATTCTTACCTTCTCATAAACTTTTGTGACTTCTTCGTTTGGGCTGAACACCAACTGTAATCCCCCACATCCTGACGTCCAAATAATTTTTTGTATAGCTCTAATTACACAAATATCAGGCATATATCTTGAAGCCTATGAAATAATGATTAATTAAAACCGTTAAGAAGACTATTAGTGTTGATTACCACAGAAATGACAACCATTGCACTCCCAGGTATTAGAGAATAAGAACTTCAAATACTGGTATAAATTTTTCATAGCAGTTTTATTCATATCTAAAGGGGAAAAAATCTAAGTATTATTTTGTTACATATATAAACAAATAATGGAATATTAATAAGGGGATTATATGTTTTATTTTATAATATATAAAATCCATCTACTTATTTATGTGTATGTTTCTTCTTTTGAGTGTACACAGATGCATGCATATTTTTTTTCAGACAGTCTCACTATTTAGACCAGGCAGGCCTAGAACTCACATTAATTTGCCCATCTCTGTCCCCCAAGTCCTAGGTCTAAAGGCATGTGCCATCATGACTAGCATACAATGGGATAATATTTAATAAAAAAGGAATGATCTATTGAACCTTAGAATATTGACAATTCAAAAAGTCACCAATAACTTGGTTTATTTTTTTAGATTGGATCTTGCAGGCTCGCTTTCTAATTTTTATCCCTCTGCTTCAGCCTCAAGTGTTTGCACTTGTGTATATTATAGGTACACAATCCAACTGAATAAAACTCAAGAAAATGAAAACTTTCATAGCGGACAAAAAAAATTAGTGATTATCTGATATTAGAACTGAAGAAGTATTGACTACAAAAAATCCACAAGAAACAGTTACAGAAATATTCTGTTTAGGGCCATAGGTGTGAAACCTTGGATTTGACTATAAGTCCCAAAATTACAGAAAATTTATTATGTAGTGTTTGTATGAATATGAAATATTGTATGTACACTCTGTGTTGGGGTAGGTGGGTGGCAGCGGCAGAAGCAGCAGCTCCACACCAGGCCAAACAATTCCACGTGAGGTTTATTGAGAGGGGAAAGGGCAAAGGTGATGGTGGAAAGAGAAGAGGGAAGGGAGGGGGTGCTTCTCTTATATATACAGATGGTGATGTGGTCACAGGTAAAGGTGAGCCCAATGGATTCCGGGAATATGGTGGCTATTGCCTTGGCAACAGGTGGAACGCTGTTTATTATATAAAAAGTTGAAAATAAAGTACTAATAATACTAAGCTGGCATTAAAAAAACATGATCTACACTGAATTTTAAAAAAGGTTGTTTTGGGGTTAGAGAGACAGCTCAGTGGTTAGGAGCACTGGCTGCTCTTCCATGTGGGTTCAATTCCCAGCAACCACATAGAAGCTAGAACAGTCTGTAGCTCCAGTTCTAGAGGCCCTCACTGATCTCCAAGGATATCAGGCATGCAAGCTATGCACATATTAAATGCAGGCAAAACACACAGAATAAAAACTTTTAAAAGCCAGGCATGGTGGCACACGCCTGTAATCCCAGCACTTGGGAGGCAGAGGCAGGTGGATTTCTGAGTTGGAGGCCAGCCTGGTCTACAGAGTGAGTTCCAGGACAGCCAGGACCACACAGAGAAACCCTGCCTCGAAAAACCAAAACCAAAACCAAAACAAAAA
The DNA here is from genome assembly GCA_964023405.1 of Apodemus agrarius. NCBI lineage: Eukaryota > Metazoa > Chordata > Mammalia > Rodentia > Muridae > Apodemus > Apodemus agrarius. Next base: position 8,289,723 of record OZ030010.1, read on the forward strand.
CCAAAACCAAAACAAAAACAAAAAACAAAACCCCCCCAAAAAACTTTTAAAAAAATGTATAGTAACAATTATGACACATAAAACATTGTAAATACAGACACACACACCACATATAACTATTACAATACTAACCTCATCAGAAATCTGCTGAGCAAGACGAACAGACACATTTCTAAGCATGCATTCAGATGATGGGTTAGGAATGCTCTGAAGGGCACTTTGTAGCACCACTGCTTGATCATGAGTTACTTGGTTGACCTGAAAAACAACCATTTTCTTTGAGTATTCTGTATATAACTTTACTCAACCCTTTGTGCCACGTTTATCAACATTCCCAAGATGTTTTCTTTCCACATTCACACACAAATTACTCTACCCTGCCAACATGGTATGCAAATGGCACAGATTTCTCTACAATCCCCTATTCTAGATTAATCTAGCCCATGTTTCTTCTATGAACACATCAAGACCAAACTCATCTCAAGATCATATCTTTTAGATGTGTATCCTTAGGCAGACACTGCTCCCTCCACAGTTATATTCTACTTTGAAAATTAGAAAAATTACCACTATAAAAATAAAACATAAAAGATAGCAGTACTTTTACTTACTTAATAGTATTCCAAGTGTTTTAATCAATGAGAAACAGATGTCAGCTGAACACTTTTGATTAGCTTTGAGTTGTAACTTTTCACTATACTGTAAATATTTAAGATATCCCTAATATTACTAAATTTGTGTTTAACTTTTTTTTTTTTTTTTTTTTTTTTTGGTTTTTCGAGACAGGGTTTCTCTGTGTAGCCTGGGCTGTCCTGGAACTCACTCTGAAGACCAGGCTGGTCTCGAACTCAGAAATACCCTACTTCTGCCTCCCAAGTACTGGGATTACAGGCGTGTGCCACCACGCCCGACTTGTGTTTAACTTTTAATTGCCAACAAATACTTCAGAATTATAATACTTTAGTATCTACAGCTAGTAAATGGCCATGTTGTCTAAGTATTATAGAAAAGATACAAGAAGAAGCATGTTATTACCTTTTGTGTAAATTGCACACTTCATTAAGCAGTCCTGTCACGGATTAAAATATGGATCTTTTTATCTTAACAAGAGCTCTTCTTCATTCGGAGAGATACAAGGTCTCAGGTTAAAGTGGGGGTGGGGGGGGTCTGTTAAACTCATTGCTTCCTTACTGCTTTGGACTTCCAAGTGATAGAATTACAGGTAAGAACTACCAAACCTGTTAAGAATCAGTTTTTCCTCTTAACCCATTAAAATTACTTCAAAAAATTCTAATGAAATGAACCACATTAAATATCATTTTAGTAATTTTTATCTTTTATGAAAAAGTTCACTCCTTTTCTTTTTTGTCTGTTTTTGGTCCTATGTAGTCCAGGCTTTCCTTGAATTTGTGATCCTTTTGTATTAGCTTTCCAAATCCTGAGATTATAAGCCTCCACTATGCTTGGCTGGCTTACAGAAAATTTCTAACATATGAAAGTGGTCAGACTAAGATAATATAATTATGCCGGGCGGTGGTGGCACACGCCTTTAATCCCAGCACTTGGGAGGCAGAGGAAGGGGGATTTCTGAGTTCGAGGCCAGCCTGGTCTACAGAGTGAGTTCCAGGACAGCCAAGGCTACACAGAGAAACCCTGTCTCGAAAAACACCAAAAAAAAAAAAAAAAGATAATAAAATTATTATTGTGGGCTGGAGAGACAGCTCAGCAATAGGAGTCTGTGATTCTAGTTCCAGGGGATATGACACTCTCAGACAAAAGTGCAGGCAGAATAATAATTACATAAAATAAAAAGTTATTAAAAAGATCAAGGTCAGCCGGGTGGTGGTGCCACACGCCTGTAATCCCAGCACTTGGGAGACAGAGGCAGGCGGATTTCTGAGTTCGAGGCCAGCCTGGTCTACAGAGTGAGTTCCAGGACAGCCGGAACCACACAGAGAAACCCTGTCTCGAAAAACCAAAAAAAAAAAAAAAAAAAAGTATCTAAAAAGATCAAGGTCTCCATTATTCTGCCTCAACTATTCTCAATTACCTACAACTACTGTCAATTACTTAATTACACCCTCTTACTTTCCATCTCCACTGACCTTTTGGTCATATCATAAAATTTCATTTATACCTGGACATAGTGGTGCACACCTTTAATCCCAGCACTTGGGAGGCAGAGGCAGGTAGGTCTCTGTGAGCTCTGAATTCAAGGCCAACCTGGTTTATAGATCAAGATCCAGGAGAAGCCAAGACTAAACAGATAATCTGTCTCAAAAACTAAACCAAAATGAAACAACAAAAAAAAAAAGCCCCCAAAAAAATCTAATTAAAAACAATTCATTTATGAATTATTTTGCAAACTATTTTAAAAATAAAAATATTACAGTATTGCCTCATATATGTGTGTATATATATATGTATATATAAATTACATATCATAAACATCAACATGCCATTAATCCCCAATATGACCTAAGTGATTTCTAAAGAAAATGTCTTCCTTAAGACTTTTGTTTTTAAAGAGAAGGTCTCTCATTCCATAGCCCAGGCTGGCCTTGAATATGTTCTAATCCTCTTGCCTCATCCCCCTAAAGACTTTTGTCTTCTATCAATAATTTAGTAACTATTTGCATAGCTTGGCCTTTAGTCATTAAACTCTAGCATATCTTGAGATCAGGAAAATGATCAAAGAGCCCATCCAGGCAAAGACAGTATAACAAGGCCCTCATAATTAAAATTTAAGTCAATGAAGATGGGACAGAAAACTGGTAAAAGACTAAATCAATGACAAATCTTAACACCACTGTTATCTGCTTGGCACAAGTTAGAAATTTATTCATGTGGCATTTGTTTTACAGTCATTGGGTGTGAAATGAAACTCAAGTGCTCAGAAAGGAAGTGAAGGAAATGTCCTCTTAAACCAGTAGTAGCAAAGTCAGTGAAGTGTGTGTGTACTTTTAATACAAATAAGGAGTAATATGTGAACTTTTCTATAAACAAGATATATACTGGAAAGAAAATTTTTGAGTCAAAGTTGAACTCTAGACTTTAAAATCATTGAGAAATTTAACGTTAAAAATTACTATCTACTATTGGAGATTTTAGAAACCAAAACAAAGTCTGAATTACCGATGGGATAGGATTCACGCCTTCCACACCTGGCTGACAAGCTTCTGCCACAGCGCGAACATGGCCATAGCCAATGGCAGTTAGTAATAGTTTGGCTATTTTAAGAGCATTGAGGTAGGCACCCCTTCGAGTTTCCATATCTGCATTTGGTAGGAAGTTATTTCTGGTTAGCATACTCAGGACAAGGGGCAGACCACCACTTTTCAAGAAGTGAAACTGAAAATCAGAGGAATCATCAGCCAGGGGTGCACCAGCAGGCATTAACAAGGCATAGACTACCTGAAAATAAAAGGGGGGAGAGGGAGAAGAGAAGGATTATATTAAAAGGAATTTAAGACATAACTTCCATTTCACCCGCAAAACTACTAATGACCACTTGAAATTCACCTTATCAAAGATCAAATTGAAAGAACATGAACTATGTCTAAAATGAAAAACAAAAACAAAAAACTAACCTCTGTTAGGTATAGCACTTGTGAGGCTGAAGGACCAAAGAAAAGTGAATCAAGAGATGGACTAAGGCTGCTTTCTCCAAGTTTGGCATGGTCCAAACAAATAGCTCTTAATTTTTCTATTGTTGTACTGTCTGTAAGAAAAAGAAGCATAGTCTGAAATAAAACACAATTCACATCTAGCATTTTCGAGAGCACGAAACAGCAAACAATTCAGTTAAGCTATATATTCATTTGAGCGACTGTAATACAGTACCATACTTGGGTTGATTTAAAAGTAAACAAATAAGGACCAAACACCAACCAGAGCCTTTTAATCATCGATTCTAAATATAAGGGAACTGTCTCTCATCCAAGAGCCTCCAGTCAACATCTCTCTATCCAGCTGTTGGAGACTGATTTAAAAAAACCAAAAAACAAAAAACCCATTTACAAAGGAAGTATAAATAATAGCAACAGTTTTTACCTCCAAGTTTATTTCGTGCTTTATGATGTTCAGATTACCTGTTTATTTCACCGAAAGATATCACAGTACTCAAGAAACTGAATCTTATATAAAAAAAATCAAACATTGAGAGAGATTGAGAGAGCGAAGAAAGAAGCCTGGCACTGTGGTGCAAACATTTAATCTCAGGACAGAGGCAGAGACAGAGGTAAAGGCAGGCTGAGCTCTGGGAACTTAAAGTGAACCTGAAGTTCCAGGATATTCAGGACTTACATAGTGACACGCTGTCTCAGAAAAAAAAAAAAAAACAAAAAGCAAAACTCTGAATGAAGGATGTAACCAAAAGAAGTATAAGCAAAGAAATGAGTTTAAGTGAAATGGTTCAGTAGGTAGCTATCCTTATTACAAAACCAATAGGTAACCTGAGTTCAATACCCAGAACCTACACTACAAGGTACAAAGAGGAAACGGATTCCTGAGGCACAAAAAAAAAAAGAAAGAAAGAAAAAAAAAAGAGAAGGAAAGAAAAGAAAAGAAAAGAAAAGAAAAAAAGAAAGAAAGAAAGAAAGAAAGAAAGAAAAAAGCAATGAATGCTAAACACTTAATGGCTTACAATTTATATATCTGGAGTCATAACAAAAGTATTGCTTTGTTGTGGCCATTCCAGCTCTTATAGATATGTGTAACTAAACGATTTCAGGTCCCTGATCATATAAACTTTTTTATGAAATATACATGTCAAAAAGAATCTATCCATAAACTTGCCATCAATAGATGACTATGGTCTTGGGTTATTTACTTATTTTTGGGAAGATGAAGGACAATTTTATTAGAGCTTAAAAGAAAAATCTTGAGTGGGTGGTGGTGGCGCACGCCTGTAATCCCAGCACTTTGGGAGGCAGAGGCAGGTGGATTTCTGAGTTGGAGGCCAGCCTGGTCTACAGAGTGAGTTCCAGGACAGCCAGGGCTATACAGAGAAACCCTGTCTTAAAAAGAAAATGAAGGGGGGGGGAAGAGGACATATGAGACATATGGTGAGGGGGGAACTGGGAAAGGGGAAAGGCTTCGGAATGTAAACAAAGAATATAGAAAATAAAAAAAATTAAAAAAAAAGAAAAAGGAAGAAGAGGAGAGGGGAGGGGAGGGGAGAAGAGAGAAGAGAAGAGAAGAGAAGAGAAGAGAAGAGAAGAGAAGAGAAGAGAAGAGAAGAGAAGAGAAGAGAAGAGAAGAGAAGAGAAGAGAAGAGAAAAATAAAGAAAAAACTCTGGACAGGTCAGCTGTGAAATTTCAGTAGCTGCCTGAAGGAAGGAAATGAAGGAGACAGAAAGTAATGCTTACTTTTTTTTTGTTTTGTTATTGGATTTGGTTTTTCAAGACAGGTTTTCTGTGTGGCCCTGGCTGTCCTGGAACTCACTCTGTAGACCAGGCTGCCCTCGAACTCAGAAATCCGCCTGCCTCTGCCTCCCAGAGTACTGGGATTACAGGCGTGCGCCACCACAGCCCGGCTAGTAATGCTTACATTTAAAGCTGGCAAGGAAGTAAGACGTGGTAAACAAGAAACCACATGGCAGGAAGGGAAGCTTTACAGAAAAAATAAGAAAGCCAAAAGTTCTTGGGGAAAGCCCAAGTGTAAAGGAAAGCATGTTTAAAAAAGTAAAGGGACAACTTATGTTTTTCTGAGCAATTCAGAAAAGTAAGCAGGTTTCTAAATCATATGGGTTTAGAGTTTTTAAGCTTCTGCCTTATTCTTTATTCAAGTTTCTTTGAAGGATACCCAGATCCAAGTAATCATATAATTATAGCAATCCATTATTTAAAAAGTAAATCCAGAAAAGCACAGTGGTGCAAGCCTTTAATCCAAGCACTAAGGAGGTAGAGAGGCAAGTGGATCTCTGTGCATTCTAGGCCTGCAAAGCCTACATAGTAAGACCCTGTCTCAGAGAGTGAGCAAGAAAGAATACAAGAGACAGAGACAGAGACGAGAGGCTATGAAGAGCTTAAAATAGACTTTGGCATATTTAAAATTTATCTTTAAACTCCTGTAAGGAGGCAGGTCTTATGAAAAACAACTCATTCTCCTTGGTAAAGCAATTTATACTGGAATCAAATGTTCACTGTTCCAAATTTGGACACTATAGCTTGATTTTAAAGTGTTAAGTTAATCAATTTGTGTGTGTGTGTGTGTGTGTGTGTGTGTGTGAGAGAGAGAGAGAGAGAGAGAGAGAGAGAGACAGAGACATGTAAGCTGTGTGAGTAAATATATGACAAAGCTCACATGTAGAAGTCCGAGTACAACTTTATTCATATTTGTGTGCACAACTGTTTATGTGCTTGTGCCATGGGCACCCAAGTAGAGTTCAGAGTATTACTGGAGGAATTGGAGGAATTCATTCTCTTTCCACCATGTGGGTCCCAGGGATCAAATTCAAGTCTTCAAGGTTGGTGGCAAGCATCTTTACCTACTAAGCCATCTTACTGGCTCCAGGCAAACAGGTTCTGTAAATGGCCATAATACATTATTTAGAATTTCGGTCCACATGGTCTCTACTGCTGAACCTTCATCTATTGATAAAAAAAATTGCAGAGCCAGGCGTGGTGGTGCATGCCTGTAATCCCAGCACTTGGGAGGCAGAGGCAGGCAGATTTCTGAGTTCGAGGCCAGCCTAGTCTACAAAGTGAGTTCCAGGACAGCCAGGGCTATACAGCGAGAGAAACCCTGTCTCAAAAAACAAAAACAAAAAACAAAAACAAAAAAATGCAAACAATAAATAAATGAATGGATGTAGCTGTAAGCAAAACTGAAAAGATTACAACTACGAAAATTTCATACAATCTGGTGTCAAAACTTGAAACAATTTTAATCCATGTATTTGTAGGTGTGTATATGTGAGAGTGAATGGAGGTCAGGGGACAGCTATAGGGAGTCAGTTCTCTTCTACAATTCATCATATTTGCAGGCACACACCTTTATGCATTGAGCCATCTCACTATACTCCAAATAGATACTGTTCTGATTTTATTTTAGCCCTTGAAAAATTTAGACACTTTCTTTAGGTGTTGGGATGTATAAAACTAAGTTGTTAGAAGATTTTGGCTTACAGGCTAGTTTACCAACCACTGATATATGGTTCATTTAGAAGAGGAATTTGTAATATACCTTTTACTGTTAGCACGCATTATGTCATCATTGAAAACATCTTACCTGGCGGCATAAGTTTCATAAGCACTCTCGCTCCATCTCTAAGAGGTGGCATATTTAGGCTGCTGCCTAAGTCTGCAACTTGCCAAAGGAAAGAGATGTATCTGGGATGAAGTGACATTATCTAGAATATAATACACAAATAATTAGCTGAAAATCTACTCCTGGGCTTCAAAAAAGGTCTTCCTAAAAGCTTATCTCCATACTTTGCTCCTGTTGCTTCTGTTATTCTTGCTCATCTTACCTGTACAAATTCTTTATAGAACAGACTTAAATAATCATCCAAGCCACATTTGTGATACTCTGTTTTATTACACTATCACCTTCATATAACTTAAGAGGACTGTGAACACAGTGAAACTGCCATCCTGCCACTACTGAATTTCTAGCCAGTTTTTTCTAACATTGGAGGAGTGGCTGGTATTACTATAGTCATTAAAGTTCTTATGAGGTGAAGCAATAGGTCAATGGGTTTTGTTTTTTTGGATACAATGAGAAAGATTACAGATACTTATTTCCCTATATACAAAGTTTTTAAAGGATCCATTTTACTGAATAAATATGTGAGACAATGGTATAAATTTATATACCAAAATCTTATAATTAAATTGCAATAGATTATATGCAAATATAACCTAATAGTTATTAACTACAGGAAAGTTTTGGTTTAACTTTCAACTGAGTCACAATTACGTTTCAGAGGGCTTCACTCAAGCTGAAGGATAATTGTGTAGTTTACCTCATTAAACAGAGTTCTTCAAGCCGGGCAGTGGTGGCATATGCCTGTAATCCCAGCACTTAGGAGGCAGAGGCAGGCGGATTTCTGAGATCGAGGCCAGCCTGGTCTACAGAGTGAGTTCTAGGACAGCCAGGGCTATACAGAGAAAACCCTGTCTCAGAAACAAAACAAAAACAAAAACAAAGAGTTCTTCAACAACAACAAAATTCTTGTTTATGTATTATCTATTCTAAACAAGTATAATGCCTTGCACAGCTGAATATACTTACCACTCCAGGCAAACAGCTTTCTACTTCTGGATTGGGGCCGTCACTGTAATGATTACCATGGTTTCCAGGAGATCCAGTTGAGGAATCAGAGGAGCTATCAGGACTTGAAGGCATATTGGAGCTTATTTGGGTAAGTTTGGCTGTAATTAGCTGAAAATGATACATATTAGAATCAAAGACAAGGAAAAAAACCAACAGAAAACAGAAAACTTGGAAGCTAGTGATATGTCAACAACTGAATTTAAAAAAAAAAAACTAGATGCTGGGGCTGGAGAGGTGGCTCAGTGATTAAGAGCACTGGCTGCTCATGTAGGGGACCTAGGTTCCATTACTAGCACCCACATAGCAGTTCACAATAGTCTGTAATTCTAGTTCCAGGAGATCCAATACCCTCTTCTGAATTTCAAGTGCACCAGGCACACACATGGTGTAGACATATGTGCATACAAAACAGTCGCATACATATAATAATTAAATGAAACTAGATACTAATATTTTAAAAACTACATTCAAAAATTACTGTGTTATAACTACTTGTTTTGATATATTCTCTTCCAATGCATGTCTGAATTAGTGTTATAACCCTAGCATCTGACATTAAGATTTCAACAATGAAATACATGTTAAGGTTCTACTTAAAAATTTTTCAGGAGGTAAATGTACTTACTGATTTATCTTTTAGGTTTAATTGTCCAATCAACTTTCTGTCATCTCCAGGATCAATAAGCTCGCCACCCACAAAGAGTTCAATTTTTGTATGAGCTACATTGGCTTTAATGCGATTGAGTATACATCGTCGAACTGAACCAATGGTATCATTTGTATGAGACCACACCTCCAAGTCATCTACTTGTCTGCCCTGGTTTGGAAATCGAACTATAAAAGAGAGGTGTTTACCACGGAAAGCTCTGGTGGGAAAAAGAAATGGAAAATACTATGTTCAGCAAATCTCCAAATTGAGCTGCCAAGAAAATAAAGATGGAACTTTAACACTGAATATTGTCTTATTAAATAAAAATGATTGAAGACCTTTTAGTGCCCTGAAAATATTCTTTATTCCTTTTATCTATAAATACCTTAGCATCCAAAACACAATGACTATATTCCACTGTTAGTACTTTTATGCCCAATATATTATAAAATAATATATTGACCCTTAAGAAATTAATACAAGTGTCAGGCATGGTGCCCTTTTCCAGAAATGCCAGCCATTGCTGAGGTAGAATGATTATGAATTTAAGGCCATGATGAGCAACTCCAAGCAATTATATCCAACCAGCCCCCAATTAAGACACAGAAATAGTAGGAACATTTCATTCACTTCTATACTTGTAAAGCTCAAATCACTAATCTTTGCTGTTTATATAAAATAAGATTTACCTTGAGAACATCAACAAAAAAGCTGTTACAAATTTTGTCTGAACCTAACTTGTGAGACTGGGTCTCACTGTGTAGCTTTGGCTGGCCTAGAACTTGCTATGTAGACCAGGAGGCCCTCAACTGGGAGAAACCCACCGTTCTCTGCCTGACTGCTGAGATTAGAGGCATACACTACTGCCCAGAATTGCCCAAAAAGCTCTTAACATCAACTCATTTCAAAACTACATTATGTTGACATTTTATCTTGAAGGTATGATACAAAAAAATGAAATTATATCAAGAAACAACTTAATATATATATCATTTGAATTACTAAATGATAAGAACTTAAATACAATTAAACAATTTGAAAGTATGTTTTAGCTTGTTCCTTCCTGAAAACTGCATAACTATTCTTGTAACTATAAAGAAGTGCAATCGTGACAAGAGCTGTGGATGCATTGAGTGAGTTTTGTAGACTGCAGTCTGCTGGTGGAGATACGCCTTTCCCTCTGGGTACCAATGCAATCTCAAACACACACATTTGAGCTGGGCAGTGGTGGCGAGGGCCTGCAATCCCAGCACTTGGGAGGCAGAGGCAGGCAGATTTCTGAGTTCGAGGCCAGCCTGGTCTACAGAGTGAGTTCCAGGACAGCCAGGACTACACAGAGAAACCCTGTCTCGGCTGGGGGTGGGGGGAGGAGGATATCCAAAAAACAAACAAAAAAATAAAAAACCAAAAAAAAAAAAGAATTAAATTGAAGTACTTTTCAATCTGAATATACTATTCTGTTGTTTGTTTGAGATAGAATGCAGAGGTACCAAGTTTGGTTCTTATCTACATGGCAGCTCATCTTACAGGGCTCAAGTGACTGTAACTCCTGCCCCAGGGTATCTAATACTTGTTTCTGACCTCTGAGTTATACATATGGAATACATAATACATACATACATACATACATACATACATGTAAGCAAACATTCATACACAGAAAATAAAAACTAAATCTTTAAAAAAAAGGAAAAAAAGTAACTATGCACTATGGTGGATTTTTTTTTCTATTTTGTAAAAGAATCTCACTATGGAGCCTTGGCTGAGCTAGATCTTATTTTATATTGATTGACCAGGGAAGTCAGTCTCACACTTGCACACTTGCAACACCCCCCCCCCAATATTGGGCTAAAAGACATGCTGAAATGTTTAACAGTATAAATGAGTATAAAAAAATGAAACTGAAGGGATGTCTCAGTGGTTAAGAGTGCTTGGTGCACAATCAGGAAACATGAGAACCCAAGTCCAAATCTCCAGTCCCATATTAGCTTTTTAGCTAGAGGTGCTTGTAATTCTAAAAGTGTATTTTGCAAAAATAGGATGATTGGGATTTGCTGCCTGTCTAGCTCCTAGTTCACTGAGAGAACAGTCTAAACAGAATAATAAGGCAGAGGGTGACAGAATACCACATCCAATGTCTACTACTGGCTTCCACAAATGAGCATGATAGGTATACTTACACACATAAAAATGTGTATATATACACACAATTATATTGAAACTTGGGGCTTATAAGTACATCTCAGTATATAAAGGGGGTTGCTCCCAAACCTGAAGACCCAAATGGTCCCTGAGAACCAAATGACCCAAATGGTAAAAGAACTGACTCCTCCAAATTGTCCTCCGATCTCCGCACTTGCACCATGGCACATGCATGGCCACACACAATATATAGTAATTTTATGCAAAAGAAAATAAATAAAATAAAAACTGGCATTGAAGAAATAAAAGGTCTATTTTTTTAAAAAGATAATATGCTGGCCACATAATCCCTGCACAAGGGAAACAGTGATATGATAATCTAAGTTTACGGCCATCCTGAATGCTACACAGTGAGAACCTATTTAAGTTACACAATATAATCACAAACTTTTTTTAAAAGCTCTAGAACCTCTGATGTACTTCTCCTGTGAGTGCTTTCTTCCCTAATAAACTATCCCATCACAAAAATAAGCAAGCATTTCCATGAGATACTTATGTTTTTAAAGGTCAAGATATATTTTCAGAAGGATAAGTTTTTCTTCTCTTTCCTTTAAAATAGGGAAATGGGTTAGGAAAATACCAAGCAAGTAAAAATTAATCCGAGTAACCGGGCGTGGTGGTGCACGCCTGTAATCCCAGCACTTGGGAGGCAGAGGCAGGCGGATTTCTGAGTTCGAGGCGAGCCTGGTCTACAGAGTGAGTTCCAGGACAGCCAAGGCTACACAGAAAAACTCTGTCTCGAACCCCCCCCCAAAAAAAAATTAATCCGAGTTATCAGTTATTCACAAACCTTGACATAGGCAATATTGTTCTTTCTTCGTGATAATCACTGTCACATTCATTTATATATTCTCTTAGAACAGTTAATACTCGGACCATTCGAACAGCTTCCTGTCTTGCACAATTAATACTGTCTTTGTCACCATCCAAAACACACAGCGTGTCATAAGAGGCTTTCAAACGATCAAAGCAAGACTGAATGAAGTCTTCATGGATCACCACCTACAAATATAATGGGTCAAATAAAGATGAGAACAGGTAACAATGGTACCCGAAACAGTAATCATATTTTAAGCAGTTTATTGTTTAAAGAGAAACTAATGTAAAAATAAGGATAAATGAGATAAAAAAGAAATTTAGAGGATATATACTAGTTATGGAAAAAACTCAGCATAGTCTTTAGTATTTCATTACATAATAATCGACATTCAAAGCAACCTAACCACTTCAAGGTTATCAAGGCAAGATTCATTTAGTAGTATTCTATAAATATTTTATATGTGTGTGTATATATATATATGTTATGTATTTATTTATTTTGAGGTAAAGTGCCACTATATAGTCCAAACTGGCTTCAAACCCGTAATTTTCCTGCCCCAAGCCCTTAGATACCGAAATCACAGGCATGTACTACTACACCCAGCTTTTATATATATGTTTCTGAGTAGCTGAAACAAAACAATTTCCAGTTAATTCTAAACTAAAGAGAAAAATCTTGTAAGGATTATACTTCTATCAATTAGAATTTTAGCTTGTACAAGTTGTAATGCACACTGATTCTCACCTGATTGACCTGCAGCCTTGGACCAAGGTTTGTGTATATCTCTTTAAGGAGATCAATAGCTCGGCAGGCAATATCATCATTACTCTGAATTACAACCTACATTAAAAAAAATAATGTTCTTAAGAAATGTTTCATTGGGCATTTACATTCAAATCATATCCTTAGTTATCTTTAATATCATAATTCAACATAATGGTTAAGATGACTAAGTAAGCAAGACAAAAAGATCAAAAAACAAATGCAACTTTTTAAATTTATTACAAATAAAATACAGTGTAACCAAAGTGTGAGGCTTTCGAGGAGGAAATTAAACTAGTTAGAAGAAAACAGGATGCTTTTTGAATACAGATTAGTTTGATTACTGCTATTATTATTTTTGGAAGTCAGGATCATACTCTGTATCTGTAGCCACAGGCTGGCTTAGAAATCTATTTTTCAAATATGTGGCACCTATTCATTTTATCTAAAGTGCAAATTTGGATGTAGAAAAGGTTTTTTTTTTTTTTTTTTTTTTTTTTTTTTTTTTGGTTTTTCGAGACAGGGTTTCTCTGTGTAGCTCCAGCTGTCCTGGAACTCACTCAGTAGACCAGGCTGGCCTCGAACTCAGAAATCCGCCTGCCTCCGCCTCCCAAGTGCTGGGATTAAAGGCGTGAGCCACCACCGCCCGGCTTAGAAAAGGGTTTTTAACATTAAAATATGTGCTGGAGATTGAACCCAGGTGCTTAATATACATTTAAATATTCACTGCCTTTCAAGCCCTTTCACTGCTTATAAAACAATCAGACAAACAAATAAACACCCTAAAACTCCAAGCTTTACTTATTTGAAAAGTGTTAAGTACTCAAATACCACACGAAACACCTAGGTATATGTGTATAATTTGCAGACATCTAAAATGTAAGTTAAAAACAGAAGCAGCTATATATAACCAACCTAAGTTTTAAAGATAGAAATATAAAACAGACAAATATCATATTTTTCTAGATTTAAAAGAATGTTAGACAATGCTAGTAAGGAAAAATAAATCCCAGACTCCTGAGACAAGACACATTGTTAGTTATAGTTACTTATTCATACAGCATCAGGTACAATGTTGACAGAGATCCCATTTTTTACTTACCCTCCAAAGATAGTCTAATCCTATCAATTCCAAATCATCCATCATATAGGCTCGTCTTTTTGCTACTAGTTTTCCTTCTCGACAATTCACAGCTTTGAAGAATCTCTCAAAACATTTCATCCCATTTTCAGTTAATAGGGAAGGATCAAGCTGAAGCACATTACTTTCAAAGAAGTCCTTATTGATATCAGGATCTAAGTCTGGTTCGTCTCCCATTAATTTGGAATACCACTTAAAACATGCTTCACGATCACAAAGATAAACTGCATTCTCTGCTAAGCACTTCCATATTTGTTTTGCCTGAGGAGCACACAGCCACAGCTGGCCATCCTTCAATAAAAATCTTAGAGAAACATAAAAAAATTAATTTATTTGACATTTATCTCGAAATATTACCTACCTGCTTATGTATGAAATAATGATACCACAATTATATGTATTAAAATTGTTTCTCAGTTTTTAATCTGAGTTCCAAGATAGCCAGGGCTACACAGAGAAAGCCTGTCTTAAATAAAAAACAAACTAAAACAAAAGAACAAAACAAAAAAAGGAAAGAAAACCATTTGTCCCACACTGGTTATGGTAAAACATCTGACTCTTTCTTGTTCATCAAATAGGAGGTAAAATATAAACTGTTTGTTACCACAGGCTAAAATAAAAGGTATTAAAAATAAGGTTCTTTTGCCTCCGGTTGAGCTTCTATTACTCACAGATATAACTAGCTGGAGCTGCAATACTTCTTCAATTCCAAACTTACAAACGCCTCCAATGGTAGGCATTTGCAACATTTTCTAGTTCTAGTAAGCCGAAGGGATACAAAACAGGTAGGTTATCAATAACTATGACTCTCTAAGGCAACAATTATCAATGTGGATACCGGTTCTTCTGCATCAACTTTAAATAAATGTCAATATTCTTAAAAAACGTGAGAGGTTTCTCAAGTTAAAATCATAATACACTCTTATTTTCTCCCCAAACGAAAGAGCTTAGTAAAATTAAGTCAACAATTAAGGGGGAAAACACAAAAATATTCTCTAGGACCTGTATCAGAGCAACAAATACAATTATTTTTAAGAAGTACTGATACTTTGTACTTGTCTGACTTATAACTTTAGAGCAAAAGAGACATTTCCAGCATAAATGAGAAATCTACCCTACAGCTTAAAAAATGAGATGAATGTCACAATCCACTCATTAGCCACAAAGGAAGCTGTGGCAAAGGGAAAAATCAACAAAGAAAGCATATTCAATCAATATACTCTTGTCAGAGAGCAATCCTAATTATATTAAACAAACCTAAGAAAGTTAAGCCGTTCTTGGACTTCTTGAACATGACTATATCTACTTCCCAGTCTCACAGTTTGTGGGTCATAGTCTTCATTGTCTGTAAATCAGGAAAAATAAAAAGATGCGTTTTATATACATGGATAAGCATACCACTGCTGACTTCAACCAAACAACTTTTCAGTTAAAAAAAAGTCATTGATCTTCTATTATTATGTAAGGCAACTACAAATCTACTAGTAATTAGTACATTGATAACTGGTGCTTTCCAACCCATCTAATATCCTAAAATAAAATATACATTCCTTCTATACAACTCAAAGGAAATGGTCTGTAAAGTGTGCTACCAAAATTCTTTAGAACAATCCTTTTCCTATTTCATATACTCAGGTTATAAATTCTGAGCAAGAATATTAGAGAAGTGATACTATATCCTACTGGTATTAACAATCAGAAGGCAGATCAAGTCACTTTGTGGCAATCCTCATGATGCTCACTTTGATTACATAGTTGAAGAGGTTTCCCAGAGGCTCTCAAGATGTTATTTTTAGCCCAGTGGTTTTAGCAACTCACCCTAATCCATTCTGAGTTCAATTCTTACCACTTTGGACATAGAGCTTTGTCAAGAAAAGTCAAGAAATAAGACACTAGTTCTGTAATACATGGTAAGTGGTAGTGCACACCTTTAGTTTTCAGCAATGGGGAGGCAGAGGCGGAGGCAGGCAGATCTTTGTGAGTCTGAGTTCAATTGGTCTATATAGCTGAGTTCCAGGCCAGTCAGGGATACATAGAAAAATCCTGTCTCAAATACAAAACACCAAACAAATAATACCTGATAATTTTACTATAAATAGTCCCAACAATTCTTTGATTTGCTAGCAAATAAAGAAGAAAACCATTCCTGACTTGTATTGTCTATGTAGTAGGTATCCCATGGGGGAAATATATATGATCAAGTCAGGAATATTAGAAAATTGGTAGATAACCAACACAAAATCAGTATCGAGTTTTGAGATCCATTTTAGAATTCAGCTTGAAAAATTAAATTGGGGTTGGGGAATTGGTTCAGTGGTTAAGACTGCTTGTTGCTCTTTGTAGGAGCTGGGTTCATTTCCCAGCATAACACAGAGTGGCTCAAACTGTAACTCCACATCCAGGTGATCTGATTCTGACGGCTTCATACACCAGACATGTATATGGTACACATATACATACAAGGAAAACACACATTCACATATAATAAATACATCAAAATCAATTAAGTTGATCTGTTAATAAACTTTTGCTTTTTCAAGTCAAGGTTTCTATGTGTAACCCTGGAAATCCCTGTGTAAACTAACAGAAATCTGCCTGTCTCTGCCTTCTGAGTGCTAAGATTAAAGGTGTGTGCTCCCACCTCAAGCAAATAAAATATACTTTAATCATCATCAACCTACCAATTTAAAGTCTTCAGGTTTTTAAGAGTTGTGAAATTACCAGTTTTATAGTGTACTACATTTTTCATATCAGAGATTATACAAATCATTTTTGTTTCTTTATACACCCCTAGTATTATCTGAGGCATTTCATATATGTGTAATTATATAATAGTCTTTATCAGTGATCCCCCAAATTAGCAAGCTTTCAAGATTCATGTGTACTGTAGAACATTATTCTTTTGATATGCTGAGCAATATTTTACTATATTGACATAGCTCTTTTTATTATTTCTCTTTTTTGGCTATTTTAACAAGTTTGCTATTAATGTTCATTTCTAAGTTTTTATAAGTTTGTTTCCATTTTACTTGAGTATGGACCATACTATGGTAAATTGTTTAATATTTAGAAAAACTGCCAATAAGAACTGTAAATAAGCCCACAAAGAATGAAGATCCAATTTCTGAACAGTCTCAGCAATACCAAGTGTTGTTCTATATCACAATATACTCTTTCTTACCATAGTTTTGAATCACATTTTAAAAATTAATGATATTGAGCATCTTTTAAAGTTCTTACTAGCCACCTATAGTTTCTCTGAAGAATTTCAACCTGTTCCATATCCAGCTCTGAGTGGGTGATGTAGCATAATGTACTTACACAGCATTTTTGAGTCCTCAGTGAGACTGGGATCACAGAAGGGCTCTCATTTTGCCTTCTAGGAGGTAATTTTGTTTGCTATACCATTTCACTTAACAGCAGTTAAGAGGGAGCTACAACCCTTTTAGATGTTCTTCACCCATCTCTTTGTAGACAATTTACTTGGCATAGAATGTTCTGGTTTCTTGAAATATAACCACCTGCGGAAACTCTGTCTCTATGGCTTCTCTCTACCCTTTGGGCACAATATCTGTGTCACTAGATAGGAATCAGTGGCAGGACAGCACCCAGCTTTTCCAAGAATATTTCTGACTTATCAATATGCAGGGGGTGAAAATAAGGCCATTAATTTCCCGTGGTATGGACCACTGGAGCCAGCTGTGGTGCGGTAATTAGGTAATGTTGACTTATAATGTTTGGAATTAAGTTTCAACCTACAGAGATACCGAAGAGGGTAGGGTAATGAAGTCACATCTGCATATTTAAGAGAGCATCTGTACCAAAGGACTAAGAATAAGAAGGCTAGCAGCTTTGGGGAGGGGGGAATAGTCCTTAGTCAAACTAGTCCAGAATAGTTTCCTCATGGTAAAGTTGACTGTAGAGACAAATGAACAAGTTGTGGTTCAAGTGCTAGTTCTGAGATTTAGAGTTTCTTATGTTATTAACTCTTTAAAACAATTTCTAGGCACTTTAAATTATTTTTGTATTTTTAATCCTGTTAAATAGTTTGTCAAGGTCATTTGTTTTCCTTTATATGTGTTTATATTTCATTTATTCAATGTGTACAGTTATTTTTATTATTTTGTTCTAGTTTTGGTCGATAAACACCAAAATCCTTCATTTTTTCCAACATAAACTTAATTCTTTGATCACTTTCATAGTTTTCCCAGTAAGAAGTCCTTGCTCCAGGCCCCAAAACAGACATTTCTCCAGGTAGGTACAAAATGCTAACAAAGTAATTAATACTCCATTTTTGAAACCCATATAGACTTTGTATTTCATGGCTGAGAACAAGGAAAAGCGATAAATGAGGTAAATCACATTTCTAGTAAGTGTTTTGAGGTCAGCATAGTAACTATGCTACCAGTGAACTAAAGTTTCAATGACAACTGAAAAGTGGCTTACGCTTTGCTGTCTATACAGGAAGAACTCTGGAGAGATTGGTAAGCATCAGCACACTGAAAGCATTAGTAGTTACAATACATAAGCAAATACTGGTAAGATTTTAGGAACTTCATCTTCCTTTATTTAAGAAAATGGTACTGAGAATAGTGGTGTACACCTTTAGTTCCAGTACTTGAGAGACAGAAGCAAGCAGATTTCAGTGAGATTAAGGACAGTCTTGTCTACAGTTTCAAGACAGCTTGAATTATACAGTAAGATCTTCCTTTCTCCAGAGGAGGAGATGGAGAAGTTTTGAACAACAACAACATAGGCCAACAAAACAAAACACAACCCAAACATAGAAGGTGGAATCTTCTAACCATTGGACTGATATGCATATTTCCACCCAAGCTGAAGATGCTTGTGGTAATGAAATATGAACAGAACATATACTGAATACTGATGCAATGGCTGCCTACTGTAATTCAGATTATTAAGTGAACTGTATAAGTCTGAAGTTATTCTGCTAAACATCTCATTTATAATGAGATTCACACAACACTTTCACTATGCACAAGTAACCAAATCCTTAATTTACTACATAATTGCAAATTCAAAAATGTTGGCAGACATTACTATCACAGAAGTAACTTAATGTGAGTTTCATACGATTACCTCTTGACCATATTGAAATATCTATAGTACTGTTCACTACATCAGTACTATTACAGTGAAATAGTATACAGAATGATTAAGACAAACAGGTGTGTGGTATCAATGAATTCAGAGGAAAATATATAAAAATCCATTACTTACTATATGTCAGATATTGTTTTAGCATAAGTAATTTAGTCAAGGTCATAAAAAATACTATGTCTGAGTCAGTCATATATCAGATTTGGATAATATATGTGCAGAGTGATATATATTTACATGAAGAAATAGACAATATAAGAAATAAACCTCGAAAAGTGCAAGCATTCTTGTTACCACGAAACTAAGATAAGGCAGCAGTTGGTGTAGAATTTGACTCAAATGGAGAGAAAACCATAGTGAGGCTGAACTAAATAAACTACACATGTACCACTTCCTAAATACCCAAAAGCACAGTCTCCAATTTTTGATAATGATATCTAAGTACTTAAATATCTGCAGGAAAATATACATATAGCCTGTATGACACTTATATTGGGGCAACGTCTATACTGATAATTAAAAAGTCTGTGTATCACCAAGAGATCATAGAAAAAAAGTCTGATGAATTAAATCCCATGTTTGAGTGCCTATGTACAGAGCTTTCTATTACTCTAATTTTGGTTTTCTTTGGTATAGAACACAGGGTTGCATTCCTATATGGCTTTCAATGTTCTATCATGGTGATGATAAACGATTTAAGACTAAAATGATTAAAGACCACTATTTGGTACTCCTTAGCTGCCTAATGATTTATCGGGCACCTCATCTAGAAGGACTTACCTGGCCCAAAAGGGAAAAAAATCTAACAGCAGAGTCAACAAAATCAGTAGGACTATCTGAAGAGTTGGTTTTTTTAAACCATGTTTATCTGAATTTTTAGTGTTGAAAAAAAGTTTGGTGATTTATAAGCACTATGAATTTAATTCAATGTCAAGTCCATTCTACTGAAACTGTAACATGGCAAATGTTTGTATAGGAATCGTGTATACTTCAGCTTGTAACACTGCAACTACATAAAGTTCTCTATGCAAACCAAATCATTAGGAGGTGGCTTTTCTTTTGGGAATGCTGGACTTTGAACATAAGACAGAGGAGAATGGCCGGGTGGTGGTGGCGCACGCCTATAATCCCAGCACTTGGGAGGCAGAGGCAGGCGGATTTCTGAGTTCGAGGCCAGCCTGGTGTACAGAGTGAGTGCCAGGACAGCCAAGGCTACACAGAGAAACCTTGTCTGGGGGAGGGGGGAGAAGCACACACATAAAGAGAATCTGACATGCTGTTTAGAAGTCAAAATATGTTGACATAAGGCGTCACATACGGAAGAAACATATGGAAGACACTTAAGACTTACAGAAAACAAATTTTTCTTAAAAGGTGATGTAGTAATAAAACATATCAGGCACTATCTTAAAAGTGCTATAAGAAATTCTTAATACTGATTGGCAGTTGCAAGCAGAGATGAAACCAAAATAAAGTGTGAAAGGCAAACACTGAGTAAAAAGCTTTGAACTGTGTGTATATGTGTGTGTGTATGATCTGAGAATATATATGGATCTTAGGTCACAAAATAAGAATTCATAAGACCAACTGGTTTTGGTTCTCTTGAGTTTTGTAGGCAAATGGATGAAACTAGAAAATATTCTGAATGAGGTAACCCAGACACAAAAGGACATGCATGGTTATGTACTCACTAGTAAGTGGATATTAGCTTAAAAGTGTACAAAATACCCAGTATCCACAGAACTCAAAAAGGCTAACAAGCCGAAGGGCCCAAGTGAGGATGCCTCAATCCCAGTTGGGAGGGAGAAGAAAGCAATCACAGGAGTGGGGAAAGAGAAAGAAGGGATCATGATCAGGTATGGGGGGGGGAAATAGGACTGAAGCCCTGAGGGCCAGCAGAAAGAATCCAAACAGGCAACTTCGGGAAGTAGGAGGTGGTGGTGGTGACCATCTAGAAGGTACCAGAGACCTGGGAGGTGAGAGACTCAGGACTCAAAGGAAGGAGGGACCTTGGATGAAATGCCCTAGAGTGGGTAACGGGAACTTGTAGAGCCCACCTCCAACAGAAAGTGAAGGATGGGGTTACCATCCCACAGTCAAAAACCCAGAAATGTTCCTGTCTAAAAGAACTACACAGACAAAAATGGAGAAGAGCCTGAGGAAAAGAAGGCCCAGTAACAGGTCTAAAGTGGGATCCAGCTCAAAGGGAGGTCCCAAGGCCTGACACTATTAATAAGGCTATGGAGTGCTCACAAAAAGGGGCCTATCATGCCTGCCCTCTGAAAGACCCAATAAGCAGATAAAAGAGTCAGATGCAGATACTTAGACGCAGCCAATGGACAGAAGCTGCAGAGGAGGAAGACCCTGTAGGAGGACCAGCAGTCTCAACTAACCTGGCCCCCGAGATCTCTCTGACTCTGAGCCACCAACCAGGCAGCATACACCAGCTGATACGAGGCCCTCAACACACATATAGCAGAGGACTGCTGGGTCTGGACTCAGCCAGAGAAGATGCACCTAACCTTCAAGAGACTGGAGGGACCAGGGAGTGGGGAGATCTGGTGGGGTGGGGAGGAGGTATGTCAAGAAGGTGGACCAGGAGCGGGATAAAGTCTTTTGTTTAAAAAAAAAAAAGATTAAATAAAATTTAAAAATAAAATAAAATTGTCACACCTAAGGTAATTAATAGAAAAGGGCAATCACTGTTACTTCCCACAGTTCAGTTATCTTACAATACATACCTCTGCCATACAGTCTCATGCTTTCCATGTAAGTTGCAAGGTTTTCTGCTACCAAAGTAACTAGGGCATGATTGTGCTGAAGTTGATTGATTAAGTCATGGCGATAAAATACATGGGGACTTCGCTGACTTTGACTGAAACGAGAAGAACTTAACAATATAATTAGGCAATTAAACTCTTGCAATCAAGTGTTTATTACCACTAAATCAGCTACTAATTAATAACTCAAGCCAGCTTTATCCATGTATTTCCTTAATGACATTAAGCAATTTAAAAGAAATTAGTGTTAAATAACTCTATTACTTGAAAAATCAATAATCAATGTGTATCTATTACTATAATAATGGCAGTAACAAAGCATTTTTATAAGAATACATGACTTTTTGAAAATTAGAAAAATCCAAACTTCTTTGTACAACTAGCATTGCAATTGCTGGCCAATGGTTTTTACTTTTTTATTATTAGAGGCCAGACAGATGGCTTAGCAGGAAAAGGCACTTGCTGCCAGCTTTGATCCCCATTATCCTCATTTTCAAAGGTGAGAACATGTTGTCCTGACTGCCATACAAAAATGAGTTCCTACTCCTCCTCCCCAGAAAAAAAATGTAGTAAAATTTAAAAAATTATTAGCTATTTAAGTTACACCCTGGGAACATTTGGTTTGCAGCCAAGTTCTTGTCACTAAAAAGATACTTAATTCCTTTTCAATTTGTTTTGTCACAAATTTCATAGTCAACTTTCATAGGTAGTACTATATATGAATATAGGAAAGGTCATTAATTTCTAGGAGAGTAGCTGAATACTATGTCTACCTGCAAGTTAATAGGTTTCAGAAATGTCAAGTGATACATGTACCCTGGGCCAAATATACTCAAAACAGATTACTTTGAAAACATTACTTTTTCCTCCATCTGAATCTATTACACAAGGAAACCATGATTTTAGAGAATCCTCCTGAGAATATGTGATTGCATTGTTCACACTTCATTTATGAATATTAGTTCCACATCACTCAGCTTTCATGCCACATAATTTTTCCTTTCTATACCAACCATTTTAACTCATTCCCCAAAAAAGGGAAAATTTGTATTTATAAACAGATTTTGGAACCTTAAGATAGTATTTTATCCATTAATCCACTTTCTTCTTTTAAAAATATTTATTTTTATTACATGTGTTAAGTGTCTGTGTACCATGTATGTGCAGTGTCTACTGAGGCCAGAAGAGGGCATGGGATCTCCTGAAAATTGAATTACAAATAGTTGTGAGGTGAACCTCAGTCCTCTGGAAGACTACCCAGTATTCTTAATCACTGTATCATTTTTTCAACACCTGATTTTTTGTGTACTTATTTTTTGTTTTTAATAGGGTTTCACTCTGTAGTCCTGGCTGGCCTACAACTAACTGTGTAAACCAGGTTGGTCTAGAAACCACAGAAATCTATCTATCTCTGATTCCTCAGTGCTTAGATTAAGGGAGTGTACTACCATGCCTAGCCTAAGAGAATATAGTTAAGAAATGATATTAAAAAATTCAGTGTCGGGCAGTGGTGGCGCATGCCTTTAATGTCAGCACTTGGGAGGCAGAGGCAGGTGGATCTCTGAGTTCGAGGCCAGCCTGGTCTACAAAGTGAGTTCCAGGACAGCCAGAGCTGCACAGAGAAACCCTGTCTTAAAAACACCCCCCCCCAAAAAAAATTCAGTGTTCTATCATGCCATCTACTATCATTTAAATCTCCATGCAATTTAATCTTCTAAATTAACTTTAAAAGTTAAAATACAATCATTTTTTAGTGAAAACTACCATGTGACACAGCATGAAATAGCAAGATCACCTTTATTTTAATACAGATCACTTAATCATGGCTTACTTCCTTCACCAATGAAACAAAGGAGGTAGAAATGACAGACAATTCTTTTGTTACAAAAGGAGCCCTTTTCTTACTTTCCTGTCACTCCACGCCATTAACTTTAAAATTTTCTTTTACAAACTGAAATTAAGAAACCATAAATAAAAATGTTTAAATTGTCTAGTTTTAAAAGTCTTACCTCAAATTTTGAGGTGCTTCACCAAACAAACTACAAATCTCTCTAATTTGTTTCAGTGCAGGAATGACCCATTTGTCATTTGTGCGAAGTTCTTCTATGAAGCGATCTATCCACTGGATCTTTTGGGTGTCCCGGTCCTTAAACAATTTCAGTGTTTTATACAGATCAATACTCAGGAGAATTCTATTTCATCTAAGTTACAGTATTTACAGATAAATGCATAATATAATGAAATTAAGCTAAATTCCAATTACCCACGGAATTATAAAGTTGGTTTTTCTTATAAGCATGATAAAAATTATACTGTAACTCTCAGAGTTTAATTTTTTAAAAGTGCTCTAGATGTCTTAACTTCACATTTACTACCAAACTCTAAAAAGTAAAACACTAAAATTTAGCACATACATTCAGCAAAGTTTGACTCTAATTTACTATGTTTGAGATTTATTAACTTAGAGATTCTATCTCATCACAGAATCATGCATTAACATGTAACACCCTGATGTTATCATCTACTACCTAGAAAATTCTACTAATTGTTCTTAATCTTTAATGAGCAGAGAAAGTATTTATCTCCAAAGTTTCTAACTTAGCTTTAATATTTTATGATCTATTTGATTCCTTTACCATATATTTGACCACACCATCCCTAAATGTACCTCCTCTTCCATAGACTCAGATGGCTCTTAAAACATTATTGTATAGACCTAAGAAACGCAGACTTAAATGAACATCAATTCTTGAAATCATTAAAAAGATAATGCTAAAATAATCCTGTACTTTATTTATCCATTCTACCTAGTACTGTAGGAGCATACAAGTCATACAACCAAGCCAAACAACACCTCCTTACCTGGGAGCAACTATAATCTAGTATTTTGATGTGAGCACTGAGTGCCAAGTCCATGATATCTACGGGCACATCATCACTGTGAGCTAGATTCCACAGAAGGTTCAACACTTTATGTGCCATCACACCATCTTTATCATCTTCTGCAAGACGACGAATCAGTTCAAGGAGCTTTTCACGTTGCTTTTTACTTGCGTTTGTCCAACTGGCCTAGAAAAACATTTAAATGACATGAAAACCCTTATTTCATTTTTTCCTCTTCATTTTTCGTATAGTGTGGTAAATTTCTCGAGTGTAGAGGCCTACATAGTGGTCTACATGGTGAATTCCAAGCAGGCAGGGATACACAGATGCTCCTCAACTATAAAAAAGTGATTGTTATTTACCAAGTACTTGATAAGCATTAATTAATCCAAAGGGGGAAATCAATCATTATGGAACTAATTATTAAGGAATTATCTAGAGATTATCCTGGGAGAAAGAAGACCTAAAGGATGTAATAATTGTTTTACTTCTTTTCTTCTTTCAAGTCTGTCACTGGTCACATATTACTATTTCAGGAGTCACCTCTACATGAAGGATGAATGACTATTAACTTTAGGGCATTCACAATTAGCTGCATACATTATTTCTACAGCTGTCTTTATGGGGAAAATGTATACAACAAGTTTATCTTTGCATGTGTAAAATGTGTAAGATGTATTTTAAAATGCAGAAAACATCATTAATTTGTTCCCTTCAAAGCAGTAAAATGTTCAACCAACATCCGATTTACAACTTTTAATGTGTTAAAACTGATCTGAGAATCTTAATGAAAAAATTGACTTTTAAGGTTTATACCTAGTGACTGACTTAATATGCCTGGGGTAGAGGTCATTTTCCCCCTACTACGAAATATACATTGAAGAAGATATAAAGTGGTTTCATTATAAGAGTAGCCAGTATAAGCATCTATCTATGTAACCACTACCTACATTAAAAATCATGTGGTGAATAGACTCCTAAGATCTATCTGGGACTATTTCTGAAGTTTATGTTAATTTAATCAAGGTACAGTAATTACTACATAGCTTCAGTCCTTTTTTCAGTATTCTGCCAATGAAATTATCCATGCTGTTTCCAGTTTGCTTATTCCCATTCCCATGGAGTATTCCATTATATGAAGTTCCATTATATATATATATCCTCTCTATAAAGACATTTACAGCTATTACAAACTGCTTCAGTTCATGTGTTTTTTGGACATGCAAGCTGGTGCATATATGCAAGAATCTTTTGGTGCTTGCGACTAAGAGCCTTGTACTGATTGATATTCCCAGAATATTATACTTCATCAGAGTCACCACATAACCTTCCAAAGTGTTACAGCAACTTATGTTCCCAGTCAGAATCATTATTTTCAGTAGTAATTCTTGGTGACTACTGATGTAATGCCAAGAGTTAAAAGGCCCTCCCTATGAATGCACTCTTATAATGCGATGTTCTTAATTCACAAATTCACTCACCAATTAACCATGCACTGAATCTCACTAACTGATGAGAGATTGTTAACACTATATAAAAGTAAATGACAGAACCAATGTGAGTATGACTGTATGGTCTGGCACTGCCTTGTAATCTGCTATATTTCTATTACACTATGCTTTACCTGAGGATATATTCCCCAGAGCACCATTGTATTGATACTTCTTTTATTGCCACCTCTTATGATTCTCACAATCTTCCTTCCCTACTTAGAAATACTCTACCTATTTCTAAAATAGACTGGGAAAAGAAATTTAAAACAATAACCTGAATTTTGAACAAGAATCTTTATTAGGGTTATTAGCATTATCATGAAAATCAAAATCAAGTTCTTAGAAAGAAAACACTGGCAAAGTCTTTCAAACCAGATAACGCCCTTTCATATCAGAAACTGTCTATGAGCTTTTTAAGTATCTGTGGGTTAAGAATAACTTGTAGTTCTAATGAATCAATTCTATCTAAATATAAAATGGCAATAAGATTGCTATGTTAATAATTACCTTAAAGCAATCAAAAAGATGATCAAGTTGTTCAGGAGAAAAATCCCATGCCAATTTGGCCAGTAGATCATGAACATTCTTTACAATGGCTTCATGTTTCCCTGCCTATTGATAAATAAAAACAAAGGTCACATAGCACACACTAGACTGTGAACAACTGAAACATTATCTATAATGATTGCTAATGAGCACCAGGAAATTATCACCATTTAATCGCTACATAATTAAAAAATTGATCTCTACACAAATTTTTAACTATTGATTCTTCAGATCTAAAATCTGACAATTTCATCTCTGCATATACATAGTTAACATGTACTTTAGTAAATACCAAAATTTTAGTTTCTTGAATATTCTTATATTTTGTTTTTTTCCCCAAACTGCAACTAAATATCTAAAAGCAAAGCTATTTTCTGTATTTCTATAAAGTAAAAACCAAAACAATATAAAGCAAAAACAAAACACAAAGCTTAATAAATTAGAATTCAATAATATTTATATAGTTTCGGGCTTTTAATTCTGGTTGCTAATCCTTCTGAAAAGTTTTAAGTCTTTTGGAATTGAGTGATTTAACTATACTGAAGGGTTTCTCAGTTTATTAAGAAGTTAATGATAGATGTATATTTTCCCAACAGATTTTACTTTATTTTGTGGTACTAAGGTAAGCACAGTGCGCCACTGAGCTATCTGTATCCCTAGCCCTTGTTTTCTGGGTTTTTCTGTGTGTGTGTATGTGTGTGTGTGTGTGTGTGTGTGTGTGTTTGTTTCCCAAAGCTTGCGCTTTGAAGCCTAACCTACCTTCTAATACATGATTCTCCCACTTGTACACTTCCCATGTTGCTGGGATTATAGATATACACAAGCACACTCAGTTGCCCTTATTATTTTTTGCCTTTTTAACTTTTGCCAAATTTGAACTGTTCAGTATTCAAGCATTACTGACAATTTCAGGAAGTTTCTAGAATAATTTCTTCTAGAAGCATTTAAGAGGTTTCAAGAGCCTTACCTGTGCTGCCCAGATATTATCAAGATCTTGTAAGGTCAGAGCCTTTTCTTTTATGACAAAGCGAAGAATCTTTTCTAGTTTCTCTACATACTGTGGTTGATGAAGACTATCTCGTAAAACTATGGATAAAATATTGTTCTGCTGTATCCATTCCTAAAGGTAATTTAAAAACAAGGTTTAAAAACAAATTAAAACATGAAGACCTTTTTAAAGTACTAAAATATAATTTAGAGAATACATAGAAATCCAAAAGCATTATTTACAGGATAATATGCAAGAATGCATTGTATTCATGAAAATTACTTTAAAAATTTCACACATGCCTTTAATCCCAGTACTTAGGGGTGAGGGGGAGGCAGAGGCAAGCAGATTTCTGAGGTCGAGAGGCCAGCAGGGCTACACAGAGAAACCCTGTCTCAAACAACAAAAAAATATATGAACATTGAAAATCATCAAAGAGATATTGTACATTATAGCATTTAACTTACAAAAATATTATTTAAATGCAACAATCACTTAAAGTTTATAAGAATGGGCACAGGGCCATTTTGGTATTTGGTTCTTTAAACTAATTCTGCCCCAGAATGGTTTTAGTGTTAGGTTAAAAGATACTTTTTTTTAAAAGATTTCTTTTATATGTGAGTACACTATAGTTGTCTTCAGATAACACCAGAAGAGGGCATCAGATCCTATTACATATGGTTGTGAGCCACCATGTGGTTGCTGGGAATTGAATTCAGGACCTCTGGAAGAGCAATCTTAAGCTATGAACCATCTCTTCAGCCTTAAAAGATACCTTTTAAAAGACTTTGATTTATTAATTGACTGCCATGTCCTGGATGCTATACTCACTTGTATCTTTGAAACCTAAGTAAGAGATACATTTTCTTAGCACGGTAAACAGGTTTACAGATATTGGCACTAGAATCTGAATCAAGTCTTCATACTTCCATTGTTTGTTTCTATAATACTGGACTAGACTAAACCAGCTTGGCTGTCATTTACCTAACTTGAAGAGGAATAGAGTGGACTCATGAATTTTTTTTTAAAAGATAATCCTATAGTCAACTTTCTTAGAATAAAGGTAGGTGGGCCCAAAATGTGCTATAAATATGAATCTTTTTAGCTAATAGAAGTTTAGAAATTCCCACTTGTTAAAGGAACTTTTCTAAAATATAACAAATATATAGCAATGTCAAACTATCACAATTTTTTTTATTCATTTAATGGTATTTTCTATATGGTTTAGGTTGTCACACAGCTCAGGGACCAACAACATTATCAATGCACATGGCATACACAAAACTAGACATCTACCATTTGACCTTCTAACCCAGGGACTGGTTTATATTTTTCTTTTTGCTGACAACTAAACCAAAGGCCTCACTGAGCCAGCTGTACATCTAACTTCTTTTCGTTTTAAATCATATTCTAATCATTTCTCCTATTAACAGAATAGATTCTTGGAAGTAAGGATATTGGTTTGCTACAGATGTCTCACGATTGCCGCATATGTACTCAAATAACATGAGTTTTATAATTAGTAACTTATTACAGCAGTCATACACAAAATATATGGGAAGTAAACATTTTTCTAAGTAATGCCAATGTTACAAAATTACACACTTTAAAAACAAATTCTCAAAATCATGATAAAAAGTAATTTGTCTAGCTCTAATTCTAATATATAAATATTTAAATATACAAATATATAAATATTTAATATATATTAAAATGTACTTATTTTATGATTACACCGTAACTCACTCTGGCCCAAAGATTTATTATTATATGTGAGTACACTGTAGCTGTTTTAGACAGACCTGAAGAGGGCATCAGATCCCATTACAGATGGTTGTGAGCCACCATGTGTTTGCTGGGATTTGAACTCAGGATTTTTGGAAAAGTAGTCAGTGCTCTTAACCCCTGAGCCATCTCTCCAGCCACCTGCGTGTGTGTGTGTGTGTGTGTGTGTGTGTGTGTGTGTGTGTGTGTAGAGGGAGAGAGGGAGTGAGGGACAGAGGGGGAGAGAGAGACAGGATCTCAACATGTAACACTGGCTGGCCTTAAGCATATAGCAAATATCCTTGCTTCTACAGTGCTAAGATTCCGGTTGTGCCCAGCCATACCCTCCTATGTATTTTTTGTTCTCAAGTCATATCATTGGTCATATCATAGGTACATGCCCCTTCTTCAATTATGTTTCAAATACTATCTCATTCACTTCCAAGATTACTTCTACGATTTCTATAGCAAAACTTGCAATAATCTAATAATTATATTCATTCAACAATAAATTTATCAAAGACATACTCAGACACCACTAAGTTTGCTACTTTAAAATTTCAAGATTAACAAAGTTGTAAATTAACCATTCAAATTTCAACTTTAATTTAGAATGCTAACATCACTAATTTTACTGACTGCCATTCTAAGTTTAAGTGTTTATTTACTCACAGCCATCCTCTCTGCTGTGAGCCACTCTTCTTCCTCAGTACTGCCATGTCGATGGGTGTAGTATGACACACTGGAAATCACCTTATTAACCTCATTCAGTGCATTCATCTTTCCATTGAAAGAAGAAATTTGCAACAATCTGTAAGAGAAATTTAGGTGTAAATTGATTCTAAAATTTCATGTAAATAATTAATTACTTCCAAGATAAATAACTTACCTAAGTATCATTTTTAACCTAAATATTTCTAAGTTCTTTACAGTTTCTTCTTGTCCAGCAACCCGTGAAGCTAAATTCTTCAATGATTTAATAATCATTGAAAGAGCATCATTTTTGGCTTCATTCTTTGCTTCTTTCTTCAGCTCTTCATCCGTTAAGTTTTCTAAAAACTGTGGAACCATTTCTATTATTGGAAGAAAGTATTTTTTCACCGTGTGAAGAGTAAGAAACTCATAGCACTGTCCAAATGGTCTGAAATAAGATAAGAAACTCCTGTAAATACTCTATTTCTTACCATTAATTTAGTAAATTCTCATAGTACATGTATTATTTTTTAAAACATTTTCTGTGTGTGTATGTATTCACATTTGGGATGAGCATAGCAGATGCCTCAGAAGCCAGAGATGCTGGATTCTCCTAGAGCTGGTGCTAAAGACAGTTTTGAGAGCTACCTGCCATAGGTACAGGGAATAAAACTCAGGTCATCTGAAAAAACAGCCACTTAAGCACTGAGCCATCTCTTCAGCCCCAATTACTTCATTTATGAATTGAGCTGAAATAAAAACAGAAACTAATAAAATGTTTAACATGCGACTTTAAAATGTTACTTACTTAATAAGAGCTGCAATTATCTGAACGTTTAATGCTGACCCATTAATAAAACGATCATGCAGTATCTGGAATCCATTTAAAGTGCCAAATTTGTTGAGAAGATCCACTAGCCAACCCTGCAATACAATTAACAAGAAGTTTATTTTCTTGGCATTTAGGATAAACAAAGTACTATTTTGATTGATATATTAAAGTTAATTAATATTAAATCATTCTTGAACAGACTTCAAAACATTCATAGTAACTGACCTGTGACATTGCAGCAATAAATAGTAAACATGAATTAAAGGAACACAGCAGTATTGCTTATTAAACTATGGTTCTGTCTCAGCTATCCCACTTTTAAGGGTATATGACTTTCCTAAAGAACTAAAAACACTTGTATTAAAAACCATTTAAAAAGTTAAAAAGACCTTAAATAATAGATCAAAGAAAACCTAGCGTAACAAATTCTGAGACAATTTCTTATTGTAGTTTATAAGTATTTAAATTTTCCACATAAATAATCTTGAAGCCTAAAAGTGAATTGTCAACTGAAAACAAACCCATATGTTGCAGGATTGAACATATCTCTCTACCATGAGCAAAGGCATAGGTTTGATAAACTACTTGCATTGCAGGATGAACAAAAAGAAAAAAATTAAAACAAATTATAATGTGGAATATGTGGTAGTACTAACTAGATTATCTGGATGCTTTTGCTAACATATAAATACAATTAGTTCCCATTTTATTATTTTTCAATCAACTTTGCAATTGTAAACTTCAAATTAACTAAAAGTTACAAGAGAAATATATCTGAAAGGCAAATATTAAGACAATCATTTTTACACCTTGCCAGCCCTCTAAAAGGCCATGTTTGTTTTTTTTTTTTGGTTTTGTTTTTTTCGAGACAGGGTTTCTCTGTGTAGTCCTTGCTGTCCTGGAACTCACTAGGTAGACCAGGCTGGCCTCAAACTCAGAAATCCGCCTGCCTCTGCCTCCCAGGTGCTGGGATTAAAGGCGTGCGCCACCACGCCCGGCAAAGGCCATGTTTTGAAAGCCACTGAGAGGAAAGACAATTTATTATGCCCTAAGCAAAAACTATAGCTGTTTTAAGAAGGGTGACTGCTGAATAAAAGATTTTAATGTTAATATTTATTTTGTTTTGGTTTTTTGAGACAGGATTTCTCTGTATAACCTTGGCTGTCCTGGACCTTACTCTGTAGACCAGGCTGGCCTCAAACCTCAGAGATCCACCACCTGCCTGTGCCTGACCATGCCCAGCTGTTAATATTTGTTTTAAAGACCAAATACAAAAAACTAATTGTAGCAATATAAATTCTAAATTCTCTAAGAAATCTACACTACCAGTTTCAGTATGTTTACTCTTTTCCTACATTTTCTTTTGCTCTTAGAAGACCATTTCTGGTTTTTTTGTTTGTTTGTTTGTTTTCGAGACAGGGTTTCTCTCTGGTAGCCCTGGCTGTCCTGGAACTCACTCTGTAGACCAGGCTGGTCTCGAACTCAGAAATCCGCCTGCCTCTGCCTCCCAAGTGCCTGAATTAAAAGCGTGCGCCACCACGCCGGGCTAGAAGACCATTTCTAAATTCCAGAACCTGTCTCTAAAAACAAAACAAAAAAGGCCATTTCTGGGTCATTAAACTCATTTTTTTATGTGAGTGTTTGTCTGCATGCATTTGCACCATGTGCATGACTGGTGCGCAGAGACTAGAAGAGAACTTTTGGATCCACTAGAGCTGAAATTAAGGATGATTGTGAGCTAACAAATAGGTGTTGTCAACTGAATCCAATTCCTCTAAAAGAGCAACAAGTGTTCTTTAACCACTGAGCCATCTCTTTTGCCCCAAGCCCAAATCTTGCAGATCTCTTTTTGGGATTACCTGCAAAAAAGAAAAATTATGTTTTATGTAATATATTTTTAAAATTTTCTTCACTAAGGTCCTGAGCATGGTAGCATATCCATCTATCCTAGCATTTGGGAGGCAGAACCATTTAAGGCCAGCTTGGACTGACTGTGAGTTCCTGGATAGCCAGGACTACACAGGGAAACCTTGTCTAGGTAACCAGAGTAAGACTACTGAGCTGATATACTTGATATTTATGTATATTCTTTCTCTCTTTTTAAATAATTTATGTTTCTGAGTGTTTTGTCTGCATGTATGTGTACCACATGCCTGTGGAGGTCAGGAGGAATCATATACCCTGGAACTGGCAACATCAAACTAGAGTCCTACATAGAAACTTTCTGAAATGATTTCATAGCCTAGAATATGCATGCACTTTTATATGTAGTTTTACCTATGTTTTCGATACATGTTTCTTTTTTAAGAATAGCATATATGCTGGGTATAGTGAGTGGCACATATCTCTAATCCCAGTATTCAGGAGGCAGAGGCAGCCAGATCTCTTGAGTCTGGTCTACATATTGAGACCAAGGATACCCTACCTTTGGAGAGTACTTCTTTTATGTTTTGTATGGATTTATTTATTTATTTATTTTATGTATGAGTACACCATTGGTCTCTTCAGACACACCAGTAGAGGGCATTAGACCCTATTACAGATGGTTATGAACCACCATGTGGTTGCTGGGATTTGAATTCAGGACCTCTGGAAGAGCAGTCAGTGCACTTAACTACTGAGCCATCTCTCTCTCCTCTCTCTCTCCTCTCTCTCTCTCTCTCTCTCTCTCTCTCTCTCTCTCTCTCTCTCTCTCTCTCCAGCCCTTCTTTTATGTTTTATATCATAGTGTCTGTATCCAACTAGGGACAGAGTTAAAATTCTGACCAATAATACATCCTTGATAATTTCTTTTAAAAGTTTACAAAGATTCAATAGTGAGCAATCACAAAATTCCTCAGGTTTCAGTAGCTAGTAGACAACTCCCCAGAAATATGGATTATAACCATAATCTAACAAAAATATATATACTAAACTCAAAGGCTTGACAGTTTTTGTATTAAGAATCAGATTTCCAAAAATACATAAAATATCTTCAGTCAGAATTCACCCCAAATCTTTGCATTAGCCAAGTTAATTTTTTTTCCTCAGTGGGTATTAGGGGCTCACAGAAAATAACTCTAGTAAAAGAAATGTAGGTATAGACAGACTTCACCTTTACTCTGCATAGCCCCAGCTGTCTTGGAATTGCTTTGTAGACCAGGCTAGCCTCAAACTCAAGAGATCCAACCTGCCTCTACCTCCGCCTCTGGGATTAAAGGTGTATACCACCATACCTGGCTAGATACAACTTTTGACTTTGAAGATCAATACTTTGATGGTAGCTGGATGCTACTCAAGCAAAAACAAGCCACTTAGTGGCAACAGTATGAACTGGAAAAATAACAGTTCTTAAGTTTAACACAACTGGTGGCGCGGCTCTTAAGTACTGCTCTTAGAAATTGGGTTCAATTCCCAGTACCAACATGGTGATTCACAACACTCTTTAACTCCAGTTACAGGGGAGCCAAAGCCTTTTTCAGGCCCCCGAAGAGCAACAGGCTTGCACACTGTGCACAAACATACAGGCTTCAAACCATAACACAGAACCTCCTTTAGAGTATAATTAAACCAGTCTTTAGCCATGTTACCAGGAGATTAAGATTAAAGTTCTGTGGTAGAATAAAACAATCTTAATAATTAAATTTGAAAATAACAAACTAACATACTTTTGGTGATCGAGGGTCTGGAGAACGAGCAAAGAGTTCATCTTCAGGCAACTGACCACTTGAGGACACTGACTCGCAGGGACGAGTACCATTGTAGATATGGAATTTGCAATGAGGATTTAAGGCCATGGCAAGAAGTTCTAGAAGTGGAAACCAGTCTTGGGCTAACTTAGCCACACATAGCTCCACCAGGCGATGAGTATTGTTAATAATACATCTCTGTTATATATAGGAGAAAGGTGATTTAGAATATGAAAATACTGCAATTTCAAACAGATGTAACTCTAATTACTATTAATATTAAATGAGCTCTTTGTTTTTTATACTGATAGATACTAGTTGATCCACTAGTACTATAACCAAATTAATATGCTTTCAAAAAACTACTTGCTTAAAAATGAAGTAGGTACTATGAGTTGCCAAATTTTGCTCTGTTATCTTTAGACAAGATACAAATTCCCATTTTTCTAAAATGAAATAATATATCAGTTATCCCAGACGGAAGACTATACACTGCCAAGCTTTGTATTTCTAAATCTAAGAAATTATGTTAAGTCAGATGCTGGGACTTTCACCCCATAGTCGTAACTGAAAAACAGTTCAGAACACAAAGCATCATCTGCTTTATGACTATTTCCATACATATAAACAGGTTTGTAGCATTTACAGCATCTTATTAGTCCAAAAACAACTTATTTCACTGTAGATATGAAATCTGATTTCATCCTACAAATAACAAGTACTGAAGTATTTGTTTTTGTCTCTGCTCAATATTTGGAGCTATTAGGGACCTGAGATCACTTTTAAGTATTCTTTACTTAAAAGGGAATCACAACTATAAATTGAGTCAAGGCCACAGAACTGTTTAGTCACTCATAATTCAAATACTTAGGAATTGTAGGTGTCCAAATTAAAATATACATGAGTTTATTTCTCATTACTTCTATAACACTGACCTTTCTGGTGCCCCCAAACTTGTGTTTTGTTTTCCCCTTCTTGGGCATTTTGCCTTTAATACATAAAACAGCAGCATATTTTATAATCGGTAGCACCAGATTTTCAATAAAATGTGGTGACCTGCCTAAGGTCACAAGACACAGAAGAACCAGGGAGAAATATTAAACCAAGTTTGGTTTTTTTTTTAACTCTAAAATCTCATGTTAATTTTAAATGTCCATGCTGCCACCAGAGATGAATTATTATGAAATTACTTTAAAAGTTACACTTTTATATTCTAATATATATACATAAACACACACATACTTGTTCTTCCCATCCAAAGGATCACTATATAACCTGCTTTTCAAAAGTCAAATGGAAAACTCACATGTATTTCAAACTTCCAGCCACTCACTGCTTCATCTGTAAGGATTTTTGTGAATGATATTGTTAGTCCATCTCGGAAAAATCGCTGACATGCTTCACTTTTAACATCAAGGCCTAGGAAAGGGGAGAAAAAAATAATTATGCTAAACTATATGATGAAAGGCATAAGTTATCAGAAACCCGGATAATAAGCTAGCAGTTGCAGAGCACATCTGGGGAAAAATTGCTCACAGTGAAATAGCACTATTGTTATTCCAGAGTGTCTATATGTCAGAAAAGAAACTTAACTCAGAAATACTATTTAAAGAAAAATTTAAGTATGTGTGTATGTAATGGCCTGAGTTTATACCATGTTGAGTGCAGGTGTTTAGGAGCTGGTATTACAGGTAGTTGTGGGTTACCAGACATGGGTGCTAGGAACCAAACTTGGGTTGCTTCTCCAAGAGCAGCAAGCAGCCATAAATGAACTGCTTGGCTATTTCTTCAGCCCTCCCACACAAAATGAAAATTTAAAATAATTATGCAAAAGCACATTTAATGTGATAATATTAACAATAACTCAGGACTGGGGATATAGCTCATTGCAAAGGCAGCTAGTCTTAACATGTACAAGATCTTAAGTTTAATCATCAATGAAGTAAAAATAAATAATTAACTGAAAATACTACAAATTATGACACTGTATCTTAAACCCAAAATGGTCAGTATCATGTGACAGAGACTAAGTATTTTATACCATTTTGTTCTGAAAATAAGACTTAAATTTTACATTTCATAATTATTTTTGAAATATTAGTTTGCAAACTATGTACTTAGCACCCATTCATATTACTATTCTCCAAATGACCAAGTATGATGAATCGTTTTGTCTTCTTTTATTTTACTATCTATACAAATCTTTCTTCTTCCAAGCCAAGAACCTATTTTATCTCCTTTATTTAAAGATGCATTATTTATGTGTGTTCATGCATGCATATATGGAAAGATGAGTGATATGGAGTACATATGGGAGTCAGAGGACAACTGTGAAGTCAGTTTACTCCTTCCACCTGTAAGTGGATTCCAGGGGTAGAATTCAGATCATCAGGCCATCTTACCGACCCTGCACTTTTATATCCTTACATCATCTCATCCAATTTAAAAAAATAAAAAAAGATCCACGTGTCATTGAATACAAATATCATCTTTAACATCTCAATATTGTACAAAAATATTTTAATGGTACAATATGGGTGATATTTAAATTGAGCCTTATCTAAAATAAACTGGTGCGAAAAATATGAGCATGCCACTGAATGTCAATGAAATTAACGGAAATATCATGTTTTTATTACACAATTAATGTTTATAACTAGCAACGTTCATTTAAATTGTGGAAAACAACAATCATCTGAATAACTTATTTTATAGCTTTTCAAGATTGATAAGACATTCTTTAAACAAATGTGTTTAAAAGAAAGGAGAGGACCCTGGGCATGTAAAGATTGCATCCAGTTTAGTAAAGAAACCGAGGGGGGAGGGGGAATGATTGGGGAATAGTTGGGGGGGAGAGGAACTATGGGAACTATGGTGGGTGGGAACTGGGAAAGGGGAAAGCCTTTGGAATGTAAACATAGAATATAGAAAATAAAAAAAAAAGAAATAGTAAATAGTAAAAACCCAATAAAAGTAATCTGGTACTCAGTTTTCCAGAAGTAAAAGGTTAATGTTGAAATTCAGCAATTTTATTACTCTCATCTATTTCTGGTGCTGTAGAAATTCTCTTAGTAGAGGTCTATGGCTATCTATGGTGCTCAGTTCTTTCTTTAAGGCACTGAAATTGTTTTTTTTTTTTTTTTTGTTTGTTTGTTTTTTGAGACCGGGTTTTTCTAAGTAGCTCTTGCTGTCCCTGAACTCCAGGTCTTCCCTATTTCTTTTAAACACAGAACTACTTTTATAAGTCTTTTTTTCTTTTAGAGAAAAAAATCATATTTTATAATTTTTTAAAAGCCAATTTTATTTAAAAACACACATTACTGGGCTAGCCATATGGCTCAGCCTATAAAAATAGTTTGCTCCCAAAGACCTACATGGTGGATGGAACAGAATCTATTCTCGCAAGTTCTTGATTATGTATGTATCCCAAAGCCCAACCACAATGAATACATAAATTGAAAAAAATAGTCCTCTTCATTCAAAGAATCAAAGATTTAAGAGTCATGCACCTTTGTATCAGGAAAGCTTATGTAATTTAAAGGTTTATATGTAACTCATCTCAAGATCAGAAATCCCTTAGGATACTCAGCCCTTTCCCACTTCTACAGCTACTTAAACCTGACTGATATTTGTAGTACACATCATCTACAGAGTATTTAATTATAAAACCTTTTGTGTATATTATGGAATTCCCATAACAGAAATGTTTTAAATCATTGAGTGATTGCAAATCAAAACAATGGACTTACTCTTTAAAAATATGGATACATATACATTTTATGACTAGCACTCGAGCTCACATCACATTCATTTAATAAGGACAACCCTCTATTTGTAAGTTTACTATATACTTACTTAAAACACTGTGTTTTCAAGAATAAAGTGAAAATAGATAAAGCAGCACCCATTTAGAAAAGCATGATTACCGAGACATACCTTTCTTACTAAGATCAATGGCAGCTTCTAAAAGCACTTCTAATTCCCCTTTCGGCAAAACTGGAACGACCCATCGAGGCCTAGGAATTTATAAAATAAAGAGACTTAGTGGTTATGCACTAAATAAAAGAGATACTACAGTCAGTTACTAATTACAATTTATTTATTTCACTATGAAAATATTAAGTATTAAGTAAAATAGCATTAAATTATGAAAACATTGGTGCTGGCTAAAATTTTTACAATTATCATTTGTTGTCTCAACAAGCAAACTTAAAAAATAATATAAACAACTATAATAAACATCAATTAGGCATCACAGAAGCCTATTATGAAAACTTCACAGTTTTTAGGATTCAGATTAAAGAAGCCTTGAACTTCCTCATAAAGAATAAAAACTTCAGGATGCCAAGACTGATTTATGCTTGATAATCTATCAACTTTTTCTAATAACATATTAGAAACAACTAACTAGCCATTATTTATAAACATCCTTTGCCTTTTCCTTCAAAAAAAATCAGAAATTGGCCGGGCGGCGGCGGTGGTGGCGCACGCCTTTAATCCCAGCACTTGGGAGGCAGAGGCAGGTGGATCTCTGAGTTCCAGGCCAGCCTGGTCTACAGAGTGAGTTCCGGGACAGCCAGGGCTACACAGAGAAACCCTGTCTCGAAAAAAAAAATCAAAAATTGCTTTTATGAAGCCGGGCGGTGGTGGCACATGCATTTAATCCCAGCACTTGGGAGGCAGAGGCAGGTGGATTTCTGAGTTTGAGGCCAGCCTGGTCTACAGAGTGAGTTCCAGGACAGCCAGGGCCACACAGAGAAACCCTGTCTCAAAAAAAAAAAACAAAACAAAACAAAACCCAAAATAAATAAATAAATAAATAAATAGATAGATAGATAAATAGCTTTTATGTAGCCTAGCAGTATCTAATCTGCATATTTTGCCAACCATCAGACAAAACTGAATGCGACTTTGTTATGTCATCTAAACCAAAATAAATAAATAAATAAATAAATAAATAAATAAAAGAATTGCTTTATGTAGCCTAGTAGTATCTAATCTGCAGATTTTGCCAACCATCAGACAAAGCTGAATCCAACTTTGTTATGTCATCTGAGAACAGTTGTTGAGCAACCCTTTCGAACTCACACTGCCCAGTGAGGAGGATGCCCAGATGGGGTTTTCTGATATGTTCTTATTCTGCAGAACATCATGAAGGGGCAGGCTGAGAAACTCCTTATGACCTGGTCTGTTTTAGGGCCACCCTAAAGTTATCAAAGTCAGTCAAGAACATGCCAATTGTAAAGAAGCTTCATCAACTTTAAAAAAGGTAAACTAAATAACTAGTTCTACTTTGGAACAAATGGATAAGGCCATATTGTTAATCTTAAAAAAAAAAAAAAAAGAAATAAAGAAAAAAGAAAAGTAAACCTCACTAATGTTCTTGCTCCTTTTTATTAGACCCATGGGTTGTAAAGTATTTGGCAGTGACTATGATGGAAAATTAAGGCAACAGGTTTCTCTTCACTGTCTTTGTATTCCCCACCATACATAATGTTATATATATATATAAACAAACCTTGGGAGCTGGAGAGATGGTTCAGCACTGGCTGCTCTTTCAGAGGTCCTGAGTTAAAATCCCAGCAACCACATGGTGGCTCACAACCATCAGTAATGGGACCTGATGCCATCTTCTGGGGTGTCTTTAGACAGCTACAGTGTACTTACATATAATAAATAAATCTTTAAAACGGAAAATAAAAAAGAAAAAGAAAACTTTGGTTTGAGAAACAAAACCAACTGACCTGTTGATCATATCATCTAACTTTGCCAAGTCAGTGTGTGGAAATGCAGGTTCCTCATCTTCAATCTGTGGAGGAGCATCACCTTGACCTTGCTCATCAGGAGGAGTCGCAGGGGAATTTTCATTGGATGAATCAGGCGATGAAGTCTTGATTAAAAAAATAACATTATAGAGATGTAAGTTTCTATTAACATACACATACACAAACACTAACATATTAGCATTATTTTTAAAAATGTTAGCAACATAAAATTCTAAAGACATCATTGAAAGCTTATGATTTAATATCTTCTTCTTTCAAGGTTTATGCTGAATTTCCAAGAAATTTAATTACCCCTGATGATCTTTTAATGAGCTAAATAAAAACTGGGCAAATATGCATAAATTTTCAATAAAATTGGGACTATATCTGCCCTTTAATAATTCAATATCTATTTAAAGATTTACTTATTTTGTATATGAGTACACTGTAGCTGTCTTCAGACACTCCAGAAGAGGGCATTAGATCCCATTACAGATGGTTATGAGCCACCATGTGGTTGCTGGGAATTGAACTCAGGACCTTTAAAAGAGCAGTCAGTGTTAACGGCTGGGCCATCTCTCCAGCCCCATCATTCAATATCTAAGAATTCAAATTCTTCAGCATTATATAAATTAAAATTAACATGAATCAGTGTCAAGTATAAACCTTCTTGTAGAAAACAAATTTTTATTTAGGATACTAGAAATAGAACTACAACAGTATACATATTGCCAAATTATAATCCAGATCCTTCTCAGATACCACATCTGAGGAATATTCATCCCACTTGTTACTGGTTTTTAGGTCTTATGACTTAAAATTTCTTCTGCAGGTACAGATTTTAAAGTTAAAATTTAGATTAAGAAATTCCCTATATGGGTCACAGCAAGATGGCTGCGTAAGTAAGGAAGGCACTTGGTGCTGAGCCTGATGCCTCGAATTAAACACCGAGAACATACATGGTACAGAGAACTGACTCACTCAAGTTATTATTTCTAATTTCCCTTTAAGTAAATATATGTAAAGCTTATGAGAAACTGAGCCCTGAGCCGGAGGGATTACTCAGCAATTAAGAGAGTGTTCCAGAGGAACAGAGTTCAATTCCTGGGACTTGAACAAGGCAGTTCACAAGCACATTTCATACCAGCTCCAGGGAGATCTTACACGCCTACCTCTGTATGCACCTGCACTTCTACGCACATACCCATAAATAGATATGCACATACATATACTTAAAAATAATGTAAAGAAAAAAACAAAACTAAACTAAAAAACTAAGTCCTAACTTGGGCTCTGATTAAAGCTCTGGTTGTTCTTTTGCAATCCAACAGTATCAGATCTTATTAAGTACTTAACACACTAACATTAAAGAATACAGAATAACAATAAGCAACAATGAGAAATTCTAAGATAAACAGAGTGATTCTATAGGCAAGAATATAATTTGCTTTTGTTCTTTTGTTTTAAAAATACCAGCCATCTTAACAAACATGCTGTGCACATATAATACCTAACAGACATCAACGTCACAAACCTAAGACCTCTAAAAAAAAAAATCAAGTAGATTTTAAAATAAAAGTGAACATATGCTTTCAGTCTCAGCATTTTGGAGACAGAGACATGAGATCTAAGATTGAAGACAATCTGGTTTACATACAGGGTTCCAGGCCAGCCAAAGCTGTATAGTGAGAGAACTTGTCTCAAAATGAGTATAATGTTAACAATTAGGATTTTTTTCCCACTGAAAACCCTGCAAAGCCATAAACATTGCAAAAGAGGTTAGCATGCATGCACATTGCAAGTAATAAAGCAGACAAGAAGAGAACGATAAACTACTAGAATCATTTAAAAAGAATCATTAGTATCCAACAGCCCTTTGACTATGCTTAAAGAAACTTGAATACTGGCCTTCAGATTGATAGTCAAGTTCTATGACCATTTTATGTCTTAAAAATGAGAATTGTAAAAGAAAATGAATTAACAAAGTTGCCACATTTGGATGAAGAGAATCTGACTTGCTCATTTCTCTCAACTGGGAGAGGAAAGGGAGTCAGAGAGGGGGGAAAAAGTCTTTTCTATAAGAGTAATGATAGGATAAATAACCTATAATAGCTGAATAGCAAGAAACTAGCACCAAGCCACAGATAAAAGTAATCTACAATAACACTTCTGCTTTAAAATTTACCAAAACACTACAAAAATGTGTACCTCTGTAAGCAGCATGTCTGTTACTACACAACTTCAATTAGTTTACGTATAACACCACTATATGAGTCACATTATCACAAATCTTACTGCGTTACTCAATTTAATTCTTCTAAGTATAAAACTGTGTATATATAGACTGAAATAAATTTCAGGAGATGAAAACAAGAAAATCACATCCAAGTCGGGTGGTGGTAGCTCAAGCCTTTAATCCCAGCACTCAGGAAGCAGAGACAGGTGGATCTCTGTGAGTTTAAGGCCAGAATGGTCTACAGAACCAGTTCAAGAACAGTCTAGGCTACACAGTGAGATCCTCTCTCTCAAAAAAAGAAAGATAAAAAAGAAAACCAAATCCAAAGACAGTAAAGAACAAGCAGATGAGAATAAAAGCATTTTATATATGCTTATGGGGATTTTCAAAGTCCCAAAAGATTTTTGGAGGGAGCATTAATTAAATTGGTAAAATCCCTAGAAAGACTAATTAGGAGAGAAATACAATACAAATTAGCAGTACCAGAGATGAAGAAAGGAAAGGCATACCACTACAAGCCCCTAAGACTTAAAAAAAAAAAAAAAAGAAAAGAAAATATTACAGGATCTGGGGTGCGGAGCAGCTCCAGGTTACAGCATACACTTAGCATATGCAAGGAAGTTCCATCCCTGCACCTAAGAGCAAGGACAGTATTGTAAACAACTGCATCTAAATAAAGTTGGCACTCTAGATGAAGTGCACAAAACTGACAAAAAGACCAAAAAGAAAAAAACACAAACAAACAAATCTCCTTTTAAAAAGGATAGATCTAAGTTGGGCATGATAGCATACATCTTTAATGCCAGCACTTGAGAGGCAGAGACAGATCTCTGCAAGTTCAATGCCAGCCTGGTCTACATAGTGAGTTCCAAGACAGCTAGGGCTATGTAGAGTTCCTGTCTCTGAAAAACAAAAAGACTGATCTGTATAGAAAACTTGCTTACAAAAATCAAGGGTTTTTAACTAAAATCTTCCAATGGGGGAACAGGAATCAGAACTAGAAATCTTATGTAAATTGACCTATAATACATATTGCCTTAAGAGCTTTAGGGCAAGCAAATACTGACACCAGTATCTATGCTATTTTTATTATTAAATTCATTTATTTATTCATTTTACAATGCAATGTCAGCCCTTCTCCCCCGCCCCCATACTCCCTCACGTAAGTCTTCCTCTCCCCCATTTTCCTTAGAAGGGAAAGCCTCACTTTGGGTGTTAACCCCCATCTTCCCACCCCCTCTTATTTTACTTGAGCCTCAAACAATGCTATGAAGTTGCATTACTGATATCCCTAGAAGAAACAGGATTAGAGATTATATAATTTACCTAGTCATAAA
This sequence comes from Apodemus agrarius, assembly GCA_964023405.1. Classification (NCBI taxonomy): domain Eukaryota; kingdom Metazoa; phylum Chordata; class Mammalia; order Rodentia; family Muridae; genus Apodemus; species Apodemus agrarius. The sequence goes on from OZ030010.1 coordinate 8,333,684, forward strand.
GTTAGTGTGGTGCAAAGTTGAAATTTAAACACCAGTAATAATACTTCAGTACATACTCTTAAAAATATTTTAGACTGACAATTAATGACTTTATTTACATAGTATACAAAATAGAATTATAATTTACTTGGTCCCGCCGGGCGGTGGTGGCGCACACCTGTAATCCCAGCACTCTGGGAGGCAGAGGCAGGCGGATTTCTGAGTTTGAGGCCAGTCTGGTCTACAGAGTGAGTTCCAGGTCAGCCAGGGCTATACAGAGAAACCCTGTCTCGAAAAAACCAAACCCAAAAAACAAAACAAAAAAACCAATTTACTTGGTCCCATAGGCTACACTAAATCATACAATGGTTTCTCCCAGAATTGAGACCAAGCTTAATTTGTTCATTTTATTGAAGATTGATAATGTAAAACATCTGAAAAGAACAGAAAACAATGTTGATTTTAGCACCTAAGTATTTTGCTACTGAAAATCTATATTTTACTTTTCTTAAAACATTCACTTTATGGTTGACAATTCTATCACATTTCCTTTCTTAGCACTCAAGAGTTTAGGAGGCATAGCAATGTGGTTTTAACTAGTATCTTTAATTTCTCACCTGATTCTGTTGGAGGGGTGGCTGAGACTGTCCATCAGGGGCTTGGCCCTGGTTGTCATTCCCTCCAACTGGAGAGCCACGAGTCGTGGCTGTCATACTCGACACAGGGCAGATTTTTGCAATTTTGTCTGCTTATGTAGTTGTCTTAAGAAAAGAAATTATAGTCCACTTATAGAAGATGAAGTACCAGCATTTGTCAGTCTTAAAAGGTTCCACTTCAAGAATAAAACATCTTGCAGAGACCATTGCATAACCTGTAAATAAAAGAGAATATTTTGTTTTAGATATAACAAGCAAGAACTAAAAAAACTATTCAAGTTTAGTATCACCAGTGAATAAAGTCAGGATATTATGGCTATATAAATGACAAGTGAAAGCTAGCCGGGCGGTGGTGGGGCACGCCTTTAATCCCAGCACTTGGGAGGCAGAGACAGGCGGATTTCTGAGTTCGAGGCCAGCCTGGTCTACAGCGTGAGTTCCAGGACAGCCAGGGCTATACAGAGAAACCCTGTCTCGAAAAAACAAAAACAAAAACAAAAACGAAAAAAAAGAAAAGTCAACAGCTAAAGCTTCATTACTATATTAAACTAATAATGGTACTATACCCATATGAGTTTAGCTGTTATCAAGTAATTGCAATTTTCTTCTGGAACTAACTTTAAAGGCAAGTGTATCAAGAAGTTAGCTGCTACTTGGTTAAATCACAAAATGGGGCAAACTGACCTTAACTGGTTAAAGCCTTAAGTATATTGTAAAAGCATATATACTCAGGACATAAAGCACAAACTGACTTGTAAATTTTAAGATTTACACACTACTCATCTAACAAAGACAGCAACAAGTTCTCACACACACACACACACACACACACACCCCTAAAAAAGAAAACATACAAGCAAACCTATCAACACCTAGACCTTGAATTTCAGGTTTTAAGAAATCTACACTCTTATTATTTACATCCCATCCTTATTCCCAAACCAAAGACCTCAAAAACCATCTCACCTTTTGGAGGGAATTTTTCTTTGTAAAGAGTAAACTGTGTAACCTACTACTCCAATACAACTGAATTCATCAAGTAATTGTAGCTTTATACTTTTGATTTGCATTACAAGCACTTCTGGAACCCTCTCAAGGTAACAGGTCCCAATCACTTAATAGCAACCATTCTTTGCAACCTAACAAAAGTGCACAGAATACAACTGAAGCTTTAATTCCAATTATACCACTGAGTTTCCTTTTGGTCTTCAGAGTAAAGGCACCTCTAGTCTTTTATCAAGAGGTATTTTTAATAATGCTGATGTCCAGATTCCTCATTAGGTACAATCAGGCCTATACAAGTGCACTTTAAAAACAAACCAACCTCCTATGATTGAGTCTAATGTGCCACTAGACTGAGAAACTGGATCTCTATCTGTATTTGGGTCTTCACTACTCTCACGTTGCCCAGAACAGCCCAGGTACCCTAAAATTGAAATATCACCTAAGCCAGTCAAGGTTCTTACTGTCTCTTTGAGAGACTACTACAAGCATTTTGCAAAATTTCTACTCATAACCTGGGTTAAGCCATTCAAGATCAGCATGGCATATAAAACATATTTGGAGGTCTTATACTTCAGCATTATAGCAATAAAGTACAACAGACTTTCAAGTACTTTATAAAACTCATTTGTTTCTCCCAGTCTGGGCACTAGAGAAAAGGTATTATTTTCCTCATTTCAGAGTCAACAACAAAAAAAAGCTACAGTTTATTCAAACCCATTCATAGCCTTATCTAACTCGTGTCTACTTCTACATTTTATCTTCTTAAAGTAAAAAAGAAAAATGTACCTCATCAGTAGGTTAATGAGGAAAATGTAAACAAAAAACTTAATTCCAATTAAAATAAAATATACTTTAGGCAATATTCACAGATATCAGAAGAATTGACACATTTATCCATGGAAATTAAAAGTTAAGGGCTCCAGTAAACATTAAAGGGATGTTTTCAGTTAAAGAAGAGGTTCTGGAAATGGTGATTACTTATAAGTCTTTGATAGAAAACTATTTTTCTTTTAATATTTCATGTGTATGACTGTTTTGCTGCATGTATGTCTATTCATCACATGCAAGTAGTAAACAGAGGCCAGAAGAAGGAGACAGATCCTTTTAAAATGGAATTAGCTCCCACCATTGGTTTGAAACCAAATCCAGGCTTTTTTGATATCCTGGAACTGGTATTACAGGCAGTGGGGATCTGTCATGTGAGTCCTGATCCTCTACAAGAGCAGTAAACCACCAAGACATCTTTCTAGCCCATACACAGGCACAGTCAGAGAGACACACAAACAAACACAAACACACACGCACGCACTGACACCTCCCTTCCATCTGTACATATTCGAACTCCTCATCAACAGACAAATCAGAGCTATGGAGCAAAAGTGATGAGAAAATCATTTCAGACAAAAATACCATATAAATTACTAAGGGGCAAAACTACACAAACCTATCAAAATTGGATTTAGAAATCTTTCATGAAATTGGACTTTTCTCAAATGATTTACTCATAGTAAGTATTTTTCTAAAACATAACTTGTTGTATTAATAAGAAATATGGCTTTTTAAAATTATAAACTGGATAGTTCGGTAGGTAAAATACTTGCCACACAAGCATAAAGATCTGAGCTCAATACTCAGCACCCTCAGAAAGAGCAAGGCAAAGCAGCACATGCTTGTGATCTCAGCATTGGGAGGGTAAAGATATGAGGATCCGTGGAGTGCGCTGACCAGCTAGCTACTCTCGCTGAATCTGGGAACTCCAAGTTCAGTGAGTACAGGTGGTTGTCACCAAGCCTGATGACTTAAGTTGGATCCCTGGGATCCACATTGTAGAAGGAAAATCCATTTCTGTAGGCTGTCCTCTTACTTCCACATGCATGTACTACACATGCAATAAGAAATCTAAAAGGAATGGAAAAGTAAAAGCATTTAAGAGCACTGGCTGCTAGTGTAGAGGACTCAGGTTAGATAGAGTCCTAGCAGCCACACGGTAGCTCATAATCTTCTATTAACTCCCAGATTAAAATGACCTTCTCTGGCCTTCTCGAGCACCAGCCATACATGTGGTATACAGACAAAACATGCAGGTAAAACACCCAGATACATAATTTTTAAAAATAAAAATGTTAATTAAAATTTTTAATGAAGAAATAAGGTACAAAGAAAGGTAAATCAAGCCGGGCAGTGGTGGCACACGCCTGTAATCCCAGCACTTGGTAGGCAGAGGCAGGTGGATTTCTGAGTTAGAGGCCAGCCTGGTGAGTTCCAGGATAGGCAGGGCTATACGGAGAAACCCTGTCTCAAGAGGGGGGGGGGGAAGAAAGGTAAATCAATATTGACCTACTGCATCCATGTACAAATATTTACAAAAATTATTATTGCACGAGATGAAAGGTCATGCTACAAAGTTTGAAAGAGTACATTTTTAAAATGTCTTAGACCTATTGATTTATTGAATGTATATGAGTGTTCTATCTGCATGTACACCTCACCCCAGAAGAGGGCATCAGATCATACTATAGACGTTTATAGGCTACCATATGGTTGCTAGGGATTGAACTTAAGACCTATGGATGAACAGACAGTGCTCTTAACCCCTAAGCCATCTCTCCAACCCAAGACAATACACATTTATAATTTAACAGTTTAGTCCATAGCCAAGAATGAAAATATCTCTAAGCAATTTTATTTAAAAAATTTAGGAGGCAAGGGCAGGCAGATCTCTTGAGCTCAAGACCAGCCTTGACTAGAGAGTAAGTTACAGGACAGTCAGGACTGCACAGAGAAACCCTGTCTCAAAAAATAAACAAAAAAAAGTTAAATTTTCTTGGGTGGAGGTATGGTATGCTAAAGTATACAAACAAAGCTCAAGGGACAATATGCCGAGACTCTGGTCACACCTTCTACCATGTAGGTCCTAGAGATTGAACTTGCATTGTCAGGTTTGATGGCAGTGACCTTTATCTGATGAGTCATCTCACTGGCCCCACAAAAGAATTTTTAAATTTAATCTTTCTTCAAAAATAAAATATCTCGAGCTGGGCGTGGTGGCACACGCCTGTAATCCCGGCACTTGGGAGGCAGAGGCAGGCGGATTTCTGAGTTCGAGGCCAGCCTGGTCTACAGAGTGAGTTCCAGGACAGCCAGGACTACACAGAGAAACCCTGTCTCCGGAAAAAACAAACAAACAAACAAACAAAAAGAATAAAATATCTCATTGTCTTAGCCCCCAATACTCTCATAATTATCAGTATATACAGTCATTCTGAATTCTTATTGGTTCTCAACATTAAGAACAATATTCCAAGTGTAATGCACTTGAAAATGAAGATGTTAAATTACTATATTATATTATATTATATTCCCATGTCAACAAAATGTTCATATTATATTCTCAACACTATTTAAAACTCTCTTCATATATTTTGTAACTAAATCACTGTCTCTAAGACTAGTTCCTAAGGATAACTTGCTAGAAAAAGTCACTGCAACAGACCCTGCATCCTGCACTTAAATTCCTTGTGGCAACTGAAATGTATTCACTTAGAAATACTTGATAATTAACCAAATACTCCTATTCCGACCTCCTCCATAGTTAGGTTTGCCAAGTCCTGTATACACACACATGGTACTTGAAGCTTCAGTAAATGTTAGCATCCTTTCTAGGCATTTTCAAAACCAACTTTGCAGTGGTTATTGTCAATGTGAAGAATTTTAAATTAAAAATGACTTTAAGAATGGTGACATCAGCCGGGCGGTGGTGGCGCACGCCTGTAATCCCAGCACTTGGAAAACAAAGGCAGGCGGATTTCTGAATTCGAGGCCAGCCTGGGCTACACAGAGAAACCCTGTCTCGAAAAACCAAAAAAAAAACCAGTTCACAAAGAATGCTGACATCGCTGGGTGGTGGTGGTGCATGCCTGTAATCCAGGCACCTGGGAGGCAGAGACAGGCAGATTTCTGAGTTCGAGGCCAGCCTGGTCTACAGAGTGAGTTCCAGGACAGCCAAGGCTACACAGAGAAAGCGTGTCTCGAAAAACAAAAAACAAAAAACAAAAAACAAAAAAGAAGGTCTATTGCAGGAAGACTATCTGGGTTCCTTTGTTCCATCTGGGCCCTACTTAAAGGGCAAAGTTCTACTTCAAGGGCAGTAAGCCAAGAATACTACAATCCTAATGGCTCTTAACCAATTTCAGGCATAGGTCAAGATCCCAAGGCAGGAGATAGGATAAAAGAATGGGCTAAAAGTCACAGGGTAGATGCTGTCTCCACAAACCTGTCTGCTAAGGCTTTAACTATAAGAGAACCCAGCTACAGTCTGATTCTTCAGTTCTGAAGAGGTATAAAAAGTTCCACCAGAGGGAAAGAAAATAAAAACAAAAATCTAAGCTCTTTTATAGTAAACTGGTTTTATTTCAATTAAGATTCTGGTAGCTCCATAAAAGCCAAGAAAAACCACCCAGTAAGCAGTTTACCAAAGAGAACCAGAGAAATAGAGCTTCAAACAACCATCCTGGGTCAAAAACAAACACAAGGCCTCAAGAACCAGCACAAACGATTATCCCTGGAAAACTTAATTGGATCAGGGATCAGACTGGGGAATTTTGTCTACTCTTCACTGATTTAAAGCATAATTCAACAATCTAGGGTTTGGCAATGTATTTTCCTAACAGCATGAGCAACAAAACGTACAGACAAACCAGATTTAACTAAAATTACAAATTTTGAAGGCTTGAGTTATAGCACAATAGAAGAATGAAAGCACTGTATGTGAATGGGCACTAAGCTTAATCTCTAGCATCAAAAATAAAAACTAAAGGGGCAGCCAAGTGCCTAAGCTTTAATGAAGACGGGGTGAGGGGGCAATAAGGAGAGAAATTAGAACCCCTGTGTGTTGCTTTTAAATAAGTTAATCTTACCAAGAATGGTAGCACATACCTTTAATCCAAGCACCCTGGAGGCAAAGGCAGGCAGATCTCTCAGCTTGAGGCTAGTCTACTCTACAAAGTTCCAGGCTAGCAAAGGCTAGCTTGTGTAGTAAGACTGTTTCAAAAAAGAATTTTTTTTTTTTGGTTTTTTGAGACAGGGTTTCTCTGTGTAGCTCTGGCTGTCCTGAACTCACTGTGTAGACCAGGCTGGCCTCGAACTCAGAAGTCCGCCTGCCTCTGCCTCCCAAGTGCTGGGATTAAAGGCGTGTGCCACCACGCCCGGACAAAAAATATTTTTATAAGCTGTGATATGCATGAAAATTTGAGTGTATTATTTTATGAAGTAAAATATGAAATAAGCCAGTTAGAAAAGGATACAAAAATACCATATGATTCCATTTAACGAGGTACCTAGTTGTCAAATTAATAGAGGATAATTGTGGTTGTTTCCAGCTTTCCTTGATCATACTATTTTGTAGCTATAAGTTTATTGTCCCACATTCTTCTTGGCTTTGTGTAGCCACATGCTCTGCTTTAAGAATTTCTTGGCTAGCCAGGCGGTGGTTGCGCATGCCTGTAATCCCAGTACTCTGGGAGGCAGAGGCAGGTGGATTTCTGAGTTCGAGGCCAGCCTGGTCTACAGAGTGAGTTCCAGGACAGCCAGGGCTATACAGAGAAACCCTGTCTCCAAAAGACCTAAAAAAAAAAAAAAAAAAAAAAAAAAGAAAAGAAAAGAAAAGAATTTTTTTTTCTTGGGACTGGACAGATGGCTCAGCGGTTAAGAGCACTGACTGCTCTTCCAAAGGTTCTAAGTTCAAATCTCAGCAACCACATGGTGGCTCACAACTTTAAGTAACGAGATCTGACTCCCTCTTCTGGAGACAGCTACAGTGTACTTACATAATAAATAAATAAATTTTTTTAAAAAGATTTTTTCTTGCCGTTCTACCTAATTTTTATATGTACTTTAACCTCGTATCCTAACTCAGTAATTCTAACCCTTCCATATACTCCTTCCCTTCTATTATGTTACCTTAAAGGGTCTTATACTTTGTCAGGAATTGAGAACCTTTGCAAATGTGCTGTTTATGTGTTAGTTTTGATGATGTGTTTTGGTTTTTCGAGACAAAAAGAATTTTTTTTTCTGTAGCCCTAGCTGTCCTGCAACTGGCTTTGCAGACTAGGCTGTCATCAAACCCATAAATCTACCCACCTCTGTCTCTCAAGTGCTAGGACTAAAGGCATATGCCACTACATCTATTAGAATTTTTATTTATTTTTTGTTTCTGTTTTGTTTTTCAAGACAGGGTTTCTCTGTGTAGCCCTGGCTGTCCTGGAACTCACTCTGTAGACCAGGCTGCCCTCAAACTCAAGAGATCCACCTGCCTCTGCCTCCCAAGTGCTGGGATTAAAGGCGTGTGCCACCACTGCCTGGCTCTATTAGAATTTTTTAACTGTTACTAATTACAAAGTAAGATAGCTTTCAGGTAACCAAATTGCTCTTAATTTCACTGTTTCTCATGAATCCCATTACTTTTCCAAGGCTGATTTTGCAGAATATAGGTTTTTTTTTCTTCTTCCAGCAATGCATAGTACAATATAACAGGACCACAAGTTCAATTTCCAAGTATCATCATCTCCAAGTGGCTAACACCTCCAGAGATTATTAGAAAACTTTAATGAGAGGATGTACAAGTGCCAGGAACATGCAGAAGTGACCCAGTAAATATATTTTTTCAAAATACTGATCAGATTACTACTCTTGCCAATTCTTATTTTTGAACCTTCAAAGGCTCCTTAAGAATATGATCTCTAGACTGGCCAAAAGAATCTCCAAATTATATAATTATCAAGATTTTCTGATATATATATAGTCACAATTACTATGGATGATTTGTGAAATACACAATTTCAACATCTTTATGTAACACAGCTGTTAATATATTACATTCCTTTGTGAAAACTGAATTTCAAGTAAAAAAAAAGTTACCATCTGCAATATAATTTATAGTGTCATAATATTCCTATTAGAGTTTGTCCTGGCCCTAAGAAAATTTAATAACAGGAAAATTAAAGAAGCCAGTAACAAGATGACATCAAAATTATGCCGTTCTATACAACTTACTAATTATCTGTTGAATGAAAGAAAATACAAACCACCCTTTAAGGTAAAAATGTATCTTTCCCATTTAGTGATAAGTATCCAATAGTGGTTCTAATTCATTTGATTATACCTGCTAGGTTTTTATCAATGCTAAGCTGGCTCAAATTAGCCAATTCTGGTTCTACATTTAGAGAATCTTTTAATTACTTCCTATTATAAATACTGCTTAGGGATTCTGGGCCTGGTAACACACCCCTTTAATTAAAGCACTCAGGAAGCAGAGGTAGATTTCTGAGTTCGGGGCCAGCTGGGTCTACAGAACAAGTTCCAGAACAGCCAGTGCTACATAGAGAAACCTTTGCCTGGGAAAAAAAGCAAATTTAAAAAGCAAATATTACTTAAATATATAAAGAAATAAAATTAAAATTTAAACTTATTTGTAGTTATATAAAACCAAAAAAATATATGTTGTAACTAAGTCCAAACAAACCTATTACTATAACAGATCTGGAAGTAGTTGTGAGTGGTAGGTTTGAATTCCTGAGCCTAAACAAAGAATTTTCACCTGAGGAACTTCGGATGGCTGAGAAGCACCTTAAGAAATGTTCAACATCATTAGTCATTAGGGAAATGCAAATCAAAACAACCCTGAGATTCCACCTCACACCAGTCAGAATGGCTAAGATGTGGAGAAAGAGGAACACTCCTCCAATGCTGGTGGGACTACAAGCTGGTACAATCACTCTGGAAATCAGTCTGGCGGCTCCTCAGAAAACTGGGCATGACACTTCCGGAGGACCCTGCTAAACCACTCCTGGGCATATACCCAGAGGATTCCCTGGCATGCAATAAGGATACATGTTCCACTATGTTCATAGCAGCCTTATTTATAATAGCCAGAAGCTGGAAAGAGCCCAGATCTCCCTCAACGGAGGAATGGATACAAAAAATATGGTATTATATACACAATGGAGTACAATTCAGCCATTGAAACAATGAATTCATGAACTTCTTAGACAAATGGATGGAGCTGGAGAACATCATCCTAAGTGAGGTAACCCAATCTCAAAAGAATACCCATAGTATGCACTCACTGATAAGTGGGTATTAGCCTAGAATCTTGGGACACCAAAGACACAATCCACATACCAAATGATGTCCAAGAAGAAGGAAGGAAGGTCCCCTGGTTCTGGAAAGGCTCAGTGCAGCAGTGTAGGGAAATGCCAGAACAGGGAAGAGGGAAGGGGTGGATGGGGGAACAGGGGGAGGGAAGAAGGCTTATGGGACTTTGGGAGGGGGGGTGGGAGCCAGGAAAGGGGAAATCATATGAAATGTAAATAAAGAATATATTGAATAAAAAAAATTCCTGAGCCCAGCATGGGTATACCAAAACCATCATATGCCATGTGGAAGACAGCTTTCTTACTTCTCCTTCAATTACTACACCACTCTGTATACATTATTCTATGTTATCATTTGCTCCTGGCACCAACATACTATTCATGTGAAATTTGCCTGCTATTCTTATTATTCCAGAAATCAACAGATGAAAAGACTTATTTTTTAAAAGGTAACCTTTTGTTTCATGAAAAACACGAAAAAATTATACAGAAAGTCACAACTTTATAGGGATTCAGGGAAGGATGGCTCAAAGAAAATTTAGGATTTGGAAATAAATGAAATAGCCAAAATGTAGGTGATTCTACATCTATTCTCCCCCTAGACATGTTAACATTGCAACACTTTCTTGCTGTCATAGAAAGTTTTTTATGCCTACCATCAAAATGCTATTTCACCTTATCACTGGTTTATTGATTACAGTTCTGCTTCCTGAAACATAACACAGTTAAATTCACCACTATCTACCTTAATATCTTTCTAAAAAAAAAAAAACACTTATTATATATACAGTTTGAGGTCTATTTACAACAGAAAGATATACTTTTACCTAAAATGTATTAAAACCTTGCAAAGGGTACAACAAGAGCACAATAAACTTCAATCCCCAAAACATTATCAGCCAACATTCATGAGAAATGTTGATTTAAACCATTAAGACATAAATTATGTATCAAACAATAAACCCTTCTGTAACATATTACCTACCCTACTCTCAAAATGACTGCTTAAGATGAACTCAAATTTACTAGCTAACAGACTTTGTTTTTCCAGACAGGGTTTCTCTGTGTAGCCTTAGCTGTCCTAGAACTCAAAAGATAAACCTACCTCTGCCTCTGCTGGATTAAAGGTCCTTTACCATGGGTCAGGCTGTCTAAACACTTTAAAAGTGACTAATCGAACAAAAGGACTTCAGACCAACAAAGACTGTTCAATAAACATCTTAATCAAGGCAGATAGGTCAACAATAACAATCTTTTGTTTGTTTGTTTGTTTGTTTGTTTTTGTTTTTTGGAGACAGGCTTTCTCTGTGTAGCCCTGGCTGTCCTGGAACTCACTCTGTAGACCAGGCCGGCCTCGAACTCAGAATCCGCCTGCCTCTGCCTCTCAAGTGCTGGGATTACAGGCGTGCGCCACCACTGCCCGGCAAATATAAATAATATATATATATATATATATATATATATATATATATATATATATTTTATTTTATTATAAGTACACTGTAGCTGTCTTGAGACACTCCAGAAGAGGGCATCAGATCTTGTTACAGGTGTTTGTGAGCCACTATGTGGTTGCTGGGGTTTGAACTCAGGACCTTTGGAAAAGCAGTCAGTGCTCTTGACTGCTGAGCCATCTCTCCAGCCCCTCAGGATGCTTTCAAAGTTCATGAAAGGTGAAGCATATATCAGTACTTTGCTTTTTATTGCTAATATTCCATTGTATGGTATATATTTTAAGAATATATTCACCATATGAGGATATTTGGGTAGGCTTTTGTTTTTCAAGACAGGGTTTCCCTGTGCAGCCCCAGCTGTCCTGAAACTCACTCTGTAGACCAGGTTGGCCTCAAACTCAAGAGATCCACTTGCCTCCCAAGTGCTGGGATTAACGGTGTGTACTACCATGCCAGGCTCTGTGACAACATTTGTATTAGTTTAAAAAAAAAAAATCCCCGAAATCCGAGTGTTCACCAACAGAAGGGATAAATTAAACAATACTTCAATATATATGCACATAACTGTAGTAGAAAGGTCAAAATATTTTGGAGTAATAAGAGAACCTTCTAGACTACTAAAAATGTTCTGTATAATAACATGATTAGTGACTATACAGGTAAATTATCCATTAAAAAGTAAAATTTTATAGTAAACTAGATGCCATTCTACAGATAAATTTTCTTGTCTACAGCAGTCTAGTAAATTACTGATTCTCCAAGCATGGTCTGGGTGTTCCCTGGCATCTATGAGATCCTCTATATCCTAGAGATCACAAGTTTTTTCTTACTTAGATATTACTTGCCACTAAATATTACCTAGCTGTCTTATCAGAGATGAAAAAATTATAAACCACCAGTCTTGAGAATTCTTATTTTGCAAAAGTCTTTTTTCATAAAAAATTTACACTTATAAGGAATGAGTTATTCTTAATTTTTATTATTTATATGCATGCACTTATAGATACCTATGGAGGCCAGGGGGTGATTGATCCACTAGAACAGGAGTTATACTTGGTTGTGAGACACCCAATACAAATCTTTGAAAATTGTTAGGCTAAGAAATATAAGCCTTCTAGCACTTGAGAGGTAGAGGCACAGTTGGATCTCTGTGAGTTCAAGGCTAACCTTGAACAAAAAGAGTTCCAAGATAGCCAGAGCTACACAGAGAAACAAACAAACAAAAAAAAAACAAAAAAGAAAAAAAGACAATAAAAACCAATAAGCTTGTGTGGTTAGTTCCCTTTAAAAAATAATCAAAGTGGGATATCACTATTCTCTCTGAAATAATGTTGGGACAAAAATCATTGCTACTGCAATTACCTAAGGGAAAATAATTTCCCCTTAAATATTATTTTTTCCTAGCAAGCTACCACTCTTAAGCTGCATTAATGTTCTTGAAGCTTAAGCTAGACTTCATATGAAAGAAAACTTCAAGTTTTGGGCTAAGGACATACCTCAGTAATAGGAAGCTTGCCTAGAATGTATGAACTATGAGTTTAATCCTTGGCACCACAAAAACAGCAATGACTATTCAATCAAGGGTTATGTTGTTCTGTCAAAAATTATACCTCTACACTACCAAATCTATGGTCCCTAAATTCACAATGCAAGCTACTGTCCAACTACAAGTATTCCATAAGATTCTGGATTTTTGTAAAGCTCTCCAGACTCTGTTTATATATAGAAACAGGGTAAGGAAATATTCAAGTTGTATTATCCCTCTGCTCTGCAAACACTTTGTCAATCCAACTTCTGTTATACCCTTTCTATTTTCTTTTACTTGAAAAATTACTACAAACTCCACTTCTCCCTCTACCCTTCCACTGACTAACCCCAATTCTCACTAAACTCAAAAAGGGTTCTTTAAGAAACCAAATAAATGGGGGCTGGTGAGATGGCTCATCAGTTAAGAGCATTGGCTGTTCCTCCAGAAGTCCTTAGTTCAATTCCCAGCAACCACACAGTGGCTCACAACCATCTTTAGGGAGATCTGATGCCCTCTTAAGGCAGGCGGATGTATATGCAGCAGAGCACTCATACATTAAATAAAATTTAAAAAAATAAAGCAAATAAACCCTACAAAAATAAGAAGCAATAAAGTTACAGCTACCTTAAACAGATATTCACCTACTTTTACAGATTCGATTATTTTTAAAGCAGCAAAACAACAGCTAAACAAAACATGGAGAGCCTATAGTTAATGCTTTCTGGTGCCAGGTCCTGGACCTCTTACACGTAGAGAAGCAAATACATTTAGATAATTCACCCTTTAATGTAAAGGTACACATTGCAAGAGTAATCCTTCTATAACCCAGATTCTGCTCTGTGACCTTTCAACATGTCTCAGCAGTCAGCAGCTCCTAGTGGGAGGGAATTGGAGCTAGGAGAAGTTAAAAGAGGTGTTTTGCCCTAGAATCCATACAGAGACAAAGATAGAACCCTGGGGGATCCCATTCTTTTATTTCATAGTCAAAATCTTTATTACTTAATAGAACTATTATAATACTATCTCAATTCCCTGCTATATTTCTACTTCAGTATATTCACCATGCTATGCTCAGAATCTTTGTGTTTATGTATGCAGATTAGTGCAGACACAGGCCAGAGGACAATCTTGGGTCAATTCATTAGATATTACCCACCTTATTATTTGAGCCAGGGTCTCTCGTCTGCCTGGGACAGTTCAAATAGGAAGGGCTGGGCTGACCAGTGAGCCCTATGGATCCATCCATCTCTATTTCCTCATTGCTGAAATTAATAGGTGCATGCTGTGCCTGGCTTTATGTGAGTTCTGGGGATTTAACTCAGGTCTTCATTCTTTTAATGATTGTCCTATCTCCCTACCCCCTCACAATTATCTTTAAAAAAACCACTGTCTTTCACTTAAAGGCACTTCAGTTATTGTTATAAAACTCAAATTTAAATGCCTTAACCTATTATCTTGTAACCTAGCCTTACACTAAGTCTCATATCCCATAACTCCTCCCAACTCACTCTCTCCAGTGTTCCTTCTATGCTATACTAGTTTTTCCTTTAAAACCACTCTTTTATTCTGCCATTGTACCATTTCAAGTAATGGCTCTCAATTTTGCATTTCGTGCACACTTTTCAATTCCTGAAGCCATTATTAGTCATCACAATAGGGAGAAGGGTCCTACTGAAATTTTATAGGTAGAAACCAGAGATGATTAGTAAGTACACAGCATGACTCTCAAGGAAGTGTCTGGTCAAATAGTATCTGATCAGTAACATCAAGGTTAAGAAACCAGGCAGCTAATCCCAGCACTTGGGAGGCAGAGGCAGGTGAATTTCTGAGTTCGAGGCCAGCCTGGTCTATGGTCTACAGAGTTCTAAGACAGCCAGGACTACACAGAAAAACCCTGTCTCAAAAAACCAAAAAAAAAAAAAAAGAAAGAAAGAAAGAAAGAAAACCAGGCAGCATCAAAATGACATCTTTGAAGATTTGCAAGCCTCATTTAAAAAATCCAAACTGAAAAATCTCGCCTACTACTACATTTTTCACACTTTTTGTGGTTGTTTTTTGGTGCTGAGAATTGATCTCAAGAGCCTCATGCTTAGTAAATACCAAACACACTATCATTTAGCTACACCCCCAGCTCCTAGCACCAGATAGCTCTTATGTAACTGCTCCAACATCCTAGAGTCTTTAAGGTAGATGTTAATAACCATCCTTATATCTCCTTACACCTATAATGGTGTTAAATGAATGAATTTAGGTCAATCATCACAGCAAGGCAGTAATCAGAGTTTTAAGTTTGAATTTTTTTTTTTTTTTTTTTTTTTTTTTTTTTTTTACAATTTCACCAAGATCAAATACTTGCTCACCTCTCAGCAGTACAACTATAATCTAAACCTTTGGGATAGTTGAGTGTATGGTAGGTGGAAAGGAAGACAGTCCTATTAACCTGTTACAATACCTAATACACAGAGGAAGGGGTAGAGAGACAGGGATTATGAAAGGCTAGAGTACTTACTAGACCAACTACAGACCAATTAGCTCAGAAAATGAAAAAGAATCTTGCAAAAACAGACTGTCAAAAATGACTTTGTTTTTCATGGAATTGGCACAGTAAGCATTTTGAGAAATATTTGGGGAGAGGAGAAAGAAATAAGGGCATTAAAATAACCCCTCAGCTTATATTTATATGACTAACTTCAATGCATAGTAGGAAGGGGAAGCTCTCACAAAAAGTAAATTCATGGGAAGATTCTTTGGTCTTCATTCAGCTATACACCACAATCACTTTCCCCAGTCAGACCTGGTGGTTCCCGACTCTAATCCTAGCACTCTTGAGGCTGAAGCAAGAAGATCAAAGATTACATTTAAGTTATTGGCTGTAAAGAGGAAAACCCAAACAGGCATGTGGTGCAGGCCTGTATTCTCTGCCAGCACTAGGGAAGCTGAGGCAGGAATATCAGGAGTTTGAGATCAGAAGCGTGAAAGCCTGTCTCAAAAAGTCAACAACAAAAATAAAACATATAAAAAAAAAATCACATCCTCAAGTGTACTTCCTTATCCTCTTTCAAAGAATTCAAATCTCTCAAAGCTAAATAACAGTGCTTCTCCACTCTCAGAATGGAGGAATTTATAAAATTCCTAATTACCTTCAACTGTCAAATAGAACCATGGGCTAGGAATATAGCTCAGTTGGTGTAGTACCTGTCTGGCAGTAGTACAGTCCTGGTTTAATACCCAGCACTACATAAATCCTGCATGGCAATACATTCCTGTAATTCCAGCATTCAGGAGGTAGAAAGTTTAAAGTCATACTCACCTACACAGTGAGTATACAGCCTGGTATACATAAAACTATGGTTCAAAAAACAAACTACTATAAAAAAGTAGAAACCTTCTTTAAAAAAGACAGTGTGTATGGGAAATAAAAATTAAAAATAGGACATTTTTAAGTGGAAAATAAACTTGTAAAGTCATATTACAACTTTATGATACGTTTTGAACAAAAAAAGTAATCTACAAAAGTGGAGTAAAGAGCTAAAACTAATGACTGGCAAGAATCATGACAGATGCCTGTATTTCTAGCTACCTGAAATAAGACTAAATTTCATAATCAGAAAAAAAGCATAACACCCCTGAAAGCTTTCCATCAAATATTAAATTGCAGCTTAACTGTCTTGAAAGAGAACTTTGATATTTTAAATTTTTATATCAAATGAAGTTTCACTCTATTTGATAATACAAGTTTTCCAATTTAGCTTACATCACTGGCCTCCTTTCGAAATTGCACTAGCTCAAAGATTCTATTGAAGTAAATATGGAAATTAATTTTAAGTTCATTTTAATATAGGACGGGACAATTCTGTTATTTTTAACCTTGTAGTCCTATTACCTGGTACAGTTCCTAATACACAGTACAACCCAGTATATAACTGGCATTTACTATATAAGTGAACTTTAAGCACAATGGAGAATATTCAAGATAGAATTAAACTAATAGACCAATGAAGTAGGATATGCTAGAATTAATGGAGTAATTCTCTTGAGGTAATTCCCTACCTGGGAACTTTTTAGAAGCACCACTCTAGACCTCCACTGCAGGCTAATGGAAATAAACTCTGGGAATGAGCAGAGAAATTTTTGGACAAGCCCTCCAGGTCTAGGAACCACTTCTCTAAGCCAGGTCAGGCAAAACTAGAGTGACAAACTAAATCCATAGGTCTGTTTTTTGTTCAACCTACAAGATTAAGAATGACTTAACACAGAAATATTTGAAATCGACTTGAGAGAACACTACCTTTAAATCCCATTAAACAAAATACTATATTATACTCCCAAACCAAGTTTTACTTTTTCTTCTTAGATCTGTATTATACTTAATACGTCTAGTTACATTTTTATTTCAACATACAATTCAATGTCCTCAATTTTGCCTCTTGGCCCACAAAGTCCAAACTATTATTATCTGGCCTCTTATAGAAAAGGTTTGCCAATTCTTTTCTTTGACCTGGGCTATTATAAAGAAGAGCAACTCACTCCTTTTGCACTATTGTGCTCAGAAACAAACCGCTCTGTTAAGGTTAGAATACAGGTCTAAACATCTACTGTCATGTTCTCTGGTGTCAAAGTAATAAACAGACTCAAGAAGCTCATATAATTGAGAGTAAAGACAAGAAAAAGAGACCTGTAACCAACCACCAATATTTGTTGACTTTCAAAAGCCACCAGTCAGCAAAACACAAGGCACTGAGACAGGTATGGGAGTGTTCCCCTTCTCTACCTTTTTATCCTATCTTTCCCTTTCATATTCAGAATGTACAAGTTGAGATTTAACATCCAAGACTAACAACTCAAAATCATCTGAAGGAAAACAATTCCTCTGATAACATTTGATTAACATGGTATATGTTCAAAGTTCACATAAATGATACATTAGAGAAAAAATAAAAGTATAAGGTGTCATATATTAATGATGCATCTGTATGGAGGTGTAGTTCAATTCATTCCAGCAGAGAGGGTAGGAGAGGTGGTCCAACCTGGCCATACCATAAGTAGGGTTTGGTAGAGGGACCAGAGCTTCACACAGACCTAGCTTGAAGGCTTTCCTTGTGCCTACTCTTTAAGCATTTTACTGGCCCAGTGATCCTGGCTATGAGTCACTTCACTTCATTGCCTCAGTTTCTTGGGTGGTATAGGTAATGAACAAAGTAATGATAACAATTATCATTTATCCCACAATTTCGAATCAGTGATACTTTGATATGAATTAAATATTAAGGCACTAGGCTGGAGAGATCGCTCAGTGGTTAAGAGCACTGACTGCTCTTCGAAAGGTCCTGAGTTCAAATCCCAGCAACCACATAGTGACTCACAACCATCCGTTATTAGATTGATGCCCTCTTCTGGGGTGTCTGAAGACAGCTACAGTGTACTTACATATAATAAACAAACAAATCTCTCTTAAAAAAAAAAAGCCAAGTTTCTTAAAAAAAAAAAAATTAAGGCACTTTCAAACGCAGCTTGGTCTTCACACGCATCCCCCAACAACTGAAGCAGAGGCTGTCCCTGAATCTATTGCCATCCTGTGGATCCTGTTCCCCTAGCTGGGCCAACTTGCCTGGCCTCAGAGGAAGAGAATGCACCTGCAGTAACCTGCTGTGAAGGGAGGGGGCACCCAGAAAGGGCTCTGCATTCTGGGGGGGGGGATCTGTTTGAGGGGGTACTGGGAGAAGAGGCTGATTTTGGGATTTAAAGTGAATAAGGGAAATTTCAAGCCAACAAAAATACTGACCTCTAGAAGATAAGCTAAATTATAAAATATAGAACATGAATGTAGAAGGGCAATGATTTAAAAAATGGATGAAAAAGGAGACAGAGGCAAGAACAGATCATAAGGAGGTATAATGATCAAAGTACAGAATAACATTTATAAATAATGAAATTCATTTTGCACAATAAAATACACTAATTTTTTAAAACTTAAGAGCAAATAGTTTTGAGGTTTTTTTTTTTGAAATCAAGTCTTGCTTTTGTAAACTAGTAGCTAGCCTTTTTTTTTTTAAACAAAAAGATTTATTTATTTATTTATTTTATGTGAGTACACTGTAGCTGTCTTCAGTCACTAGAAGAAGGCCTCAGATCTCTTTCGGATGGTTGTAAGCTACCATGTGGGTGCAAGGATTTGAACTCATGACCTTCAGAAGAGCAGTCAGTGCTCTTACCTGCTGAGCCAAAACGAACAAAGGCACACAATGTAGGACAGTAAAGACTCAATTCCTAAAACCCATGTCAAGAATGCTCAAAGAATTCATTTCCAGCAGAGCATAACAGACTGGTAGGCCCTGGGAGGCAGAAGAGTTTAAGTTAAAACTCATTTACACTATCCTTGATATATCCTTCACTAGAGAAAATAAATTCAGGCATTATTTTAAAGAAACTGAAATTAGGACAATCCCATTGGTTTACCTTAACAAGGTCTACTACTTATATCTACCTAAATCAGTTTCTATGAGACACACAAAAATGATGACAAATACAGCCTAGGAGGGACTTTAGAGATAACTAATCCAGTGTCTCTCCTTTTACACAATAGTAGTTGCTAGAACAATGCCTAGGACACAACAGATACCAAATAATTATCTGTGGTAGATTAAAAATATTCGATACATTAAAAAGATATTAAAAACAGTAGAGCCAGAAACCTTGATTTTTGAGAACGTTCTCAAAACTAATGAATGTGGGCTGGAGAGATGGCTCAGTGGTTAAGAGCACTGACTGCTCTTCCAGAGGTCCTGAGTTCAATTCCCAGCAACCACATGGTGGCTCACAACCATCTGTAATGGAATCTGATGCCCTCTTCTGGTGTATCTGAAGATAGCTACAGTGTAATCATATAAATCAAATAAATAATTCCTTTAAAAAATAATAAATGTGTGAAATAATATATTTGACTCATGCCTGTGCAATCACTGTCTCATATACCTAATCAATCTAAGTGCTGAACTTCTCTCTGTATTTGGGTTCAAGTCATAAATTTCTGATTGACAAAATTAAGTCCAGGTGTATTGCTAACAAAACACAAAATGCAAATCCTCCCTTTTCCCTAAAAGGAACTGCAAAATAACTCTCTTGTCCTGGGTTGCCAAGACAGAACTCTAATCGGCTTATACTCCAAGTACATTTTATTTTGTTGTCCTCCTTTTTATTTCTTTAAATGCCCAATTCCTGCTCCAAACTTTACTTGTAATCTATAGAATAAGACCAAGACAAACATAATTTGAAAATGTCCCACAAATGATTCTGACACACAGTTGAGGCAGAGAAACAACTATTAGGCAATCATCCAGAACAAAATTGGAAACTTCTCAGTGTGTCATAGCAGGTCTATACTCTCATGTACTTAGGAGGCTGAGGCCAATCTGTGCTTCATAGGGGATCAGTCTGAAAACACCAAACAACCAAAAGTCATTTGCTAAATATACTTGTAAGGTATATATGTACCTATGATGGGTACAGGACTTAGCATAGATGTGCTTAAAATTAAATTTTAATAATTTTAATCAAAAATTTGGCAAAGATCAAGTATATTTTTGATAAATATCTCATTTTTACAATATAATACTTTCCCATCATCTTTTCCCTAAAATATACTAGTCATTTTAACACCAATAATGTATCAGAAAATTTCATAGTCTTTTTTTTTTCTACATAAGAAAATTCAGAGCCAGATGATGTACCAGCAAATACCTGCAATCCCAGCACTTGGAAGGTGGAGGCAGAAGGATGAGTTTAAAGTCACCTTTGGCTATACAGCCAGTTTGCATCCAGCCTAGGTTTGTGAACTCCTGTCACAAAACACAGAAACATAAATAATACGGAAGAACTTTAAAGATCACTAAAATTCCATTTTCTAAAATTCACTCAATATATTTGAGGAGTCTTGTATCACATAAAGAATGTTCACAGAAGGGCTGGAGAGATGGCTCAGTGGTTAAGAACACTGACTGATCTTCCTAAGATCCTGAGTTCAATTCCCAGCAACCACATGGTGGCTCACAACCATCTGTAATGGGATCTGAAGCCCTCTTCTGGTGTGTCTGAAGACAGCGACTGTGTACTCATATACATAACGTAAATAAATCTTTTTTAAAAATGATCATAGAGATAGAGATGTAACTTGGTGGTAGCATTTAACTGCTCTAGCATTCATGAGGCCTTAAGGAAACAAGGCACATAAACCCAACATCTGTTGTGGCTATTTTCATTACATAATTATCAACCAATGCTATAAAATTGCTAAAAGAAACCCTTAGTCTTATTTTTTTTACTGAAAGTAAAATTTTAAATTAAATGAAATTCTGAGTTCTCAAACTGAAATTACAATTTCACTGTAGTTTGAGATAACATGAATTCCCAAGAAACATATTTCAGGAATGTAAAAATTGCCTAGTATTATTTTAGTTATAACGTCACTAATAACCTATTACTACGAACATGTTAGTTGAGGTATGGAAGATACCTATTTGTTCTATTTTCCATGGCCAATAAAGCTATTTTTATGGCCAATAAAGCTATTTTTCAAATATCAATTTTGATAGTCTTAAAAATAAAACTAATCTAAAGCTACTCTGTTACAGTCAACAAACTAAAGGGTATAAATTTCTTTTAAAATCGTAGTCAGTATCATTTCACTAATACAACACCTAAGTTAAAGTATCACTAGCCAAGAATGACAGACGGCAGGTCCTCCACTGGTATAATGATAATAATACCTATATAATAAATAAGAATGTTTAAATGCTTAACAGTATAATTAATACTAAATAAGTGCTAATTATGTTGAAAATGGAAAGCAGGGGGCTGGAGAGATGGCTCAGTGGTTAAGAGCACTGACTGCTCTTCTGAAGGTCCTGAGTTCAAATCCCAGAAACCACATGGTGGCTCACAACCATCTGTAATGGGATCTGACTCCCTCTTCTGGAGTGTCTGAAAATAGCTACAGTGTACTTACACATATAATAAATAAATAAATATTTTAAAAAAAAGAAAATAGAAAGCAGAAAAATTCCATTTTCTTATTTATCTATAAATGATCTATAATAATATGCAACAATATCCCCACAGTTTTATGATATCAGAGTTTAAGCTATGGTATTTTTTTTGTTGTTTGTTTGTTTTTCGAGACAGGGTTTCTCTGTGTAGTCCTGGCTGTCCTGGAACTCACTCTGTAGACCAGGCTGGCCTCGAACTCAGAAATCTGCCTGCCTCTGCCTCCCAAGTGCTGGGATTACAGGCGTGCGTCAACATGCCCGGCTTGGTATTCTTAAAATATAGCTTTTATTCAGTCCCATATCAGATAAACAACAAAACCACTCCCAAATGATTCTAACATCCAGAGCATAAATGTAGTAACTCCTTCCCAAACACTGTTAGAACATATAAAAACAGAAGACAGCAACAAATAACATCTCAAAGATGCAGATCCTAAAAAATGAAATGGAAAGTAGACTTGTTTCTCAATTTTTGAGAACCATTTCAAGATTCAGAAAATTTATCAGCAAAAGAAATATAATATGCAAATAATAAAGTATTGTGTGCTTTTAAAATAAATTCAAGTATTTCAACAACCACAAAATATTTTACTTCATAGGGAATCAAAAGCTAATCCATATATGTGTGTGTATACAGAACACACAAATGCTCATGTGTGCACGTGTACATACGTGTGTGTGTGTGTGTGTGTGTGTGTGTGTGTGTCTCTCGAGTGCACATGCAGGTGCATCAGAGGGGTGTATTATATCGCGTGCATGCGTGCACGCAAGTGTCAGGGGGGTGTCAGATCCCCTGGAGCTGGAGGCTGTTGGCTGCCTGATGTGGAAGCTAGGAATTCAACTTGGATTCTCTGCAAGAACAGTATGAACTCTTAACTACTGAGCCATTTCTCCAGTCCCAGACACCCCTATCTATATATTTTAAGTAATTTTCTCTCACCTGCTTTAAACAAAGACTGGTTCCAATAAAAAAAAATATAGAAATACAAAATCTTTGAAAGTTGATCCACTAAATAGAAAAAAATAAGAGTGTTTTCATGTGTCCAACTCACCAATAACTAAATGACTGGCATATGACAAACATCCATAAGTAGCATTATTAATATGTCAAAAATAATTTGAAGAGATACCACTAAATTGCTCTCTGGAGATTATCAGAAAATGTGTTTCAAGATGCTAGAAGACAAAAGAACCAAAGTTAAATCCCACTGGATGGAGCATTCCACTAATAGGCAGGAAATGAAGAGATCCCCATGAAATGCTCCATAATTTAAGGATGAAATCTGCTTTTCAAAGTTGCTTTCAGAAAAAGAAAAAAAAATTACTAAGATTCCTGTCCATGCTGTTCTGGTCCTTAATCCTTCCAAATAGTCCCTCAGATTCTACCAAGGTCAACAAACAAAAGGAATAAACAGCAGAACATTAATAGTGTATTTTGTGGGGGGTGGAGTGGAGGGTAAGAAAAAGCATGAAGACATATAAAAGACAGACTTTTTAGTAAGAGAAAGCAAAACATACTTTTTCTTCTTATTTTCACCCTTGAAGCATTAAATTCCAAATACTTCCAGCTTTCATTCTACCCAAACACTGGAACAATAAAGTATAAAGGGTTAAAGTCCCAAGTATGACAAAGCAAGTAAGTTTAAACATCACAAAAATAAATGTTGCTATCTCTGTATATTTAATATCTAAATCTTCTAAGAATTGGAAGGCATTTTGCTGAAGCCAAAATGGCAGCCTGGTGATTCAGTAGACTAGAAGGATCTAAAGAGTTGGTAGTCTGTATTTTTAACTAAGTTCAAGTGTACTACCTAGTCATGGTTAACCAATCTTATAATAAAGGAAGCTAATGAGCTCCTTTATTACTGGCTGCAGAGTTCCCACGTAAGTACACCCAAAATAATTCTTCATAACTCAAATTATACAAAGAGAGATGGAAGACTGGTGGGTTTTAATGTTAAAAAATTACTTTGCATGTGTCTCCCACTAACAGAAACATGAAAATTTTACCAAACCCACAATTCCTTCATTTATAATCAATGACCCTCTGCGGTAAAGTGTCGCTGTAAAAATTCAATTAACGGTGTTACTACAGGACTTCCAAAATAATAATTTAAGCATGTCATATCTAAAAATCTTATCATTCCAGTCTCTGAAGAAACCCAAACAGAAACAAAACCCCAGCTTCGCACCTGTTTAACTTAAATATTTCACAATGAATGAAAAACAAGCCATTTATCAAGCCTGAAGCCTCACATCACAAGCATCTGAAGGTTTTATTAATCACAAACTCGCACATTTTCTTCCTTCGTCTTCTTTTTTCTTGTTTTTCAGGAACAGCTAAAATACAAAGGTGGTAGGTAGACTCTTGCTTGGAAGCGATTTCAGCATCAAAACATCCTTCCGGGCCTTTGGCCGCGAGCAGACGAAGCGGGGAGAGGGTGTGGGGGAGCGATAACCCGCTCAGCCTTCCCAGGGCTCCGGGCCACCGAGCGACTGCGGGTTATCGCGGGAGGGCGTAGAGGAGGCAAACTAGTCCGCAGGCCTGATAGCCAGGCGTCACCGAGGCCTAGCTCCCGCTCCAAATCACTCCACCTCAGTAATGGCGTTCGGTGTCAAGTGGAACAGGCTGAGGGCGTCCGCGGCCGGGTTAAGGGGCGCGCGAACCAACCATCCCCGCCCCCACCCCCGGCGCGCCCGCGCGCCGCCGCGCGCTCCGAGCCGACCTCCTGCGCGGGTGGAGGGGCGGCACGCCGCGCCCGGAGTCTCCATCCTCCTCCTCGCCACTCTAGTGCGGACGGGAAGGGGGGGGGGAAGGGGGAGGAAGGGGGAGGGCCAGAGCCGTCAGCCATTTTCCCTGCCAGTCCAAAACACACACGCACACACATCGACACGCTCGCTCCCAGACAGACACACACCTCACAAGACACCCACCGCGCGCACCACGGAGGCTAGCGCGCGTTCGCGACGGCCCTGGCCCGGGGCGACAAGGGAGGCCCCCCGCAGCACCAGCCGCGGCCCCCAAGGGAGGGACCTCTTACGCACACACACCCCCTCGCGCCGTCCTCCCCACCCCTCCAGCCAGCTGTAGGCCCCGGAAAGGCGAGTGGCCCTGGCACCGCCAAGCTGACTACTCACCAAACACAACATAGGAGTCTTCTCCGAAGCAGGACACGCGGAGGCGGGAGACGAAATGCAAATGCTCGAGCCCAGGACGAGGCCTAACCCGGGAGCATCCCAAGCCGGGGGCTGACGAGGGACAAAAATACGGGGAGAGGCTGCAGAGGCCGGGCTCGCGCGCGGTGCCCTACGCGTACCGACAGGGGGTCGGCCCCTCACCCTGGCCAACCTGGGGAAGCGGTGGCCACAGCCGCCTCCTCCTCCCTCCTAGCCGCCTGGCAGTCCTCTTCCCCCTTTCTCCCCTCAGGCTGAGGCGCTCTCTGAGCTCAGTCAAGCTCCGGGCGGTGCGTTTCTCCTGCGTCACCTCCTCCTGCTCCTCCTCCTGCAGCGGCAGTTTCACCTTCCCCTAGTCGCCGCCTCTGTCCCCCCACTCTGGGCCTGCTCGCTAAGCTACGCTCCTCTCCTCACTCCCGTCACCGACCCCAAGCCCTGAGGCGGTAAAGGCAGCCGCCTCCCTCGAGGAGAGGCGGCGGCAGCCGGCTCCCGTGAGGCCTGGGAGCCGGTGCAAGGCAGGAAGGGGGCTCTGCGGGACAGGGAGGAAGGCCCGAATGGGCCGTTTACCGAGAGGTTGCGGCTCCGCCACCGGCGGAGTCTAGCTTCTGCAGCCCTGGGTACCACAGCCTCGTCAATATGGCGGATCCAACAAATCAAGAAAGAAAAGACAAAAAGAAAAAGAAAAAGAAAGAAAACCCGCACGGCCAGTGGCAGTGGCGGAGTCGGAGTCGGAGGCGGCGGCAGCAGCGGCAGCAGCAGCAGCAGCAGCAGCAGCAACAGCAACAGCAGCGGCAGCAACGCAGACTCCCACTAGTCTCAGCGCCGCCCAAGGATCTCCGCCCCCGTCAGGGCCCTCCCCCTCCAAGCCCCGCCCCTCAGCGCCCGGCCCGGCCCCTCCTCCTGCCCAGCCCCCCACTGGGCCAGCTGCCCCTCTCCCTGTCCACCTCTCGTTGGTGAGGGAATGAAAGGAAGAACGCTGTGCGCCACTAGGGGGCCCAGACAAGGCAGTGGACGCCGGGAACCCAGCGAGCTGGGTGGGGGAGGGAAGACAATGCTAGGGAAAGACTATTCAGCTGTACTGTCGCTTCCGGGCAGCCCCTCCAGGGGGTTATGCGAGGGCCAGAGACTCCCACAAACACCTCAGCTAAGGAACCGAGCCGAGAGCTGACGAAGGACCCAGAAGACCCCCAAGAGGAGGGTGGGGTGGGGGGACGGGAGAGATCCGGCATGCGGCCTGGGCAAAGGGACTGACTATTCTGTCAGGAATGGCCGGGATGTGGCCAGGAGAGGGTTAAGCACGCAATCTGCAGCCTCGTCGCCGAGTTTGACTAGGGCTGCTTGTTTTTGTTCCATTGTGAACCGTGGCCCCACCATCGAGAGCCCGGATGGTGACGTCACCGGCCTCCCCCTTTTCCGGGATGGTTCGGGGAATGGGGGGGGGTGACAGAAAGACGAGATTCCGGGGTCCCAGTGCTAGGCATTTGCACCCGCGTTGCTTGGGGGTCTTGACAGCGCAGCTGACCCATGCCACGTGACACGAGGATAGGACAAGCCACTGAGCAGTGGTGCCAGGTCGTGAGGGTTTGGCCACCTGCACCCTGCCGATAGGGAGAAGGTGTGTCTTGAACCCCAGAGGGGGGGCCTTCCCACTCCACTTTGAGGGAGGCGCTTTAAGCAGCTCATTCACACGATCCTGCAGCATCAGTACCTAAAAGCATTTCGTCAGTCTTAAAGGCATACTGACTTCCCGGGATTGAGGACATTTTGGACACCAGAACCCTTACAACAGTAAAGACAGAAAATTATACACCATCCTAGACACCTTAGCTACTCAGTAATACTAAATGTAGCAAAAAGAACTTCTATTGCCATATCATCAACACCATTCAGTGTGAGAACCTGGGAGGGACTTATGAACCCATCCGCTATGTCAGGGACTATTTTTCAGCATATTGAGAAGCTGCAGTACAGGCTGCAGAGGAAAAACTTATCAGAGCAATCTCAAACGTTAGTAGGTTTGGGACAATTCTATAATGTACCTAAAATTCACAAATGAAGGAATAAATACAATTACTGATCAATCACATTTCATTTTGACTTAAAAAAATGCCTGTTGGCAGCAATTCTCATTTAAAAATCATTATAAAATACTATAAAGTCCATTATATTTCATATAGGATAGTTGAACTTATGCTATAAACACAGTTATTTCTTTTTTAAAAAAAAGTTATCGCCGGGCGGTGGTGGCGCACGCCTGTAATCCCAGCACTTGGGAGGCAGAGGCAGGCGGATTTCTGAGTTCGAGGCCAGCCTGGTCTATAGAGTGAGTTCCAGGACAGCCAGGACTATACAGAGAAACCCTGTCTCGAAAAACCAAAAAAAAAAAAAGTTATCTATTTATTTCATGCATGTGAGTACACTGTAGCTGTCTTCAGACACAGCAGAAGAAGGCATCTGATCCCATTACAGATGGTTGTGAGCCACCATGTGGTTGCTGGGAATTGAACTCAGGACCTCTGGAAGAGCAATCAGTGCTCTTAAGTGCTGAGCCATCTTTCCAGCCCAACACAGTCATTTCTAATAAAGGAATGTTAAATGGAATCCCAAAGAATTTAGGTGACAACATGCTACCAGTGTAATTTTTAAAACCATTTTTCAATGCAGCACAAGACTGTTTCACCACAAAACTAATAGCTTACCCTAAACACATTACTTATAGTCCTTATTATAACTCTTAACACATGCAATCTTGTTTATGTACTCACTTGCATGCATGCTTCAAGGGAAGCAAGGGCTTCTGGAGCCTCCCCTCCAGAGAGATCCTACCACCCATGCAACACTCGAAATTTGCTAAGTACATGGTATCTTGGGTTTTATTTAATCCTCAGAACCCTGTGAAACAGACGGATAGGTATTTCTAGCCTTGATTTTAGATAGGAACACAAAACGGGTAAATCATTTGTTTGAGATCAGCAAGAATGGTAAGTAAATGAAGTTCTTTTAGCCATATCTAAAGTTCATCCTTAACAAAAATGTCCACAGTAGTCAATTCTATTCAGCATTATACTTGAGGTTCTAGCCGGAGAAGGAAAAGAAACGAAAGATACCCAGATAAGAAAGGAACAATTAAAACTTTCCTTGCAAATAACATAATCTTACACAGGGAAACCCTACGTGATCCAATATTAAAAAATAAAACTAATACATGATTTTTAACAAGATAAGGCCAGAGATCTGTCAACCTTCATTCATCCTCTCAAAAAAAAAAAAGCTATCACATTATACCCTATAAATATGATTATTATATGTCAATTAAAAATAGCAATCCAACCCTTTTTAGGCAACCTACAGAATGTTCTTTTTTTTTAAGTCTCTGTAAATCATCTATCTAAAAAGGAATTAACACCCACAATATTAACTTCAACAGCAAAACAAATAAAACCTTTCAATATAGAAGTAAGCAAAGGGGTCTAGAGTGAGTTCTAAGACATTCAGAACTACACAGAAAAACTCTGCCCAAACCACCAGCAAGACCAAAGATAAAACAAAACAAAAAAGCAAAAGGTGCTGGTGAGATAGTTCAGTAGGTAAAGGTGCTTGCTATCAAGCCTGACAACCTGAGTTTGATCCTTGGAACCCACGTGATGGAAGAAGTAAATAGGCTCCTTCAAGTTGTCCTCTGACCTCTTGTAATGCTTGTGTACACATACACACACACACACACACACACACACACAATTTTAAAAATGTAAAAACTAAGCAAAGGAAACCAGGTAGAAGGCAGTTACAGTTGCCTGTAATCTCAGCACTCTGGAGGCAGAGGCAGAGGCAGAGAGGCAGGACAATACTCAGTTTGAGTCCAGCCTGGGTTATACAGTAAAACTCTATCTCAAAGGGGTAAAATTAAAATTTAAAAATGAAAATAGGCAAAGGATTTGAACATGCATTCATCAAATATGTGAATGGCCAATAAATACATGAAAAAAGTAACATGGATATTCATTAGAGAAATCCAAATCAAAACCATGAGAGATAACACTTCATAGTCATTTAGAAAGACTATTGCAGAAAAAGCAAGCTATCAAGCAAGGAGATAATGAGTGCCAAGATGCAGAGAAATTGAAACTCTACCTTGCTGGTGGAAAAGTAAAATGGTGCAGCTGCTACTGAAAGCCATAAGGCAGATCTTCAAAAAAAAAAAAAAAAAAAAAACCAAACATAACATTACTAATTCTCCTCCTAGATAAAGCCCAAAGAACTGAAAGCAGGGACCCAAACAATTGCTTGTATACCAAAGTTCATAGTCACAATAGCCAAATGTGGGACCCACCCAAATGTTGCATAGATGAATGGATAAGCAAAATGTGGGAGACATATACAATGAATGTTACTTAGCCTTAAAAAGGAAAGACACTAAAACATACATGAACCTTGGAAACATACTGAGTAAAATAAGCGGGACACAAAAGCTCCCATGCAATTTCACTGCTGTGTGGTACCAAGAGTAGACAAAGTAGGATTGAGGCTGCTGGGGCAGGAGGGGTAAGGAGAATGGGAGCTTCAGTTTTAGGGACATCGGGTTTCCATAGAGATGACAAAAATGGTACAATACTGTTAATGTACTTAATGCCACAGAACAGCACACTTAAGGTAATTACAATGGTAACTTTTAGGTATGTTTTACTATGTATTTTTAAGGGTGAAAGGCTAGGGGTGTACCTCAGTAATGCTCAGCACAAGTGAGGCTCTGGAGTCAATTCTCAGAGCTCTCCCAGCCCCATTCAAAGAGGAAAAAATTCCAATCAAATATTGGTAATTTCCTAAAGGGATCTATACGTTATACTCTCAGCAGCACGTCTAGTTTTAGGTCTTAGTTGTCCAGCTGCTCCCCAGGAGGAAGTGTGCACTTGGTTCCCAGGCGGTATGGCTCCCGGACTGGGCCCTGAGACATCCTCCATCCAGTTCATGAGACAGGGTAAGAAGTAAGTTCAATGCCACAGAATAACTGAAACGAACACTTGCCATAGTCAATCCTTTTCTTACTTCCTTTACCTTGATTTCTCTTTTCTAACACTTGTCCTTTCAGGTTGAAGACTAATTTTTTTTTTAACTTCCTGGTTCTTTGCCATCAGGACAGAACTTTATTATATTCCATTTCCTCATAAAATTTCCCATTGTACTCTATCCCCTCCCTCCCTCAACCCCCAAAATATTTGCTAAGTATATTCATTGCTTACTAGCATACATCCTGAAATGTAGGCTTTCTCGAGGACAAATTTCAAAGAAGTTCTGTGGACAATGGGTAAAATGTTTCTCCCTATAAAAAATCTCCCATTAGAAATGATCTGTCAGCTGGGCATGGTGGCGCACATCTGTAATCCCAGAACTTGGGAGGCAAAGGCAGGTGGATTTCTGAGTTCGAGGCCAGCCTGGTCTACAGAGTGAGTTCCAGGACAGCCAGGGCTACACAGAGAAACCCTGTCTCGGAAAAAAAAAAAAAAGAAAGAAAGAAAGAAAAAAATGATCTGTCAGGTTTGGAGAGATGGCTCAGAGGTTAAGAGCACTGACTGTTCTCCCGAAGGTCCTGAGTTCAAATCCCAGCAACTACATGGTGGCTCACAACTATCCATAATGAGATCTGAGGCCTTCTTCTGGTGTGTCTGAAGTGTACTTACATATAATAAATAAATCAAATTTTAAAAAATGATCTGTCCATCTTGCTCTGATGGTGCCTCTCTGAAACTAACCTATTTGCAGTCAAGGACTTGGATATAACATCCAGGAAGAATACCAAGAGTAACCCTGGTGTTGGATCATCTCTATGTCTCAGGGATATACACACAAAGGAGACATGTTCTATACCTGCCTCCTTGAGAGAGTTAAAGTAAATGCTTTAATCCTGGTATCTGCACCAGCAGTCACCAGTGACTATCAAAGCCATTAAAAGGAAAACATCACAGGGTGGTGGTGGCGCACGCCTGTAATCCCAGCACTTGGGAGGCAGAGGCAGGCACATTTCTGAGTTCGAGGCCAGCCTGTTCTACAGAGTGAGATCCAGGACAGCCAGGGCTACACAGAAAAAACAAAAAACAAAAAACAAAAAACAAAGGAAAACATCAAGGACAAGCTAGCTTACAATTCTTATCAAATCAAAGAATATTTAAGATTACTAAATATGCCTTGAGAGCTTACAGTTTAATATATGAAATAGGATAGTTGTCTCAAATTTCATAATAAAACCTTAATATATTTGATATTAAGTTGTGAAACTAAACAAAAATTCCTAAGCTATCCACAAGAAAGACATTTTAATCAATCATGTTTTCCCCTCCTAGATTTTATGCTATTTTCATTTTTTTCAGCTATTTACAACTTGTAATTTGTGGTGATTCCTTTTTTCATTGTAAATATTCTCTTTTGTATTTTGTATCTTAATTTTGAAAAGTTTGCAGAAAGCTTCCTAGATTGTGTCAGATTTCAGAAAGCCCATTATCTCATTAGAAACTCTGAATCAAGCCCCGCAGTGGTGGGGCATGCCTTTAATCCCAGCACTTGGGAGGCAGAGGCAGGAGGATTTCTGAGTTCGAGGCCAGCCTGGTCTACAGAGTCAGTTCCAGGACAGCCAGGGCTATACAGAGAAACCCTGTCTGGAAAAAACCAAATTAAAAAAAAAAAAAGAAACTCTGAATCAAGGCCTGCAGTGGTGGCCACACCTTTACTCCCAGCACAGAGCTGAGGCAGGCAGATGTCCGCACCCCAGAGCAGCCTGCTATACAGAGTGAGTTCCAGAACAGCTAAGGCTACAGAAAGAAGCACTTTCTCTAAAGGAACCAGAGAAAGGTGGCGGGGTTGGGGGAATGACAGGACACTCACTGGGACTCATTTCTCTCTGCTTCCTGAGTGTGGATGTCTCAAGTTGTCTCGAGCATCATGATACATACATAGTCTAACAGTGAGCCAAAATAAATCCTTCCTTAAGTTGTTTTTGCTAACTCTTTTGTCATAGAAATAAGAGGCATAAAGAATTCGGTGCCTATGTAGTTTGTCCATGTTTTTGTGATAGCTTCTTCCAGTGAATAAACAACACAAAGTTGTTTGCAGCAACCTTTAAAAAACCAAGAAAAACACAATGCAAACACATGTAAAAAGATGAAATACTTTTTGCCTTGATTTTCTTTTTTTTTTCTATTTGTTTTGAGACAGGGTCTCTCTCCATAGCCCTAGTTGTCCTGGAATTCACTATGTAGACCAGACTAGTCTCAAACTTAACAGAGTTCCATCAACCTCTGCCTCTTGAGTTCTGGGATTAAAAGTATGGGCCACCATGACCACCAGCTCACCTTGGTTTTCAAGCTGATCAGTGTCCCATGCCTGGGCAGGAAACTGCATAGCTCTGCAGGATACCCCAAAAAGGTCCACATGCAGGAACAAAAACAGAGGAATCACAAGGCAACAGGCTAGACCACCAAAGATAAGAAGCCATGGAAAAGCACCAGGTAACAAACACCTATTTCACTAAACCGTCGCTTTCCAAACTGTTGATAATCTATAGCAGGTCCCTTGGTCAAGTAACACCCTACCGTTGTTAATAACAAGTGATTTCTTCCTTTAAGAAGGAGCACTTCCAGGTGTGCTCTCCCTGTGAGGTTTATCTGTATTTGGCTATCCTGCAGTTAGCACCAGACACTAGATAGCTCTAGGCATTCAGGATTTGAAAATTGAGACCTGAAAAGGCTGGCTGAATCCCAGAGCTGGCTCACCCACTCCCAACAGGAATGTCCGTTCCTATCTGTCCGGGGAGTCTGTGGTCTTCACTCAGAGTGTTAGGAGACTCCTTTTGCTTTACCTTAGGGGGGGGGAATCTTTGGATGTTCTGCTTAAAATGTGAAAGCATAAATTTTGCGTACTTTGTGCAAACCACCACAGTGTAAAATTATTAGATCTTTTTGTGGTTTTCTTGTAAGCAAAACATAATTCTAAGAAGTAGAGATTTCTTTAGTGTGAGAGGGAGTATCATATCGTTACGCAGATTACACCCACTCCTGGCCCTACCATGTTTATTGTATTGTATAGGCCCTCCTAAGTTTGTTGTACACAGAAAAACAACAGGACTCTTTTAATCATTTTCACATCAAAACATGATGTTCTACAGGACCACTGTCTTGACCTTTCAGCTGGCTTTGTTATTTGGGAACCGAGAAAAAGTCGGGGCCTGAAGAAATGGCTCAGCATCAGGATACTGGCTGCTCTTCCTGAGGAGCCAGGTTCACTTCCCAGCACCCTCACGGCAGCTCCAGTTCCAGGGGCCCAGTGCCACCTTCTAACAGAGGCCCCAGGCATTCACACAGGATACAGACAGACAGGCAAAATGCACGCATAAAAAAAACAAGCTCTTTTTCACAAAAGAAAAAGGGGAGCATTATTGAAATTCACAGAATAAAACAATTATAAGGGATTCTATTTTTTATTCTAGTTTCTTTTCTCCTCCTCCTCCTCTTCCTCCTCTTTTTTTTTTAAGATTTATTTATTGTATGTATATGACTACACTGTAGCTATCTTCAGACACACCAGAAAAGGGCATCAGATCCCATTAGAGATGGTTGTGAGCCACCATGTGGTTGCTGGGATTTGAACTCAGGACCTCTGGAAGAGCAGTCAGTGCTCTTAACCACTGAGCCATCTCTCCAGCCCTCTCCTCCTCCTCCTCCTCCTCCTCCTCCTCCTCCTCCTCCTCCTCCTCCTCCTCCTCTTCTTCTTCTTCTTCTTCTTTAGTATTTTTTCGAGACAGGGTTTCTCTGTGTAGCCCTGGCTGTCCTGGAACTCACTCTGTAGACCAGGCTGGACTTGAACTCAGAAATCCGCCTGCCTCTGCCTCTTAAATGCTGGGATTACAGGTGTGCGCCACCACTGCCAGGCTTACAATCTAGTTTCTTTTTCTTTTTCTTTTTTTGGGGGAGGGTATAGAATAGAGTTTATTCAGGGAAGAGGATGGGAGTCAATGGTATAGTGGAGGCAGAGAGAGGCAGAGAGAGAGAGAGTAGAGGGAGTAGAGAGGAGTGGAGGCCAGTCATGACCACATGGAGAGAGGGGGGAGGGGAGAGCCCAAGAGGGGCAGAGAGGTGAGAGCTAAGAGGGAGAGCCATGAGAGAGAGCAATGAGAGCACAATCTAGTTTCTTTATAGAATTGTTTAGAAATTTCTTTTAAAAAAATCTGTTAAGATTCTTAATTCCAAAACCATTCTCAGTAATTGAAACAGCTTTCTTTAAAGCCTTTGTAAATAACATAGAAATTACATGAATGCTCTATTTTCTGCAGAACTTTCTAGAATTAAGACTGGCAGTGCAAAGAAATCAACTAAAAGAGATGCTTCCCAGATAATTCCATGGCAGGCTACTAAGACATTATTCATTAAGCAAGTTTGCATGTTTGAGATTGTGGTCATAGAGTGATTATTCTATTAAAGACATCTTGCAATTCAGAATTTTTTGCTTATTTATATAGGCCCATTTTTTCCTTTCAATTAACACTAGTAGGACTTGGGTATATGCTTATTTTTGTATTGTAAACATTGCATGTTTTATTGCTAAAAGCAGACATTTTTTATTGGTTCTTTTTTACTCTTTTAAAGATTTCATGCCAGACAGTGGTGGTAGTGGTGGTCGCAATGCACGCCTTTCTTTAATCCTAGCACTCAGGAAGCAGAGGCAGACACATCTCAGTGAGCTGGAGGCCAGCTTCAGATCCAGGACAGCCAGGGCACAGAGAAACCCAGTCTTAAAAAAAAAATCTTTTTGGAAAAAACAGGAATGGCTACCTGTCATGTATCTAGCATAAACGGTCTCCTTTCCACCGTTAGGTTCATTGCAGGATCTCTCGCTTTTTTTTTTTTTTTTTTTTTTTTTTGAGGGCTGAGTGGGGTACAACAGCAGACGTGCTATCTCTGCCCTTGCTTTTGCCGGCCCATCTGGTTGTTTACAGAAGGTGCTGCTCTTGGAGGTTAGCTGGTCACTCTCAGTTTGCACTCAGCCAGCCTTTCCTTGGTCAAGTCCTTCAACAAACATGGAAGTGCTTACCGAGTGACGTATGACAGCTTCCAAACGTGTGCTACAGATGGCAATGGAACAAGCAGTGCTCTGGGGAAGGCCTTTCCAAGCACTTTATAACATCCGGACAGCAGAAGCTCAAAGCAAACCAAACTCTCCTATGGATCGCACACAAACCATTTAGCAGAATATGATGACATTACAAAAATGTCTGGCCAAGAGAGGAGAAACTATCTTGTATTCTACCACCAAATCCAACAACTAATGTCATTTTAACATATTTCCTTTCAGATTTATTTGAATGAGCAGTTTTTCTAAACGTCAATTCTTAAAATAATATAACAAAATTAAAAACATTTGAGCCAGGCAGCGGTGGCGCGCCTGAAATCCCAGCACTTGGGAAGCAGAGGCAGGCGGATTTCTGAGTTCGAGGGCAGCCTGGTCTACAGAGTGAGTTCCAGGACAGCCAGGGCTACACAGAGAAGCCCTGTCTCAAAGAAACCAAATCCAAAAAACAAAACGAAAACAAACATTTGAAATTTTTGTTTTGTTTTTGAGATAAGATCACATGCAACCCAGGCTGATCTCAAATTTGCAATGAAGTTGAGGCTGATTGTGGATCATTAATCCTCCTGCCTTCACCTCTTAAACACTGAGGTTACAGGCATGCCTTGTCACATCTGGTTTCAGTTTGGAAAATTGAAAGACAAAAATATTTTCACAGTGCTGAAACACAATTGCTATAATCTGTTATATATGTATTTTTTTTACTAGTCCTCAAAGATCTCACTGTCGGTCTTTTGAGAAATAGCTATCTATGAATATCTATGTTTCACGTGTGCACTGGTTCATTCACAGAGTGTTGAGCAAATGTCAGCATGTTCTTTATGTTCTCCACTAACTTTTAGAAAAATTTAAAATGTTTTACACATCATTCCACATCTGGGTATTCAGAACTAACTGTTTTGATCAACAGTATCGCACTGGGTAAATGCTGGACAACTGGATAACCAGTCCTTTACTGATAAATATTTGGTATGTCATTTAATCTTTTTGCTATGATAAGAAAATGCTGACTTCTAGTTTCTAACCCGGCATATGACGACCTCAGGAGTCATCATTACTGACCTTACAATAACAGAAAAGCAAATAATCTTAAAGTCAACAACTCCTCTTAGAGCAATCAGAAAATTGAGGTCACAAGGTTAAAAGTGCCACCTCCTCCCCCTACACACACACACACACACACACACACACACATACACACAGGACAGAGGCATGACAAGTTTAGAAAAATCACAGTTTACCAAAGCAAAAGATTGGAATAGAAGCTGCGGCTAAGGCTAGAACTAGGGTAGGTACTGTTAAACGGTAATTGATAGTGTGTATGGACAAACCTGAGAGTAAAAACTACTAGCTGAAGTAAAAACTACTAGCTGATAGTTTTGTGAGTTTTACCTGCAAGAACTTGCCAGGTTCCGAGAGCGTACCTTTGAGTGTGTTTCAGGAGGTTATTGCCTGCTTCTCAACCAGACAGGAGAAGAAACTATTTTGAAATATTCTTAAGAGGAGAAGTATTTTACCAAAGTCTAACCACCTTAGGTATGGTTCTAATCAAACTGGGGGGCCTCTAAGCTTCGACTGGGGAAAGGAATGCCAGACTTCAGCCCCTCCAGCCTCCCAATGGAGATGGGTGGGAGGGTGAGGAACATAAGCCAAATTCCCAACCCAGCCATCCAGCTGCACAAACTCACTACAAGCCTGACACTCAATGTCTAAGACTACAGTATCTTTCTCCTCTCCAACACTGCAGCCACATCAGTGAAGAGTCAATCATGCTAGCAGTGTTTACCCTTATATCATGCCTGCCTGCCTGTCAACAAGAATATTAAAAGCACACTGAGAAAAAAATTTAAATACAGTTTGAAGAGCTAAGCCTCAGAAGCTCATTCAGTTACTGGAGAGATACTCGTCACATCAGCAGGAATTTAAAACCACTACAATATACTAAGGGATTTAATAAAAAATTGGAATGCATTCCAAATAAGACAGAAACCCTAAGAACAAATAGAAAATGTTAGAAATCAAAATGGGGGCTACAGATGTAGGACAGTCATAAGCTATAGAAATAGTGTGAACAAGGCCTTAGATTCAATCTCCAGGTGCAAGTGTGTATGTATACACACACACACACACACACACACACACACACACCACAAATTCTAAACAGCCACAACAGAAATCAAGACCACTTTTGAGAGGCTCAATTATAGCCTGGGGTGTAAAGTCAAGGAAAAGGTCAGAGAACATGAACATATGCCAATAGAAACCTCTAAAATGCTAATGAATGAATGAATGAAAAAAAGAAAGGGGGAGGGAGAGAGAGGGAAGGAGGGAGAAAGCGGGGAGGAAGAAGGGGAAGGGGAAGGGAAGGAAGGAGGGCAGGAGGGAAGGAATGAAGGAAGGAGGGAGGAATTGGGGTCTGGAGAGATATAGCTCAGTGGTTAAGAGCACTGGCTGCTCTCCCAGAGGACCTGAGTTCAACTCCCAGCAACCAAATGGCAGCTCACAGCTGTCTGTAACTCCAGTTTCAGGAGAACTAACAACCTCACACAGGCATACATGTAGGTAAAACAGCTATACACACAGAATAAAAATTAAGCTTAAAAAAAAAAAGGAACTGAAGAGGGGCTGGAGCTCAGCGGTTAAGAGCACTGACTGCTCTTCCAAAGGTCCTGAGTTCAAATCCCAGCAATCAC
The DNA here is from genome assembly GCA_964023405.1 of Apodemus agrarius. Taxonomy (NCBI): domain Eukaryota; kingdom Metazoa; phylum Chordata; class Mammalia; order Rodentia; family Muridae; genus Apodemus; species Apodemus agrarius. The sequence goes on from OZ030010.1 coordinate 8,371,474, forward strand.
ATGGTGGCTCACAACCATCCATAATGAGATCTGACACCCTCTTCTGGTGTGTCTGAAGACAGGTGCAGTGTACTTAGATATAACAATAAATAAATCATTTTTTTTAAAAAGGAACTGAAAGGAAAGGAACAGAAGAAATATTTAATATAATAATGGCTGAGAATTTAATAGTATTTATAGTTACTTTTATCTTATGTGAATTCATGTTTGCCTCGATGTATGTAGGAATGGATACATACCACATGTGTGCCTGGTGCCAAAAGAGGCTGAAAGAAGGAATCAGATGCCCTGAAGCAGGACTTAGGAGCAACAGTTGTGAGGAGAACTAGAGTTGTGAGCTGCCATGTGCTTGCTGGATCCACTGCAAGAGCAGCCAGCGCTCCTAACTCGAGCCACCTCTCTAGCCCTGAATACCCCAGTTTCATTTTGTTCTGTTTTCAGTTTCTCTGTTATGTAGCTCTAGCTGTCCTGGAACTTGCTCTAGAGACCAGGCTGGCCTCTGCCTCTTGAGTGCTGGGACTAAAGGTGTGCACCACCACTGCCAGGCTGGATTTCCCCAAATTAATAATGATGGACACCAAGAACAGATCCAAGATCAGACAACAGTAAGCAGAAGAAATGCACCCCCCCAAATTGGTATCTGGGTATCATATGCAATCATATAATATCAAATATCATATTTATTGTAGAAATGTTTGGAAGAACAAGAGGAAAGATGGCATTAGGTTTATCTTTGGAACCCTTGCACATGAGAGCAGAATGAAATCTTTAAAGTGCTGGGATGGGCATACAAACCATAATTCTGTATCCAGCCAAATTACTCTTTAAATGTAAAGGAGAAATCAAGATTTTTCTAAAAGTTCTATGGCTGGTAGAATTATCTAGAAAGAAATGTTCAAATAAGCTCTTCAGTTATATAGGTCAGAAACTCAGCTCTCCAGTGAGAGAGGGTCAGAAAAGAAATAAATGGAGGTAGGATAAAATTGTTGGTATTTCTCCTTAACTGACCTAAGAATAGTTGGCTCAAAATCATAATAGTGAAAGAATATTCAGTGTCTATAGCAGATGGATAACTAAAAAGAATGACAGGCATGTCATGAACAATGTAAGAGAGAATTCAGGAATATTCTGTTAGAAGTTTCTTTAATACCTAAAAGTGATATAGTTATTTGAAAGTAGACTCATATTGGCTATAAATATATATTACAAACTCTTGTTGGGAGTTGTTTCTAAGACAGTCTCCCTATTTTGCCCAGGCTGGCCCCAAACTCACTGGGCCCAAGGGGTCACCCAAGTAGTTGAGACAGGAATATGTCATTGTCCCTGGTGTTGTGTAACAAAAATTTCCCTGTGGAGACAAAATGCACATGTCTATTTACCCAGGTAGGGAACCCAGGACAGAGCAAAGTATGAATACCACATAAATCCAATTTGGTGAACCAATGAGTTTTATTACAGTTACTTACAGGAATATGGCTGAGGGGTTACTTAGAGCAATAGAAATGACTCAAAGACAGCTGCACCCCCAAAGCCCAGCCAGCATGGGTGACAGCTTACAAGGCTGGCATCCTGGTGCCTTGCTGGTCTGGTCTCAGGATCTTCTTTGCGGTTGGTTTTTTTGGTTTTTAGTTGTTACTCGGGAGAGTCTTATTTGCAGGCCAGCTTCCTAGTCTGAAGCAATGGTCAGCTTTTACTTTGACAGGGAGGGGGCTCGTGAATCTGGTCAGTTTCAGGGACTTTCTGAAGCTATTTTGAGTTATTTCATATCTTGTTTAAATTAAAGAACTTCCCTAAGCCGGGCGGTGGTGGTGCACGCCTTTAATCCCAGCACTTGGGAGGCAGAGGCAGGCAGATTTCTGAGTTCGAGGCCAGCCTGGTCTACAGAGTGAGTTCCAGGACAGCCAGGGCTACACAGAGAAACCCTGTCTCAAAAAAAAAACCAAAAGAGAGAGAGAGAGAGAGAGAGAGAGAGAGAGAGAGAGAGAGAGAGGGCTTTGCCTTTAATCCCAGTACTTGGGAAGCAGACAAGTAGATCTCTGAGTTCAAAGCCAGCCAGAAAGCCGGGCGGTGGTGGCGCACGCCTGTAATCCCAGCACTTGGGAGGCAGAGGCAGGCGAATTTCTGAGTTCGAGGCCAGCCTGGTCTACAGAGTGAGTTCCAGGACAGCCAGGGCTACACAGAGAAACCCTGTCTCGAAAAAAAAAAAAAAAACAAAAAAAAAAAAACAAAAAAAAAAACAAAGCCAGCCAGAGCTATAAAGCAAAATGCTGTCTCAAAAAACAAAACAAAATAAATAACAACAAAAGTTTAAAAAAAAAGTGTCATTTTTGTCTTCTTAACCCTAATCAAAAGCAAGCTGAAGCATTTCTTTCCAACAAAAAATGCTCCAATGAATATTGGGGACCCGAATTCTCCTATTCTTACTTAGAAAACAGTCTGGGTTGTACCCATAGCTCAGGTAGTTGGTAGCACACACAAAGTCCCACATACCATCCCAAGACTCCCCATAAAACTCCACAAGGCAGAGGCCTACATCTAACCCCAGCATGGTGGAGGCAGGAGGATCACATGTTTCCAGGTTGTGCTACATGAGGCTCTGTCTAAAACAAAACAAAAAAGATGATCACTCTTTTAATGTGATGTACAAAACACATTCAGTAAGGTGTAGAGATCCATGAGTACTTATTATTTGTCTGCATGTATCAGCTTTCACATCTTAACACCAATGGCTATCATTCAGTGTTTCTTATGCACTCACCACTCCTCTTATCACCCATATTAGCTCCTGTAATTCTTGGAATCAACCTTAAGTTAGGTACTGCTGTCATTACATTTTAGATAAGATAGGTTAAGCATTTAGTCCGAGTTCTGTGATTTTTTTCATCTAGAGATATATATGATGGGGCCCTCATGACTGTTTTTAGCCTTTCTGTAGGTGTTACGTGTGTGTGTGTGTGTGTGTGTGTGTGTGTGTGTGTATCTTCATGTGAAAACCAGTGGACAATTTTGAGTATGGCTCCTCAGGAGCTGTCCTCCATCATAATCATCATCATCTTCTTCTACTCCTCCTCCTCCTCTTTTTCCTCCTCCTTCAATTTTTTAAATTTTGAATTGTGTGTGTGTGTGTGTGTGTGTGTGTGTGTGAGAGAGAGAGAGAGAGAGAGAGAGAGAGAGAGAGAGAGAGAGAGAGGTAGGTAGGTGTGGGAGTCCTACTGGAAGTCAGAGGGTGTTCCAGATCCCCTGGAGTTGGAGTTCCAGGTGGTTAGGAACTGCCTGGCATGGGTGTTGGGAATTAACTTGGGTCTTCTGAAAGTGCAGCTGGTGTTCTTTGTCACTGAGCCATCTCTCCAGCCCCACACTGGAGCCAGGGTCTCTCACTGAGCTGGAACTTGACAAGAAAGCTATACTGGCTGGCCAGTGAGCCCCAGAGATTCGTCTATGTCCACCTCCCCGTTGCCACCATTGCAAGCATATACCATATACCACCACATCTGGCTTTTTTTCATCTGGGTTGGGGGATTGAACCCAAGTCTTTAGCTACTGAGCTATCTCCTCAACCACTGCTTTTCACCTTTCTCTAGTATAACTACATATAAATATAGTCATAGGGTGGCCTAGCAGGGTACCTGATTACAGTAGTCAATATTCCATATTATCAGCCTTTTACTGCTATTAAATTTCATTGAACCTGGGGTACCACCTATTATAAAATACATCACTAGATCAAATGCCACTGACAAGGAAAGAAGATGCTGCCAATTACAATGATGGAAGATCCCACCAAGTGTTGGAAAATATGTTCCAATTTCAAAAGCATGAGAAAATGTACTTTGCAGAACAAATAAAACTGTTAGGAATATAAGTTCATGTTTAGAGTCTAGTGGCTTTAACAACTGTCACTGTCCAAAAGGTCCCTCCTCTTACATATCCAGTTTTGAGTTGAGTGTACCTCTGAGAGGTAAACTTGCGTATTTAACTGCCTATTTGATGTCTCCATGTACATTTTACAATTATCTCAAAACTGCATGGGTTTTCATCATCTGCCATCTTATATGGTTACTCTATTCTCTATTCAGGCCAGATACCTTAGAATCAACAGATTCTGGTACTCCTACCTTTAAGAAAACCTCAGAGTTTGGGCATTTCTCGTCATGCCCCAGAGCGCCTGCAGCAGAGATGCTAGCTGCTCGCCTTGGCCATGCTTGCCTCTTCCTTCTGGGCACACATTTTTTCCAGCTTCCTCTGCAGGCAGATATAGCTATATGATGAAATTATGGCTTTCTGGTGTTGGTGTTGGTGTGCGTGTATTGAGACAGGGGTCTCATTTAGCCTAGACTACCTGGCCTGGAATTCAATATATACCTGAAGATAACTTTAAACGTCTGATCCTCCTGCCATTTACCTTCCAACCACGGAGATTACAGGAGTGCACCACCCATACTCCGTACTCGGCATCAGCTCTGCTGAATGCACCTCAGGGCTTTAACTATGCTAGGTAAGCACTCTACCAACCAAGCCACACTCCCAACCCATATGATGAGATGGCAATCGGTAGTATAGGAGAAGAAATTTTTGGCTATAAAACTCCAATAGTTACCTATTTAAGTTAGCTTAAACTGTATTTCTCCCTTTCCAGTTTGTTGCAATGGCCATGATTCTGCATTGTCCCCTCAATGATGACTTTGGTTGCTACATGTTGAAAGCAACAGAGTCCTTGTCAGCCAGGGTTTCTGACTGCTTACAGGAATGCCCATTGACCTGTTCACCTGCCCAATACCATAAGATGAACAATTGCATTTTGGAGGGTTCTGAGCAGTGGGCAGTAAGGGAACTAATATTGGAGTTCAGAAAGATGGAGAACCACATTAAAAAGCAGCAAAATTCTTGATTAAAATGTCACCAGTGATAAATTGAAAGCCATACAAAATGCCTCCTGTGCCAATGACTTCATGGAAAGAGGACACAAGGCAATGTGAGGTGTGTGTTGGTAGTTATTTGCCGTGTTTAGCAAAGGAGAGAGGGAGAGGAAGGGGGGGCAAACTCGGGCAAGAACTGGCTTATTGGGGAGAAAGGAAAAGTCAGAGTTGGGAAATTTGAGAACGGGGTTTAAAAACTGGACTATCTCTTTGTTCAAAACACTAGCAGACCAAGAAAAGCTTTCTGCAGCCAAGTGTAGGGGAATGGCCCCAGTAGAACATGCTGATGACTCTGCACATCTTCATCTAGGCCACACGAGCAAGGCTTAACTGCAGTCTGAAAGGAGTCTTGGCAGAGTGCCCTGTGATTGCTCCTGCAACAGGCAGAGATAAGGACAGGAGCTGCTGCAAGGGAGTTCCTTGTCCCTATCTTGTGGGAGACCGCCACAAGGCCATTTCTCACCCATCTTCTGTTTGAGGGAGGACAGTCCTTTCCATCCTCCCCGGTTCTTAGCTCAAGGACATCTGCCGGTTTCTATAGCACAGTAGGATACTGATGTTCTGCACTGAGCTCTGCCTTCTGCATGGCTCAATAGCCTGCCTACCATCCAGGTGGTTTGCTTTGTCCTTTGGCTCCTTAGGCTAGACATCATCCTGTAGAGCTCACATGTAGAGCACTGACGCCATGTTGCTCCCGTTTCACGGCTCTTTAAGCACTATCATGCCTACCCATCTGATCCTTGTTACGCTGTACCAGCCAAGTCAGCAGAAGGGTAGCGAGCCAGCTTAAAACTCTGAGTTTAAGTATACAGTATGAAAGAAGGAAATTTGGCAGCCTGTCTGTATACTTAAAAACTGGAACTGTATATTTTTTGTTTTGTTTTGTTTTGTTTGTTTTTCAAGACAAGATTTCTCTCTGTAACAGCTCTGGCTGTTCTGGAACTTACTCTGTAGACCAGGATGGCCTGAAACTCACAGAGATCCACCTGCCTCTGCTAGGATCAAAGGCACGTGCCACCACTACTCAGCTTCTGGAACTGAATTTTAAGAGAACATATTTGCTAATATCTACTGCAATTCTTAAAATACACATTCTTTCTGACTCAGTATTTCTACTACTCTGAACCTATCCTAGAGAAACAAAAAGGGCACTGGGATTAATCATAGAACTTTTGTGATAGTTAAAACACGGCAATAAGCCATGGTTCATATACACCGAGGACTATTCTGCAGTAGTTAAAAAAGAAACAAACTATGTGGAATGGTTTCCAAGATAAATTATTTAGTGAATAAGGGAAATTAGAAAAAAAGATCATTATACCATGAACTGAAATTCTAAAACCCATAGAAATGCCATATATTTCCAAATAACAAATATTTCCATGTTTAAAAGTGCACGTAAATGCTAACTAATACAGTAGTTGCTTCGTGAGAGGGATGAAGAGAAGGCAATTGGGATTGGGAGGGTGGATGGAGAGGGCTGCAGTCTTATTGTAATAATAAACTGTCTTTCAAAGACAATGAAGACTTGTGCAACAAGCAATCAATTGTCTTATAAAGGCCATTGGGCTGTGCTGCAGACACTGCCCCCTTCCTCAACGGTTTAACATACACTGGCCCAACTTGCAACTGCTAGCAGAACTCTACCAGGCTAATGCAGTTCACCAGTGACTAAGAGACTCTGTCAGCCAGGAGCTCAGGAGCTAGTCAAGGATTCGAGGCCATATTAATAATCTGAAGTAACTAGCCAAGCGGGGGTGGGAGGGTGGGGGGGTGGGGGAGTCGGGGGTGAGGGGGGAAAGGAACACTCTATGGTATTATGGAGGCAGTGACTATAAGAAGTCAAAGCCGTGGCTGTCTCAGGTACGGGGTTTGCATGATGGAACTATGAAATGACACTGGGAGGAGGAGCTCTGTGGAGCTGGCCCCAGGTCCCATGAAGGGATGCTGCTCACCTCATGCTTATAGCTTTTGAAGCTGCTAACTGCAAACAACTCAGCTGGACACCCAGGGAAGGCACAGCTGGTACCAAGGAGAAGTGTCTCTGGGAGAAGCTGAGACGCACAGGAAGCTGACAGGAAAGAAGAGAAAGCATTTAAGTTCCTCCATCCTCCTCCAGCCTGTCAGTCCCTTCTATGCCTCTCATAGCCAGAGCCAAGCAGGAAGCCACCGGCAAAGAAGATGTGTGGCTTACAGAGTTTCTCCTCAAAATCTAGACTATAGGCGCCAGAGCACAGCATGGTGGCAGCGGGTACCTAGCAAGTGAGTGGTCCTTCCTTCCATCCCTCTTCCCCCGAAAGTGGACATGATGACACGGGCCTGTTATTTTTAGAAATTAGGTGAAATGAGTAAGGTGTCCTTTATCTAAACTAGACAGGAGGCAACTCTCAGGGAAGAGGGGGGGCCAACAAGAGGGGAAAAGAGGGACAGGAGGGTCATGGGCTAGTGAATATCAGTAAAATGTTATATACATATGAGAGTGGCCAAGTAAAGCCAGTTATTTGGCATGGTGACAAAAAAAGCCAGGTTGCAATAAGATACATAAATCCTAAGCAAATGACCGGATGGACATTTATGAATTGAACAGGCCTGGACTGTCTATACTCATGACAAAAGCATTTATATATCTCAGATTGTCCCTTCACTAAATGCTTATCTCCAATTCTGATGCTCTTTCTGAGCCTGAATGCATTTAACATACAACTATCATTCTGGATGCTGCAAGAGCTTATAGACCAGACAGACAAGATGCAGGCTTCCCAATCATCTGCCAACTTTATCATTACTACCTTGGCATCCCAGCAACTTCCAAAACGTGTGTTTGTTTGTTTGTTTATTAGCACTTTGAACCCTGTGGACTTTTTAAAAAAATTATGTATCACTATGTACAGTGTTTCACAGTCACAAATTGTTCTTTTTAGAGGAATGGGATGCTAGAGTCTGAACCTAGGGCCTTGTGCATGCTAAGCAAGCTCTGTTCCACTGACCCACATTAACAACTATAATGCTTTCTGAAGTTCAGAATGTTCTATCCGGAGCTAGGAAGAGCTCCTTAGAAAGTGTACAGTTTTATTTTCATCCTTAATTTCCAGTAAGAGGATCTTCCGGTTCATCCTGTATCTATCCAGCCTTGGACCTGGAATTAGCCATTTCTCTAAGGAGCTCTGAACGTTTGTCTGTCTTAAATCATATTTAAGCATTACAATCTATATACAGTCTTGACTGACATTTTGGTATAATTTCTTTCTTGTCTCTACATTGAACAGGACTAAGAAAGTTGTGCCTTATGGGCTGGAGAGATGGCTCAGCAGTTAAGAGCACCAACTGCTCTTCTGAAGGTCCAGAGTTCAAATCCCAGCAACCACATGGTGGCTTACAACCATCTGTAATAAGATCTGGATGCCCTCTTCTCGGGTGTTTGAAGACAGCAACAGTGTACTTATAATAAATAAATAAATCTTAAAAAAAAAAAGAATACCTGTCACATTTAAAAGGCCGGGCGTGGTGGCGCACGCCTGTAATCCCAGCACTCTGGGAGGCAAAGGCAGGCGGATTTCTGAGTTCGAGGCTAGCCTGGTCTACAGAGTGAGTTCCAGGACAGCCAGGGCTATACAGAGAAACCCTGTCTCGAAAAACCCAAATCAAAAAAAAAAAAAAAAAGAAAGTTGTGCCTTTAAAAAAAAGATTTATTTATTTATTTATTTATTTCAAAGATTATTGTATTATGTAAGTGCACTGTAGCTGTCTTCAGACACACCAGAAGAAGACATCAGAGCCAGGTAGGTGGTGGTGGTGGTGCATAACTTTAATCCCAGCACTTGGGAGGCAGAGGCAGGTGGATTTCTGAGCTCGAGGCCAGCCTGGTCTACAGAGTGAGTTCCAGGACAGCCAGGGCTACACAGAGAAACCCTGTCTCAAAAAAAAAGAGAGAGAAGAAGAAGAAAAAGAAGAAAAAGAGGAGGAGGAGTGGAGGAGGAGGAGGAACAGCAGCAGCAGCAGCAGCAGCAGCAGCAGCAGCAGCCAGTGTTCTTAGCTGCTTAGAAAAAAACAAGGCTACACAGAGAAACCCTGTCTCGAAAAAACAAAAAAACAAAAAACAACAAAAAGCATCAAGTCCCATTACAGATGGTTGTGAGTCACCATGTGGTCACTGGGAATTGAACTCAGGACCTCCGGAAGAGCAGTCTGTGCTCTTAACCACTGAGCCATCTCTCCAGCCCTGTGCCTTTTCGAAAAGGAAATTATGACAAACTCCTATTTCCAGTCTAAGAAGTAAAAGGGCTTCCAGTTAATTTCCTTGATTTACATCTCTTTTCTTGTGTAAAATCCTAGCTCTTAATGGTGTTAACATAAAAACCTATCTTGCTTACTCTTCTACACAAATAATAGTTCCAAGTTAATGATATTAATGTTATTAGTGACAATTAGATCACTGAGTGTCATTTAAGATTTATCTAAGTTATTTTTGTCCTTGGGACCCAGACACAGGGGGATGTATAGCAAAATACTCAGTCACTTGATATAATTACTGTGTACTTTTGCCACTAACTTTATAATTGGGCTCCTTTTCCTTCCAGTTCATCTTTAATTTTTAAAAACTATCTTTTTTAGTTTTTTGCTTATATTCAGTTTTTAAATTAAAAACCAATTTTACAGTTCTCAAATTAGTGATGTACTACAGCTTAACAGCTTATATAACAAACTAGTGGTGTAAAACAACAAGCATATATTCTCTTGCAGTTTTCCATGGTCAGAAACCTGGGGCAGCTTAGCTTAGCCGCCGTGGTTTGGCGGCGCTCAAGGCAGGCTCTCTTTCCAAGCTGCAAGCACCTTAAGGCTGGTTCAGAGCTGGAAGCGTGGCTTCCAAGATGGCCCCCTCACAGGGCTCTGTTGGGCCTCAGATTCTCCTCACGCGCTACTACTTGGCAGAGCAAAGAATTTCCTAGAGAACAAATGATCCAGGAGAGAGGAGGGGCAAAAAAGAAGCTACATTATGTCTAAAACCTAATTGCAGACAGGATCACAAGGACACCCTGTTGGTAGGACATCACATGGGTCCAAATACTGAGAGATGACTATCATTGAAGATATCCTTTTACATAAAACCAAAAAGCAAGACAACAAAAAGTATGAAGCAAAATACATTCAAAGGAACTAGCTCCCTGCCTCTGGTCATTCTGAATCCCCTCCATCTACCTTTAGGAAACCACTTTAACTAATTCCTGCTTTATCTGCCCAGTATTTTGTTTTGAAAAAGATCAGAAAATAGGCAGACTTACAGCCCCCTGCACCTTGCTTTTTTTCAGCACCAGCACTGTTTTTTTTTTCTTCCAAGAGCGGGGGAAGGGGGCTGGGAGGGGGCGTCTTTCAAGATGGGGTTTCTCTGTGTAGTCCTGGTTGTCCTGGAACTGTAGACCAGGCTGACCTCCAACTCCCTGAGATCTGCCTGCCTCAGCCGGCTAAGCGCTGGCATCAAAGGCCTGTGCTTCCACGGCCTGGCTCGGCACCAAACTCTGCAGCAGCATACAGATGTCACCAGTCCACTGTGGCGTTTCATGCAACTCTGCTAGGTAATTGGCCTTTAGTCACTAAAGTTCAACGTTTCAATGCCTTCATTGTTTTGCAATTATTCTTCACCTTTAGGGTGTCTGAATTGCTTATAATTGTTGTTGTTATAAATAATGCTATAGTAAATAGCCCTGTATGAAGATTTTCTGGATATGCAATTATCTTAGACAACTTGACTTAAAGGCACAGATTTACTAAGTCCAAGGTCTGCTTGGTGCCTGTTTTACATATTGTCAAGGTGATCCACATTAAACATTACATACATCCCTATGACATTCCTGCACAGAACAGAGAGAGTGTTGTTTTGTCTGGTTTTTTTTTATTTTGTTTTTGTTGTTTTTTTTTTTTCAAGACAGGGTTTCTCTGTGTAGCCCTGGCTGTCCTGGAACTCACTCTGTAGACCAGGCTGGCCTCGAACTCAGAAATCCGCCTGTCTCTGCCTCCCAAGTGCTGGGATTAAAGGCTTGTGCCACCATGCCCAGCTTGTTTTTGTTTTTATGGTTTTTTTGAGACAGAGTTTTTCTTTGTAGCCTTGGCTGTCCTGGAACTTGCTCTGTAGACCAGGCTGGCCTCCAGCTCAAAGAGCCACCTGCCTCTGCCTCCCAAGTGCTAAAACTAAGCCATGCTACTATGCTTGGGCTCTTGTCTGCGTTCTCATCTGCATTGAGATAATCTTTACTATTTTGACAGATAGCTAAGGATATTTGTATAGGAGTCACACATTTTTATGTCTTAGTGCTTAGTTTACCCTATCACTGTGCATTTCAATGACAATTCATTACTTTTGAAATTCACATACACACACATCAAATACCATTTAATTTATTCTTCTATATATTTAATCTAAAGTGCATATGGATTCCCAGAATATTTTTCTGAACCAATAAATATTTAGTATTTACATTACAGGCTATAATGAAAATGCAAGTAATATAAAAGCCAATCAAATTTTTCCTATAATTTTAATATATTTATATGCTTAGAGATCAGACAGTATTTGAAGCATTTTGTTAGATTTATAGCATCATGGTTTTATTTTGACTATGACAATGGGTGTTAATGCCTTTTCAGCAAGAAAATTTAAACTGGTGGTTAGAGGTCTATTATTCATAAACTTTATGTTCAGTAAATTATTTCTGAAATAGCACTGTCATGTTCCTCATCAAGATGGCCGTGGCCAGTTGTCCATGTGTCCCCATTCCCTCCTTTTACTTTCCAGAGTGCCGTTTCCAAAATATTTCTGGCATATATTAGCAAGTTATCCAGAGTATAATTTATAGGTCAGAAAATAACTGGTCATGTTGTAAAGTACTTTAGCACCACTGCTACCATCAGTTCTGAGAATATACATCTATGTCCTAGTATTTAGACACCTAGCTACTTTTCTGAATACCAGAGCCCTGTGAGGACAGAGGTTTGTAGCAGTAAGATCACTGAGCAATCATCAATCTCATTGGTATCCATAAACAAATATAATAAACTGGGTCGAAATGCCCTGAAATTCCCTGGGCTGGTGCTTAAAAAGAAGCACTGGTAATTAGCATGTTTCATGTCTTGACCAGAAAAATCAGGCGGATCTGCTGAAATTAACCCTTGTAGTACAAAGAACACACTACAGATGATGTCTCAAAGCTTTCCAGCGTTAACAGATTTCAAAACACATTTTTGGACTACAGACAGACAGACAAAGATCCCCAAGCACATATAGCCAATAAAATCAATCTAAAATGAGAGGGAAGGCAGGGTACTTATAAAGAAAGAAAAAAAAAAAGCATGTACAACTACTGAAAATGTTAAAATGCAGTATCTAAAAGGATGCAGGGGAAACCATAGGCCTCTTCATCTATTGCTCAAGGAGAGCACGCATAGAGGTTTCCATTGTACTTATTGGAATTCTTCCTCAAAGTTCTCTTAAAGGTACACTTCCAAGTGATCTATCTACTCAGCGTTTCATTGTAGCTCTGGTTACTTTTTGCCACCTGGGAAGGAGAAACCTCAACTGAGCAAGTGCTTCCATCAGACTGGCCTGGTGGGCCGGGCTGTGGGGACATTTTCTTGATTGATGATAGATGTGTGGTGGCTCAGCCCACCACTGTGGCCAGCCATGGTCCTGGGTGGTATAAAAGACGCAGGCTGTGTAAGCGACGGGGAACAAGCCAGTGAGCAGTGTTCCTCCCCGGCCTCCTTCCTGCCTTCAGGTCCCTGCCTGGCTTCACTTAGTTATGGACAACAACATGTAATCTAAAACAAGCCCTTCCAAGTTGCTTTATGACATAGTATTCCCAGAGACAGAAAGCAACCTAGGACAGTCCTGAAGAGACAACGGAAGATATGGGCAGGGAAAAAATTACTAGGCTGTTAATATCAATACAGCGGACCACAAACATAATGTTGTAGACACCCAAATGCCAGTCAATATGAAATCTGTGTCATTAAAGAAGATGTGATTGTTCAACATATTTGTATAGAATTCCATTTTGTGGCAGATACCGTCAGAAATCTTTTCTGTTCTTCCTCTATTCTGAAGTATTGTTTTGAGCAGCAATGTTCTTTACTCAAGGCACAAAATCAGGGCAACCCTGACCCCACTTTCCCTGCTCCCCCTGCACTTAACATTTTAGTTAAGGTCAATGAAACGTGAGAGCCTGCTGGGCACCTTCCCAAAAGCTGTTGCTTTCCTCACGAAAGGGCCCGATACCTTTCTGCCAAGAATCACCTATTGCAAACCTGATGAGCGAGTGGTGGGTGGTGGTTTCTGCGGCTTGGAGCAAGCAGTGTGCTGAGGCGCTCTTCAAGATTCCCCTCCTTTAAGGCTCCTAGCTACCAGCAGGGTTACCAGCCTGCACCAGCCTTAATCTGCCCTCTTGCTGGCTGGCTCTGGGAATGATATTCACAAGAAGGCAGTTGCCCTGCCCAGTGACACCCCCAGCTCTTCCCCAGGGACAGACAGCCCGCACCAAACAAATGCCCCAGCTTTCTTTCTTCGAATGGGGACAGTGAGGAAGGGAATTCTAAACCCCAGCTCCAGCCGTTGGGAGGACTGCGGCACCGCCTCCCGCCTCACGTCCTCTCCAGTCTAATCCCGTTTCACTCCCTTCCCCCACTGGAGCTTGCATGCTCCTAGGTCTCGAAAGCACTCCCGGACAGGCTTCCTGAACACAAATCTCTTGTCTCCAGAGTCTGTTTCCCGGGAAACCCCACCCACAACACTAGCAATACATGTATTCAAATGAAAGGATGTTCAAAACATATTGCTACATAACAACAGGTTATAAAGCAGTATGCATGATGCCATCCTGGCTTTTGTCTTATTCAGATTCTCTATGAGCAGAGTAAATACATCTGGGAAACATTTTAGTAGATAATCTAAGAATGTATTGTTGACCGTGTGATATAGGATTTCGTTTCTGGTTTGCGTTTCTGTTTTCTTGAGACTTAAGGGTCCAGTTCAGCCCCAAACTGATGCAGAATGCCCTATATAACTGCAAGTAACCTTGAACCCTGAGTCTCATCTTTGCCTTTCAAGTGGGGTAAAGATCAGGCCTGCATCACTAAGCCTAGCAGTTAAGGAATAATTTCTTAAATAAGACTTAAAAAGCAGAAGCCATACAGAAAGGCTTATACACATTATATGTCTAAGTTTTAAAAAAAATATGTTAACCACAGGATGCTTTTAAAAAAACAAAACATTAAACTGGGTGTGGTGGCACATGGCCCCAGGAAACAGAGGCAGGGGGATTCAGGCCAGCTAGGGTTATCCAGTGAGACCCTGTTTTAGAAAAAAAAAAAAACACAAAAAACAAACAAACAAAAAGCCCCCCAAAACAAAAAAACAAACAAAAGAACCTCTCTGGCCCAGTGTTTTATATCTTCAACAGAACTGACAAAAGATTGAGTCTGGACAATTTAACAAATGGATTAGGAAAAAAATCAAGTTCAGAAGAAAATACCGAATTTCTACAATGAAACAATATCTCCCATTTTCCTTCAGGACTGTCCTAGGTTGCTTTCTGTCTCTGGGAATACTATGTCATAAAGCAACTTGGAGGGGCTTGTTTTAGACTACATGTTGTTGTAACATTTACAAGAGAAAAACCATATTGGTAATAAAATATTAAAACCCTCAACCTCACCAGCAAATTCAAACTGTTTTTCAAACATCAGACAGATAAAAAAATTAAAAAAAAAATACTGTCTAGAGTTATCAAAATTGTAGAGATTACAGAGAATCAGGTACTGATCTATATTTTTTTTTTGTTTTTTTGTTTTGTTTTGTTTGTTTTTTGAGACAGGGTTTCTCTGTGTAGTCCTGGCTGTCCTGGACCTCACTCTGTAGAGCAGGCTAGCCTTGAACTCAGAAATCCGCCTGCCTCTGCCTCCCAAGTGCTGGGATTAAAGGCGTGTGCCACCACTGCCCGGCTGATCTACATTTTTAAAATTTAAAAAAAAATAGATAATTTGACCAGCTTACTTGGGAAGTAATTTTTAAATTCTATTTATTTATAAAATTGTGTTTATGTGTGTGTAACACGGGTTTGATGTGCAAGCATGCCATGAATGTGTGGTGGGTAGAAGACACCTTGTAGGAGTCCGTTGTCCCCTTCCACCATGTGCGCTCCGGGGATTCAATTCTTCAGCCATCGCCTTTAACGGCTGGGCCATCTCCTTGGCTGAGAATAATTCTTTTTTCAAAACAAGTTTGTGTACACTTTAGGTCTTTTACATTTCCATATAAACTTTAGAACTAGATTTTCAATATTGACCCAAACAACTGTTGATATCTGGATATGGGTTACCTTGAATCTAGAGATCAATTTAGGGAAGACTATCGTGCCAACAACACTTCTGGAGCTTTCAAACTGTGGGTGTGGCCTATCTCATTCTTTATTTCATTTCCCTTTCCTTTCTCTAAAAAATGTTTTGTTGCATTACGGTTTATACATGTTAAATTTATTTAACTGTTGTAATGGTTTTGATGAGATTACACATGGAATGCCATCTTAAAAATTGTATTTCTCAGTTGTTTTTTGGGTAGCATATCAAAGTAAAACTGAGTTTTTTGGAAACCTGAACTTCTGTCTTCTGTGACTTGAAAAATGTGGTCAGCAGTGGTTGGGTGTATTCCTAAAGGTTTTCTAAAGAAACAGTCATGTCATGTGCAAACAGAAACAGTTTCACCACCTCCTTTCTCATCTGCATGCTTTGAAGAGAAGTAGAGAGGCTGGACATTATTGCCTGACTTCTAATTTAAGGAGAAAATGGCCAAGACTTTACTATTAACTCCAATGCTATAGGGTTTTTGTTCTCTCTCTCTCTCTCTCTCTCTCTCTCTCTCTCTCTCTCTGTGTGTGTGTGTGTGTGTGTGTGTGGTTTTTGTTTTGTGTTTTTTTAGGTGTCATTCATCCTCTTGGGAAAGAAAAAACAATAGTGGACTTGAGGATACAGTCATAGAAACTACCAAAATTTAAACACAAAAATAATTGGGAGTTAGGTCTAGATCTATAGCTTAGTTGATATGAGTGCTTACCTAGCAGGCACGGGCCCTTGGCTATATCCGAAGCACCACATAAATCTGGAGATACAAGCCTGTAACCTCAGTACTCAGGCAGTAGCTTAAAGAAGATCAGAAATTCAAAGATATCTAGAGTTGCTAGTTAGCAACGCCAAGGTCAGCCTGAGACATATGAGAGTCTGATCTCAAAAGAATGGAAAAGAAGAAGGGCTGGAGAGATGGCTCACTGCTGAAGACCATTTACAGTTCAAGAAATGTTCATGTTTCCTTCAGGTAGAAGAAAATGTATAGAGGATGGCAGTCTGAATCTATACAAATGAATGAAGCCAGAAATGCTTAACACATTTGATAAATATAAGTTCATTTATTTCTTTTTGCACTGCTGACGATGAATCCCATGGCTTTATGTAGGCAAGTGTTCTACAACTGAGCCACACCCGAGCCCTATAAGAATGTTCAAAATATCTTTTATTTGTGCAAATATCTTAAGAAGATAATGAGCTGTCTAAACAAAAGTCATTGCGATGTTATTACATGGTTCAAAACACATATAGTGAGTGGGCTGGAGAAACGGCTTAGCAGTTAAGAGTACTGCTGCTACTGCAGAGGGCCAAAGTACGGCTCTCAGCATGAGTGCCTCATGACCACAGGTAACTCCAGTTCCAAGAGATCCAACACCTTCTTCTGCACCCAGTGGGCACTTGCAACTCAGGCACACACACATAAAATAAAAATAAATACGTTTTGAGTAAAAGGTAGCTTTCTTTCCTTCTTTCTCCTGCGTATGTGTGTGTGCACGAGCTGTTGGACATTGAACTCAGGTCTCAGACACGCTAGGTGAGTGTTCTGCGAGAGAGCAATGCCCTCAGCCTCACCTTTTCCTTTTGCAAAACTGAACCTTTCCGTCCATTAAACAACAAAGCCCCGTTCGGCCCTCCCCACACCCCCTAGCAACTAGCGGTCTGCTTCTGTCTCTACGTGCTTGACCATTCTACTTACCTTGTTCGAGTGTGATCAGAACATTTGTCTTTTTGTCACTGGCTTATTTCACTTGGCTTAATGCCCTCAATGTTCATCTGTGCTAGAGCAATTGTCAGAACTTCCTTTCAAAAAAAAAAAAAAAAAAAAAAAAAACCACCAAAAACCAAAACCCAAAACCCAAAACACATAAACAGTATTCCATTGTCCAGTCACAGCGTGCTTTCTGTAGAGATCTGTGGAGGGATAAGCACTTAGATGGCTGTAATAATGATGCTATAACATTTCTCTGAGTCTTCATTTTCAGTTCTTTTTTTTTTTTTTTTTTTTTTTTTTTTTTTTTATCTGTACCTGAAAGTGGAACCGCTGGATTGTATGGTAATTGCAAATGATCAGACATGTCTTTAGTACGGGATTTCTGTCTAAAATATATAAGGAACTCTGAAACACTAAGAAGGAATGAACTCAGACACTTTGCTGAAGAAGGTATCTAAGTTGCCCCCCCCCAAAAAAAACCAACCCCGCCCCCCAAAAAAAACCACTTGGAAAGATGCTTGGTATCGTTACTATCATTCGGGAAATGTAAAAAAATACAAGATACCACTCTAACTTATTAGAGTGGCAAAAAAATGCAAAGAAATGTACAGGGCATTGCAAGGATACAGAAAAATGGGAATTCTCGTAGATGGTTGGGAGATGTGTCAGGTGAGAGAATCGTGTGGTAAAGTATTTAGCAGTTGCTCGCGAGCATGAGGACCCAAGTTTGTTCCCAGGACCCACATAATAAATCTGGACATTAGTGGCGCATGCTTTTAATCACAGCACTCTGGAGACAGAGGCCTGGTGTACTTAATCGAGTACTAGGGCATCCAGGGCTACAGAGGGAGACCTCATCAAGAAACAAAGCAAAATAACAAGCCGGGGGCATGGTGATACGTGCACGTAAATCACCATCTCCAATCCTGGAGAAGCTGAGAGAGAGCAGGGTCCCGAGGGTTTGCTGGCTACCTACCCAGTCCAGCAGAGTTGGTGAGCTCCAGGTTCAGTGAGACACCATCTCTTAAAATGTAAGGCGGAGAATGACTGAGAAACACGCCGTGTTAACCTCCAACCTGTAGACACAAAGAAAAAGAGACTATTGAACATGCGTCTATTTTATAATCCAGCCATTTTATTCCTATGTATTTGGCCACAAACAAAGAGTGAGCCACTTTATTTATAACAGCCCCAAATTGGGAACAACTGGGATGCCCATCAATCATCGAAAGGGTAGCCATGTTGTCTTACAGCCATACAGGGGAATCTTTAAAAAGGGAGAAAAACTATCAATAGGTATAGTAATATGGATGAATTGCAAGCGAGTGAGTGAAAGAAGCCAGCCAATAATTATTACCACAGTTATGCAAAATTCTAAACAATTCACATTTATTTTGTGGTAGGAAGTAGATCAGTAACATGGGTGTGATATGGCAAGCCTGTAATCCCAGCACCTAGGAGGCTGCAGCCTGAAGATGACGAGTAGGAGACCAGCCTGGGCTACGTAGCAAGAGCCTGAGCCTTGGTTGCCTGGGGTGAGGGTCAGGTAGGGAAGACTGAAGGCAGGAATTTGAAAGGAAAATTAGGAAATTTTTGAGGTGATAGATTTGTTCACAATTTTGTTTGTGGCAATGCTGTAGTGGTTCGTGTGTGCGTGCATGCATGCGTGCGTGCCTGCGTGTGTGTGTGTGTGTGTGTGTGTGTGTGGTATGCAATCATATATTTTAAATATATACACATTCTTATAATCTAATCGCACCTTAGTAAAAACACAGAAACTCCCAGAACTGACTTTATTGTCCTTTCCCCGAAACCATGGTTCTTTCCTCTTACATAATCTTGAAAACAAGGAAACAGAAAATTGTTGGCAGGGATGTATCTTTTCAAAAAAAAAAATAAAGACAAAAGAATAAAAATAAAAATAAACCCAACCAAGAAACTGATTTTCTAAAATGTCTTCCTATTCATTTATGGATTCCCATTCAGCTGAAATGGCCTACCAAGCCCGTACACATCCTTTCATGGTTGTGATGACGTATGAAAAAAATGCTGCTAGGGCCCTGGGCCTCTAGAAAAATGGAGTAATATGCACTTTCCCCAGCACCACTAAGAACACCCAAAATGCCTAATTTAGATATAGAATAAGATGGAGATGAAAGGCAAAGCTATTGAGGGCTCCCGGACCTGATGAGCACATGACTGTGGGTTTCCATACCTTCCAGACTGGTTTTGGAGAAGCCAGCACCCTAGAAAGAGCAGGCACAGACAGAAAAATGAAAACCAAACCAACCAAACAAAAAATCCCACCCTGAAAAAAAAAAAAAAGGTCTGCTTTCTCTATCTAGACAGAAAACTTCTGCTCCATTTCAGCCAAACACTACAGGGGGGGGGGGGATAAAAAAAAATCAAAAGCCTGAGTGGCCCCACCCTTAAGGAGGAAAGGCTCGAGCCTCAAAACAGTAAAGAGACATTCTCACACACCCCTTGCCTCAGGGAGATAGCAGGGAAGGCAGGATTCCCAGCGCTGTGGCCTGCGGGGAGGTTAGGGCGCCTCCCATTCCTTGGCTCGGCTGAAACAGCCCGGACTTTCCCCTCCGCCGAGAAGCGCCGAGGCGTCCCGCCCCCTCCACTGACGTCACCCAGCCCAGGGGCTGAACTTTCACCCCCCTCGCTGCGCCGCGCCGCGCCGCGCTGACGAGTCCCTAGCTACCGCCAGATTACTGGAGGCGATGTCGAGGCGCCACAGAGCGCAAGGCGACTGGCGGTTAGAGGCCTAGAGCGGAGCCCTCATCCCGCCCCGCCCCGCCCCGCCCCGCCCGCCAGACAGTCACACGCAGTCCAGGAGCGCAGGCGCAGGTGCAGGCGCGCGCGTGCGCACACGGCAGCAGACGCTGCTCTCGGAATCTGGAACTTAACCCTTCCTTGCCTGGAGCTGGTTAGTTTGAGCTGCGTAGGAGAGATTTGCTGAAGAAACATAGCATTTGACTAATATAACGTCAGTTTTTTTGAAACGTACTCTCCATACTAAGAATCGGGGATTGTTAGAATAAACTGGCAAGGATTTAAAAAGCAGCTATCATTAAACAAACAAACAAACAAACAAACAAACGCCCTGGCATATTTGTAAGCACGTTTGTTTAAAACAAATGAGGAGGAAAATCTCAAAACCCAATGCAATTTTTTGAACTGAAAATTATAATAGCTTACAGGCAAAAATCACTAGACTCAAGCAGAATCTAAAAGTCTGTGGAGAAAATCAGAATCGGATGTTAGAATTTACTCTATTTAAGCAAGGAGAGAAAATAGACTGGAAAAAAAGAACAGATCTTCAGGGACATGGAAGATAATATATTAAAATCTAATTTTGCTGGGCAGTGGTGACGCACACCTTTAATCCCAGCAGTTGTGAGGCAGAGGCAGGCAGATTTCTGAGTTGGAGGCCAGCCTGGTCTACAGAGTGAGTTCCATCCTCCCCCCCCAAAAAAAAAGTCTAATTTTTTGATCATGAGCGTTTCAAGAGAGAAAGATGAAATTAAAGTAGTAGCCAAAGAATTAATACTTAACATTTTCTGAAATTTGCCAAAAAGGCATAAACATATAGATGTAGGAGTATGTGTGTCTGTGTTGTTTCTTGGGACATTGTTTCTCTGTGTAGCTCTGGCTATCCTGGAACTTGCTCTGTTTGTAGACCAGGCTGGCCTCCCAAGTCACAGAGATCTAGCTTGCCTCTGCCTCAAGTGCCAGGATTAAACATATTCACTACCACTGTAGGGCAAACCTGAGAAAATTTTAAGCAGGATAAAGAACAGCAGAAATTTGTGGTTTATCAGAGCCAAGCTTCTGAAAATTAATACAAACTAATCTAAGCTCCCAGAGGAAAACATGGCATCTAAAGAGGAAAAACAGGAGAAAGCAAAAACAGTGAAAGAACACTGCCATATTTTTCAAGAGCTGAAGAGAAATTTAGTCAGGCATGGCGAGTCTCATATGCCACATTTGGCAGTCTGAGGCAGGAGGGACCCTGGGCTTGATTTCCCAACATAGCAAATAAGAACCATGATAATCTTGATAAACATAAATGACAAGAGAAGTCTTGACTATCAGGAAGGAAGGGAGAAATGACAGAATAAAAGGGGAGATAATTTCAATAGACAATTTTTCCTCATCTTGGCCTTTCTAAATCATGTTCAAGAGTTAAAGCAATAGTTACAGCACTGGCTTTTGTAGTTCTTAATATATGTAGAGGAAATCGTTAACATAATTATGTTATAAATGGGAGGGTGTTGAGTTATCAAAAGAGAAGAGTTCTACACTACACTTCATTCAAACCGTTAAAATGGAGACTCCAGTAGACTAACTGGTATATGGATAGTGGAATGCTTAGATATTAAAAGTCCCAGACAGAGATATACCCAGCAGGACATATTGACATGAGTCTGTAGTCCCAGCTACTCAAAGCTGCATCAGGAGACTGACTTGAACCTGGGAGTTTAGGAGAGATGTCCATTTCTTGAGGGGGGGGAGAAAGGGAGGGAGAGGGAAGGGAGAGGGAGACGGGCAGCAAGAATGAGAGCAAGAACAAGAGAAACATGCTTGGAGTTGTGATATATCTCTAATTCCACCAGTCAGGGAGTAGAGGCAGAAGGAGCAGACACTCAAGGTCATCCTGAGCTACTTTAGGAGTTTAAGGCCAACCCAGGCTACGTGAGACCCTATCTGAAACAAAAGAACAAACAAACAAAATACCAACATGCATACAAGGAACACTATAGCTAACTCAACAGGAAATTACAAAATATCTACAAGAAACACAGGAGGAAGGCAGGTAAAGGGGCAAATGAGAGGGTGATGGAGGTGAGGGGTCAGAGGTGACCCTTTTGTCACCTAGAACACTGTCTGTCCTCTGCTTTGGGGTGCATCAGAAATGTGGAAAGGAAGAAGAACCTACCAGGCTCTTCCACAGAGCTGTGCATTTGGCTAATTGGTTCCCAGCAGGGCTGTTTACACTAGGAATCAAGGAAGGCACTTCTCCAATCCTCCACCACACCAGAAGGGGCTCTTTGCCAAAGCGTGGGTTCATCTAACTTCAGCACCGTAAGGGATCCCTGCTGGGGCAGCATGGCATTTCTGTTTTCTGATTACAAAAGCCCAAAGTACCACAGTGTGGGGTGTGTGTGTGTGTGTGTGTGTGTGTGTGTGTGAGAGAGAGAGAGAGAGAGAGAGAGAGAGAGAGAGAGAGAGAGAGAGAGAGACCTACAGTGCTGGTGACATGGAATGAAATGGCTTTGAAAAGAGCCCGATACAACTTTGGCAAGAGCTAGAGGCAAACTCAATACATTTGGAGCTATGCCCTGTTCCAAGTCAGGCAATCTTGGCAAACTCCCTTCTAGATATAAAGACCCATTTTAGCAGGCATCTTCGCTCTTTGAGCCACTCAGAAGAAACTGTGAACTGAGCCCTGGAAGAGATCAGCTGCCCGTGCATGCTATTCAGGACAGGACAGGCTGTCTGATCCTTCCTGCTAGGGGATGAACCCCAAATCTGGTAGTAGACCACCTTCTATGACCTATTGGCCCTATGTTTCTAGCTCCTCCAATCCTTGATCTCCCAGGAAAAAAACCTAAAGGTTTTCCATATAGTTATTCGTAATTTTTATACTTTTGAAAACAGGACAAATAAGATGGCCTAGCAAGAAAAGGCACTTGCTTCCAAGCCAGAAAACCTGAGTTGGATCCCACAAACCCAAGTTATCCTCTGACTTCCACATTCATACCATGGCAAAAATAAATCTAAAAGATTTTTAAAAACAAGAAAATTAATTAGGCATTCATTGGTTGTACACACCTTTAATCCCAGCACTTGGGAGGCAGAGGCACACAGATCTCTGAGTTGGAGGACAGCCTGGGCTACAGAGTGAGTTCCAGGACAGCCAGGGCTACCCAGAGCAACCCTGTCCAAACAAACAAAGACAACGAAAGCAAAAAATAAACCCCAAGAAAAATAAAAGGTGGCCAGTACAAGACAAGCCATTCATTATTCCAAATGCAATTTTAATTAGTTTGACACCAAAGCATCTTAATACTTCTAATAGTAGCACTATTACCATCAAATATTAAAAATATTTCCAGAAAAAAAAATCCAACTGGAGCCGGGTGTGGTGGCGCACGCCTTTAATCACAGCACTTGGGAGGCAGAGGCAGGCGGATTTCTGAGTTCGAGGCCAGCCTGGTCTACAGAGTGAGTTCCAGGACAGCCAGGGCTACACAGAGAAACCCTGTCTCGAAAAACAAAAAACAAAAAACAAACAACAACAACAACAAAATCCAACTGGATATGGTGCCTCACACCTGTAACCCAAAACTCAATAGGCAGAGGCAGGAAGATCACTACAAATTAGAGGCCAGCCTGATCTATATAATTTCAGACCCATAATGATTATATAAAGAGGTAGAGATAGGGCTGGTGAGATGGCTCAGCAGTTACTGACTGCTCTTCCAAAGGTCCTGAGTTCAAGTCCCAGCAACCACATGGAGGCTCACAACCATCTGTAATGGAATCTGATGCCCTCTTCTGGGGTGTCTGAAGACAGGGACAGTGTACTTACGTACAATAAATAAATCTTAAAAAAAAAAAAAAGGTACATAATCCCAATCCCAGCACTTGGGAGGCAGAGGCAGGCGGATTTCTGAGTTCGAGGCCAGCCTGGTCTACAGAGTTCCAGGACAGCCAGGGCTATACAGAGAAACCCTATCTCCGGGGGGTGGGGGTGGGGGGTGGGGGGTGGGGATGGGAGGCGGGGGTGGGGGGTGGGGGGGTAGAGACAGTCTCAAAATAAGTCTAAACCAATACAAAAGAGTAATGCAGCTAACCTCATTTTACAGACATAATAGAAAAATGACCAAATATAGCAGATTCATGGAAAATTGATAGTTTTCAATATAAAGTTTTCCAGTCCACACTTCCCCACTCCTTGCTAACCTTTTAGCCTACCCGAGTTTCCATACAGGCCATCCTCACTTCCCCACACTCCTAGGTTCATCCTGGTTAATGATATTTTTTTGCCTCATCAGCAGGCTAGGAACTACATTCCAACGCTCATGGGCTTCTCTGATTTTGTTTTAAAAGCTTTCGACATTTTTCCTACCATATTTGTGTCATCTGAAGGAAGCCCATCTCTCATTTGGAGCTTTCAAATGATTTTTCTAATCGTGAATGGATGTATCGGATCCTTTAAATGACTTTTTATGAAAGTCATCTTTTAAGGCCATTCTGTATTGTTAATTCAGTGAACACCCTTTATTTTCAAATTGTTCAGCAGTCCCGCATTTCTGAAATAAACATATCCTTTCATATAAAAATACAAGGCCGTCTTTGCCAGCTCTTTCCAGACTGTGCCGTGATGACTCACGGTGGCAACCCTCTAGAGCTTTGCATAGTTTTGATATTATGTGCTGGAATTTTGTGAGAAATGCCTTCTCTAAGAGCTAGTGACCTGAATCAGGAAAATCTTAAAATCACAAGGTTGCTTGCTGCATACTGCGTACTGTGTATCTATCTGTTCAATTCAAGATCAGATCCAAAGTTTTCCAGCTTTTTTTTTTTTAACTATTGAGTCAATTTATTTAAACAGTTGACTTAGGCATCTGCAATGGTAACTTCTTAGAATTAATTTTTCTCATGCATTGCTACACACACATAACAAAGCACACACACAGAGACACATGTATAATCTCCATTATCTATATGATATGTCCTCCTTTGTTCCCAATAGCAATTATAGTTATCTTCCTCACTTTTCTCCTCGATCAGTCTCCCTAGAGGTTCATCCATTTTATTGATAGTTTCAAAGAGCCAGCATTAGGTTTATTGATCTTTGCATTATGTGTCCATATTCTATTGGTTATCATTGTGTGTGTATGATGTATGGGGAGCGCACACACATGCCTTGGAACATGCGTGGAAGATAACTTTGTGGAGTCAGCTCCTTCCTTCCACCTTCACCTGGGCTTCAGGGATTGAACTTGGGTCATCGGGCTTGTGCCATCACTCCACTGAACCATCTCGCCAGGCCCCCATTTCCTATTTTATTTGCTTTCAGCAGGCACCCTAACTTTTTCTTGGCTTCTAACTTCGGGTTTAATATGTTCTTATTCTAGCTTTTTATTTATTTTTATTATTTTTTGAGACTATAATATAGTTACATCCTTTCCCCCTTCCCTTTCCTCCCTCCAACCCCACCCACGTACCTCCCACTACTGCTCTCTTTCAAATTCGTGGCCTTGTTTCTTTAATTGTTGGTACGTGTGTGTGTGTGTGTGTGTGTGTGTGTGTGTATGTGTGTGTGTGTGTCCATACATATATGGTAGCTCAGTCTGTATAATGTTACTTATTTGTATGTATGCTTTCATGGCTGACCATTTGGTATTGAATGGCCAATTGTCATGCTCTTCCTTGGGGAAGTGGGGAAGACTATTTCTCC